>OX465415.1:8117432-8604545 GCA_950005045.1 Agrotis exclamationis | reverse complement strand
ACAAAACCCACAATTAGTTTAAAAGTTAAACCAAACGTAATTATCGACATGAGATTTATGATCGAGATAATAAAAAATACTTACCTAACTGTTCACAACACTGTAGAAAGGATAGGTAATTAGTTATTTCAGCTCGCTTAAAGATATTATTACTTACAGAATTAATTTTGTTTATGGATCTGATATACTCATTAGTAAAAACCTATTATAATATAGCTTTAGATAATGTCATTTTAATAATAGACTTATTGTGTTTGGAAGTATTGATAGCAAAAGTATGTGTGTTGTGTTTATGTTTGCACTGTGCTACTGTACGTGTTCTGCTTTTGCTTAAAACACTAAAGGTGGAGTATGACTGTACGTGTTCTGCTTTTGCTTAAAACAGTAAAGGTGGAGTATGTATGGTGGTATAGTGTAAACAATTTGAAGAACAATTACATCACAATAGTTAAATTAGGTGGGTACTTCTACCTATCTATTTTTATGCTTGCACAATTTATACATATTTGGAAAATAGTTATAATAAAAGTACACTTAAAGGCCACGCAATGAGTAAATAACAAAAGGCCACGCCGATTAAATAAGTACCTAACAAAAGGCCACGCAATGAGTAAATAACAAAGGGCCACGCCGATTAAATAAGTACGTAACAAAAGGCCACGCAATGAGTATATAACAAAGGGCCACGCCGATTAAATAAGTACCTAACAAACGGCCACGCAATGAGTAAATAACAAAGGGCCACGCCGATTAAATAAGTACGTAACAAAAGGCCACGCAATGAGTAAATAACAAAGAGCCACGCCGCGCCGATTAAATAAGTCACAATTTTAAAGGACTGTATATCTGCCGTCCATTATCTAAAAGGCCGTTAAGCCACAGTTTGTCGTTTTTCACTTTTTAATTCAGTCTTATACAACTTTTGATGCTCTATCTTTTGGTCTAAGACTCATTTTTCTATGATTAATAGTTTTAGAGATACAGAACATCGCTGAGCAGTAATTTATGTGGTTTACCACATAAATTTCGTTACTTCCTTAATTAAAAAGCGGCTAAGCCACAATACTTCTCTAGAAAGACGTTAACATACTTTAACGCCAAAAATAAAAGTACTTTATCTAGTCATGCTTGACTAAAAAGCAGCTAAGAGTCTTGAACATCCTACATCGTACCTTAACTATAAAAAAAAACTACACTATAAAGCAGTTATACGCCAATAGCGGCTTTTAAGTTATGTATCGAAATTAGTATTAGCTAAATATCAATCGCTAGAGAGCAGAAACAAGTCCACAGACTACATAGGTGTTAAAATTGTTTACACAAAGTTGACGTCACACAGTGGACGTCATCGAACCGAGTGTTTTGGCGGTAAATTCAAAACCATTAAAAGTAAATTCAACTTGAATTGGTTTAATGAAGAAAAAAAGACATTAATTAATTAATTTTTATTTTTCTACTAAATCGTCTGTTCCAATCTTTAAATATAAGCAGTTTTCAAAAATTTAGAAAATACCCTATTTGTAGCATTATCATACAAACAAAAAATATTTCCTCTTTGTAATATTTGTATAAGTGTAGAAGTAGACATCACATCTGAAATTTGTCTAACCACTTCGGGCTTAATACATTTTGGTATGAATTTTGAAGCAAAAACCTTGACCTACTGACAGATGACTCCTCAATTTTAAAAAATCAACCTTCAATCTAAGCCAATAACTTAGCTTTAAAAAAATAACTTTACTCTATCTACCCAAGACATTAGGATAACGCTACAATTCGATAGCAGCTATCGCAGATACGACACTTGACTTTTGTTGCCAAGACTAGTCGCTTCTTAGTCCTATCCTATGCCACTAAAAACTAACTTCTTCATTAGACTAGACACTTATGTAATTCGCAATATCTTCATTTTACTCATTGGACAAAGCCACGTAGCATCTGGATGGACACAGCAGGTACAACTATCTAGGTAAGAGAGTTTAATGCAGCACCACTTTATACTTTTCCTATATACCTACACACACTATATCACATCCTCGAACTTTCACACCGCTAGTTGTTAACAGAAATCTGCTCCCACAATGCAACATCGCGAATTTTGGGAAGTGAACACAGGGAAGTGCCTACATATGTATGTGTGTGTTATATATAGGCTGTACATTACCTTGATTTTGCTCGTTTTGAATTTTTTCATTCAAAGCTGCTAATACATCATCACATTGTTTAGGAAATTTGATGCTTATAATTCTGTTTATAAATATTTCCCAATTATTAAAAAACTTGTTGGACGAATTTGGGTACATCATATTAAAATCTAGATTAATCTGAAACAGAGGTTTAATAATTGTAGAGTGATATACAGTGTTTTTAACCGAATTCAAAAAAAGGAGGTTCTGTATTCGACCTGTATGTATGTATGTATCGTGAAACCTGAAATTTGAAAAAAAAATCAGCTGTTCCATACATTTGTGTTCACATAAATTAACAAAATGTATGGAACAGCTGATTTTTTTTTCACGATTTCAGGGTTGGTCCCATACTAAAAGTTGTTCATAATGATGAGCACAATTACCCCTTTTGGGGGTATGCGTTAATTCTGTAACATGTTGTACATGTATGTATGTATGTAAGTTTGTATGTCCGCGATTTTCTCAAAAACTACTGATCCGGTTTGGATGGAGTTTTCGATAATCAAAAGCATATATTTCAAGGAAGGTTTTAGTATATAATATGTTCAGATCTGATGAAGGTCTTCGGAGATAGACAACAGAACTCTTAAATAACTAACAGCAAATGACTCGCGATTGCTGCGATCGTATGTCTAACTATTGTTTTCACCATTTCATAACATCACATCACGCCTGTACGCTTTAAAGAGGTAAGCAGATATATAGAGTACACCCTTATATTGCCAAAAGCGCTACTCCGATTTGGGTAAGGCTTTCGCTATTTGACTTTATATTTTTCAAGGAAGGTTTTAGTATATAATATATGAGGATCTGATGAAGATCTTCGGAGAAAAACAATGGAACTCTTCAATAACTAACAGCAAATGATCCGCGATTGCTGCGATCATATGTTTATGCATTGTTTTCAGCATTCCATAACATAACATCACGCCTGTACGCTTTGAAGGGGTAAACAGATATGTAAACTACACCCTTATATTGCCAAAGGGACTGATTCGATTTGAATAACTAGGACAAATGCTCATTGCTCACATTGTGAGTAGTGGTACTCAAATTCATGTGGGTAACACAACTAAAAAGAGAAAAATAAAAACTTTTTTTTTACAAAAAAAAAACAACCGACTTCAAAAAAACCAACTACACAGTGAAAAATAAAAATAAAATATATAATAAAATTTAGTTTCGGAAGTCGGTGGCTCATTGGTTCTTTGCTTTTGTATCATTTTTGCCACCGACTTCCGAAACTAAATTCTATTATATATTTTATTTTTTATTTTTAACTGTGTAGTTGGTTTTTTTGAAGTTGGTTGTTTTTTTGTAAAAAAAAAGTTTTTATTTTTCTCTTTTTAGTTGTGTTACCCACATGAATTTGAGTACCACTACTCACAATGTGAGCAATGAGCATTTGTCCTAGTTATTCAAATCGAATCAGTCCCTTTGGCAATATAAGGGTGTAGTTTACATATCTGTTTACCCCTTCAAAGCGTACAGGCGTGATGTTATGTTATGGAATGCTGAAAACAATGCATAAACATATGATCGCAGCAATCGCGGATCATTTGCTGTTAGTTATTGAAGAGTTCCATTGTTTTTCTCCGAAGATCTTCATCAGATCCTCATATATTATATACTAAAACCTTCCTTGAAAAATATAAAGTCAAATAGCGAAAGCCTTACCCAAATCGGAGTAGCGCTTTTGGCAATATAAGGGTGTACTCTATATATCTGCTTACCTCTTTAAAGCGTACAGGCGTGATGTGATGTTATGAAATGGTGAAAACAATAGTTAGACATACGATCGCAGCAATCGCGAGTCATTTGCTGTTAGTTATTTAAGAGTTCTGTTGTCTATCTCCGAAGACCTTCATCAGATCTGAACATATTATATACTAAAACCTTCCTTGAAATATATGCTTTTGATTATCGAAAACTCCATCCAAACCGGATCAGTAGTTTTTGAGAAAATCGCGGACATACAAACTTACATACATACATACATGTACAACATGTTACAGAATTAACGCATACCCCCAAAAGGGGTAATTGTGCTCATCATTATGAACAACTTTTAGTATGGGACCAACCCTGAAATCGTGAAAAAAAAATCAGCTGTTCCATACATTTTGTTAATTTATGTGAACACAAATGTATGGAACAGCTGATTTTTTTTTCAAATTTCAGGTTTCACGATACATACATACATACAGGTCGAATACAGAACCTCCTTTTTTTGAATTCGGTTAAAAACACTGTATATCACTGTACAATTATTAAACCTCTGTTTCAGATTAATCTAGATTTTAATATGATGTACCCAAATTCGTCCAACAAGTTTTTTAATAATTGGGAAATATTTATAAACAGAATTATAAGCATCAAATTTCCTAAACAATGTGATGATGTATTAGCAGCTTTGAATGAAAAAATTCAAAACGAGCAAAATCAAGGTAATGTACAGCCTATATATAACACACACATACATATGTAGGCACTTCCCTGTGTTCACTTCCCAAAATTCGCGATGTTGCATTGTGGGAGCAGATTTCTGTTAACAACTAGCGGTGTGAAAGTTCGAGGATGTGATATAGTGTGTGTAGGTATATAGGAAAAGTATAAAGTGGTGCTGCATTAAACTCTCTTACCTAGATAGTTGTACCTGCTGTGTCCATCCAGATGCTACGTGGCTTTGTCCAATGAGTAAAATGAAGATATTGCGAATTACATAAGTGTCTAGTCTAATGAAGAAGTTAGTTTTTAGTGGCATAGGATAGGACTAAGAAGCGACTAGTCTTGGCAACAAAAGTCAAGTGTCGTATCTGCGATAGCTGCTATCGAATTGTAGCGTTATCCTAATGTCTTGGGTAGATAGAGTAAAGTTATTTTTTTAAAGCTAAGTTATTGGCTTAGATTGAAGGTTGATTTTTTAAAATTGAGGAGTCATCTGTCAGTAGGTCAAGGTTTTTGCTTCAAAATTCATACCAAAATGTATTAAGCCCGAAGTGGTTAGACAAATTTCAGATGTGATGTCTACTTCTACACTTATACAAATATTACAAAGAGGAAATATTTTTTGTTTGTATGATAATGCTACAAATAGGGTATTTTCTAAATTTTTGAAAACTGCTTATATTTAAAGATTGGAACAGACGATTTAGTAGAAAAATAAAAATTAATTAATTAATGTCTTTTTTTCTTCATTAAACCAATTCAAGTTGAATTTACTTTTAATGGTTTTGAATTTACCGCCAAAACACTCGGTTCGATGACGTCCACTGTGTGACGTCAACTTTGTGTAAACAATTTTAACACCTATGTAGTCTGTGGACTTGTTTCTGCTCTCTAGCGATTGATATTTAGCTAATACTAATTTCGATACATAACTTAAAAGCCGCTATTGGCGTATAACTGCTTTATAGTGTAGTTTTTTTTTATAGTTAAGGTACGATGTAGGATGTTCAAGACTCTTAGCTGCTTTTTAGTCAAGCATGACTAGATAAAGTACTTTTATTTTTGGCGTTAAAGTATGTTAACGTCTTTCTAGAGAAGTATTGTGGCTTAGCCGCTTTTTAATTAAGGAAGTAACGAAATTTATGTGGTAAACCACATAAATTACTGCTCAGCGATGTTCTGTATCTCTAAAACTATTAATCATAGAAAAATGAGTCTTAGACCAAAAGATAGAGCATCAAAAGTTGTATAAGACTGAATTAAAAAGTGAAAAACGACAAACTGTGGCTTAACGGCCTTTTAGATAATGGACGGCAGATATACAGTCCTTTAAAATTGTGACTTATTTAATCGGCGCGGCGTGGCTCTTTGTTATTTACTCATTGCGTGGCCTTTTGTTACGTACTTATTTAATCGGCGTGGCCCTTTGTTATTTACTCATTGCGTGGCCGTTTGTTAGGTACTTATTTAATCGGCGTGGCCCTTTGTTATATACTCATTGCGTGGCCTTTTGTTACGTACTTATTTAATCGGCGTGGCCCTTTGTTATTTACTCATTGCGTGGCCTTTTGTTAGGTACTTATTTAATCGGCGTGGCCTTTTGTTATTTACTCATTGCGTGGCCTTTAAGTGTACTTTTATTATAACTATTTTCCAAATATGTATAAATTGTGCAAGCATAAAAATAGATAGGTAGAAGTACCCACCTAATTTAACTATTGTGATGTAATTGTTCTTCAAATTGTTTACACTATACCACCATACATACTCCACCTTTACTGTTTTAAGCAAAAGCAGAACACGTACAGTCATACTCCACCTTTACTGTTTTAAGCAAAAGCAGAACACGTACAGTAGCACAGTGCAAACATAAACACAACACACATACTTTTGCTATCAATACTTCCAAACACAATAAGTCTATTATTAAAATGACATTATCTAAAGCTATATTATAATAGGTTTTTACTAATGAGTATATCAGATCCATAAACAAAATTAATTCTGTAAGTAATAATATCTTTAAGCGAGCTGAAATAACTAATTACCTATCCTTTCTACAGTGTTGTGAACAGTTAGGTAAGTATTTTTTATTATCTCGATCATAAATCTCATGTCGATAATTACGTTTGGTTTAACTTTTAAACTAATTGTGGGTAGTTACCTTTAGGTTGCACAATATTATATTTTTGTAGTATCCTTGCGTGGCCTTATTTTCCATCTAATACGATGCATGGCCATTTACAATGAAGAATAGTGGTATGAAACTGTTTATCAGTAACAATTGCTTACGTATTGGCTCGATTCATATGTGATTTTGATTTAGCTCATAACTCAATGTAAAATGAGCCACCGAAAAAATAAAATATATAATAGAATTTAGTTTCGGAAGTCGGTGGCAAAAATGATACAAAAGCAAAGAACCAATGAGCCACCGACTTCCGAAACTAAATTTTATTATATATTTTATTTTTATTTTTCACTGTGTAGTTGGTTTTTTTGAAGTCGGTTGTTTTTTTTTTTGTAAAAAAAAAGTTTTTTTTTGATTTTCCATATTGTATAATAATATTTCCTAATAGGAATCCATTTGTAATTCCTACCTGTATGAAAATAATATACTTACTAAGACTTCACTTCTGGGGTCGTTCAGTATACGCCACCCCTCAATGAACTCTGAAATGTTTTTATATTCAGTATCTTTCCTGATGATAAAGGTATCCTGCCAATATTCTAAAATCTGCGACCATGGCTCGTTATTATTTTGAAGGAAATGTATCTTGTCTGTGTTTTTATCTACAAAATATTATTAAATGATAATTTGATAATGATAAAAAAATAGACCTGATGCTGAAACATACAAAGAATAAGTATTACTTGTTTAACTACCTACTTTAAATGACCAGATTATTACTTATTTAATTTTAATAAATTATACCATCAGTCTATCAATTTCTACTAAGCAAATTCAAAACTAGTCACAAGTTATATCTAACTACTAAAAACTACAAAAGCAACAACAAATACTAATTGGTAACCTCTTATACACTGGTGAAACAGAAAAGTGTTTGGAATAAAATAAACAAAACAGGTTATAAAAAGGACAATCAGTAGGTAAGTAAAACTAATTGTCCCACAAAATAACGTTCTCTTAGCGATTCTTTAAGCTTTGTAAATAATGGACTATTAATAATTTTCTGTTCCCCCACCAACTACTATTAAGTTTAGACCTTGAAGTTCACTAAGTCTTTTTTTCTTTACAGAATTTTCATTTTCATCAGGGGATATTTTTCTTTTTTCCCCTGATTTATATAAAGTGTTTCGAATTTTATCAACTAATTTTCCTTTGGAAAACAAAGGTTTTCCAGATATAGATTCCCTTTTTTTTACTGGAGGTACATAATATATTCCACTATTTTCTTTAGGGAACAAAGAAATTATTTTTGAGGTGATTATGTTGTATTCATCGGATGTTATTTTACTGCAAGCAAAATAAATGTTGATAAAATATATAATGTGGATATTCTGTAAATTGCAAATCTACTTACACCCTAATTGCGTAACACACTAGTAATCGAAATCTATTTCAATTTGACAACTCAACAATATCTATTGCTTCTTAAGTTTGAAAAAATAATTTGCTTGACAACACAAACAACGCAATAGATATTGTTTAACTGTCAAAATGATATCGATTTCGATTGCAAGTGTGTTACGCAATTAGGGTGCTGTTAATTAAAAACAAATGTTGCTGTGTATTTAGCTTAAATTTTGGTGTACAGTTTCATACTTTAATATTGACATATTCAGTGACTCTTTGAATGGAGCCACATAATATGCATAGTCCAAGTTGTTCCCTCAGTCTATTAAATGGATGGATATGAAACATAACTATTATTTTAAACATAGACACTTTCATTTAAAAAAAAACCGGCCAAGAGCGAGTCGGACTCGCCCATAAAGGGTTCCGTAGCAGCAAGTAACATAATATAAAAGTTCTTGTAGTTGGTTCCAACTTTGAAAGGTTTACGATTTATGACGTATTAAAAAAAAAAACTTGAGAGGTGTCAAGGGACGTCGAAAATCGCTTGAACCTGTTAAAAGGGTTCAAGCGATTTTCGACCCTCCACCCCCCACCACCCCACTCCACTCCGCTCCACTCCGCTCCACTCCGCTCCACTCCGCTCCACTCCGCTCCACTCCGCTCCACTCCGCTCCACTCCGCTCCACTCCGCTCCACTTCGCTCCACTCCGCTCCACTCCGCTCCAATCCCCTCTACTCCACTCCGCTCCGCTCCGCTCCCTTCCACTCCACTCCACTCCACTCCACTCCGCTCCGCTCCACTCCGCTCCGCTCTACTCCACTCCGCTCCGCTCCCTTCCACTCCACTCCACTCCACTCCACTCCACTCCACTCCACTGCACTGCACTCCACTCCACTTCACTCCACTCCACTCCACTGCACTCCACTCCACTGCACTCCACTCCACTGCACTCCACTCCACTACCTATTATAGCTGTAAAAATAAAGTTGACAAACTTACATTTGCAGTTGTTCTCCGATACATTTTGTTTAGGAAAATATGTAATCCAAGTACGTTTTATAAGTTGGTCGACTATTACTCGTAAACTTGTAAAGCCTACTTAGTCATGATAATTTTCTTTTAAACTTCGTTATATATACTACTATTGTGAATTTTTTCACACCCCCAAACATAACCGTTTAGCTGGTAGAGGGGGGGGACACTCGAGTCGAGCAAAAATTTGCACTTTAAAGCTTAATATTTCACAAACGAATCTTTTTATCAAAAAATTGTTAATGGAAACTATCAATATTTTTTAAAGGCCTATTTAATGATACCCCACACTAAGGGGTACGCGAAAAAAAAAAAAACATCCCCACTTTACGTGTACAGGAGGTACCCTAAAAAAAAATATTTTACGACATTTTATTTTACCACTTTTTTGACACAAAAAATCCGCATATTTACACTAAATTACAGCTTTCTAGTACTAGGCGTCTCTGAGCTAAGCTGCGGACAGACGGACGGACGGACGGACGGACATGGCGAAACTATAAGGGTTCCGTGTTGACTACGGAACCCTAAAAACAAGTGCGTGTCGGGCCACGCACAGTGTTAGGGTTCCGTAATTGCATAACATAGTTCAAACTTATAATATTTACTAGGTACCTGTTTTAAACGATCAACAACGTTAGGTATAATTTATGTTATTTTTGTTTTTAGTGGAATTTTTATATTTCAGTTTTATGACTATTACTCGTAAACTTGTAAAGCCTACTTAGCTGTGATAGTTTTCCTTTTAAATTCATCGTATATGCTACTGCTGTGAATTTTTTTCACATACCCAGCACTACCCGTTTAGGTGGCAGGGGGGGGGGGGGGGGGGGACACTTGACTCTCACAAAATTTTGCACTTTAAAGCTAAATATTTCGAAAACACATCCCCTAATCGAAAAATTGTCTTCACAACCTCACAATATTTTGAAAGACCTATCCAACGATACCCCACACTATAGGGTGGATCAGAAAAAAAAAAATCACCCCCACTTTACGTGTAGGGGAGGTACCCTAAAAAAATTTTTTTTCCAAGATTTTATTTTACCACTTTGACGGCGTGATTAATATGCATATTCATGCCAAATTATAGCTTTCTATGACTAAGAGTCTCTGCGCTAGACTGCGGACAGACAGACTGACAGACAGACAGACGGACAGAGCGAAACTATAAGGGTTCCTTGTGGACTACGGAACCCTAAAAACAATAAAATCGCGGCCTAGTGGTTTTCGATAGATGCTCGTCCAAACGTACAAACAGATCGCCCTCAACTACTAAACGAATTTGATCGAAATTTAACACAACCTGGAGAGAGACATGAGTTACTTAACATAGGATAATTTTTCGAAATGATGTCGTTTTTCGAGCTCCACGCGGTCGAAAACACAGGCAAAAGCTACCTAGTTTCTCATAAAATGTTCAATGTCCTATAAACTCAGGCCCTCTATAGTTATTATACACAAATATGATAAAGAAATATTTTTGTGACATTATAAAATGTAGTTACACTAAATGTATACTCACTGATTCACTAGACGAGTAAAGAGATGTCGCACTATAATGTCTGTTAATTGATTTCTATGTCTATTGGTTAGAGTGCTATGTGATGCATAATAATTTAAAATGCTATTGCCACATGGTGATGTAGACAAAAGTGTTTTTAAGTCAAAATCTGGTAGTTCGGGTCTTGGACAAAATAAATTTGAAGATATTACATCGTTTATGTCCTCTAGTATTACATCATCATTCTCATCATATTGGTTCAATGTTGAGGAAGTTGTAGCTGTCACTGTATTAGTCTGAAATCAAAAGTGAAAAAAAAATTCAAGACAAAATTTTCTTGTAGAAACATCAAAAAAAATATTTGATGTAGAAACAAGAAAATTTTGTCTTGAATTTTGTTATAACTTTAATTTTTTTTTTTATTTGAAATATTTTTAAAATTTTGTAACTGCTGCCGAGCAGGGTGAAAAAAATTAAGTTATAAAAATAATTGAAGACAAAATTTTCTTGTAGAAACATGAAAATTTAGTTTTATTTGAAACTGCTCTGATTTTAAAATAAGATATTATTGTCTTGGAAAGATAATTTCTTGTTTGATAACAGGGTCTAGATTCTGCTAACTAAAACACAATAATGGTCTGTCATTCGTCTATTGCTATCTAATCTTTACACATTTGACTCAAATGTGTGAAAATTAGACAACTATGACAATGACAGACCATTATAGCATTTTTAATTAGCAGAATTGGGCCCCCAGTAAGTACCTACATATATATATTTTTTAAACAAAGCTCTATGAATTGGGTTTCTTGCAGCATATTTGTTTTTCTAATCTATTCTATTTGTTTAACTATAAATAATAATAATCCTATAATGTGCATGAAAACACCATCTTTGTACATTTAGGATATACCCTTGTTTATATGAGGTGAAATTTTAAATCTTGCCAGGCCCCTGTAATCTAGCAGATGAGGTGAGCGGTTAAAGGTAAAGTAAGAAGTGAAATTCCAACCTCCTGTTAGACCTACCTATGTCGAAATGATTTTGTGGTGAAATTAAATTACATGAATAATTACCTTAGACGTAAGATATTCATTTATTCTATTTCGCAGCTCAATCCTTATGCCAACCTTGGGGCAGAGCTCTTTCAATAACTCATCAGTTATTGATGGTAAATGTTGCAATTTAATGTCATTTGCTATAGAAAAGAAAATATTATTAATTTAAATAATAATCAATTAGTGCATAAGACAAATAAATTAACTTTTATAAAAAAAAGTAAAACAGAAACAAAACTAAAAAGAATATACCTAATATCATGATTTTCATAACACACAAATTAACATCTTCTGAAGTCGAGGCCTTTCATTCTTTAATATATTTTAGCTTAGCCCTGACTTCAGAAGCTGTTAATTTGTATATTTGTGTGTTATGAAAATTATTATACTCTTTATAGTTTTGGAAGTCAGTTTTAGTTTTTTTATAAAAGTTAATTTATTTGTCTATTTTGAGTGAACTAAGCAATAACACAAGCCCAAGACAATCGCAAAATGCTTGTCACAAATGATTTGCTGTTAGCCGTAGAGGAGTTCTCTTGTCTATTTCCAAAAGGGATTCATCATCAATTCGAGGAGGACCTCCTCGGGAAAATATTCTTTCAAAAAAAATAATCATCAAACTCAGTCAAACATACATACAAAAATGAAAAAAAAAAAAGAAAAAAACATACAGATGAGTGTCCTTGAGAACCTCCTCCTTTTTGGGAAGTCAGTTAAAAATCAGGAATTTTGATTAACTCGCTGGCTCAGGCCGCAGACAGTTCTATGCACACATGCATTGTTATCTTGTTCTTTTTTTATTGAGCTAACGAGTTAAGTACCTATTACAAGTTCAGTAAGCATGAAATGCCTGTGATACTTTCATAAATACATAGCCAACTCCAATATTTATTCATATTTATTGTCGGCTGGAATTAATGGTTTTCTTTAATAGAATGGATACCTATCTAAGTAAAACACCCATGATAAGGCTTAACAACATTTATCTAATTTTATAAGCTACTAGGTATCCAGTGAGTTTAAAAGAGGACGAGTCAGCTAGTGTGATAGGTAGGTAATGTAATTTTATAATCTGACAGTTAACCAAACAAGGAAGACAACAAACAAGGAAGTGGAGTGCTCAGAGTCGATTCTGTGAGATTTAAAACCTCTCAGTAACTGTGGTATTATCACAAACTGTGGGCATTGTATGAAAATCATGTACCTACTTTGCTAGAGATACCTACCCAGGCAGGTATTAATCTAAAGGTGCGAAAATCGCACGGGTTTGTTAAAAATAAGAGTGCTGGGATCAAGATTAATACAGACAAACGGACATCCCTGAGGTGCTGGGAGATCCATCGGAGACCATCCATTAAAATCAAGTACGTCAACCTATCCAAACAATGAAATTGAAAATTGCACCTACTTACCTTGAAAGTTTTCAATCACTTCTGGCGGCAATCCGTTCAAAATGTATTCGAGCTCTTCTTTTTCTTCCATTATAATTAAATTATCAATAAAACCAATTATATACAGTCAACAGGTTCCGAATTTGGCCGTTAAAGAATAAAACTCATTCAGCAGACGCGGGAAAACAGCGCGTGGGTGTGGTACGCAAGTAGCATGATGTGTTGCCAGGTAGTTTAAAGTCAAAACTCCTCATAATATTTTTTTATGAAAAAGATTAATTTTACTCTAGGTTAAAATGCTGATTGATGCTGTTAAATGATTTATTACCTATTTTAAATAAAGATATTAAACATAACAACTTAATGTAATGAAAATCTAATCTTGGCGAGTATTATGTGTACTGGAATGTAATGTAATATTATAGTACTGTAATGGAGAAGTTTCATGACATGATGTTAATACTGTAATGGTATTAAAATATAGATCAAAACTAATAAAACACTGAAATTTAGGTAGGTAGGTATATTACTATAATTTATTTTATAATTTAGGTAGGTATAGTATGGGTGAACACTTTTGAACTTGGGACTGGGCCCCTTTTTTAATCACTTTTTTTATCATCCACAAATGATGCAATAATATAGAAATGTATAGGCATAGGTACCTAACATACCTAACAGAAATTCGAGCGAAATTACAATATTTTGTTGCATCTTTGTAAGGCCTATGGTATCCATACTAATAATATAAATCTGAAAGAGTGTTTGTTTGTTTGTTCCATCTTGACGACTCAACTAATGAACAGATTTAAATTAAATTTGGCACAAACCTTAAATACAGCCCGGAAAAGGACATAGTTTTTATCCCGATAGTACGTTCCCGTGGGATAATTTTTGGTTTTATACGAGTACATCCTTCCTACTAATATTATAAATGCGAAAGTTTGTCTGGATGTTTGTTACTCTTTCACGTAAAAACGACTGAATGGATTTTAATGAAACTACAATAATATAGCTTACACATCAGAATAACAAATAGGCTACAATTTATAAAGATATTGCAGACGAAGTCGCGGGCACCAGCTAGTACTTACTAATACAATAAATACGAAAATGTTGCCGTTTGTTGGTTTGTTCCTTCTGGACGCCTTAACTATTCAACCAATATCACTTTAATTTGGCACGGACCTTAAACACAACTTGGAGAAGGATATAAGACACATTTATCCTGGTAGTATGTTCCCGTGGGATAATTTGTATTCATATTATAAATCCAAAAATGTGTATGTTTGTTACTTCTTGACGCTTTAACTACTGAACCGATTTTAACAAAGTTCAGCACAAACTATAAACACAATCTGGAAAAGGACAGGATACTTTTTATCGCGTTAGTATGTTCCCGTGGGATGTTTTTTTCGAAATGAGTCGTTTTCAACCTCCACGCGGGCGAAGCCGCGGGCAAAAACTATTTTATAACAACTTCTTCTTTGTCCTCGCCACTTCTCGATACGCTGGCTCGGCTTTCTTAATCTAGAGGCGCCACTTGCTCGGTTGGTAAACGTCGTCGATACTATCTATCGACGACGTTTACCAACCGAGCAAGTGGCGAGCTCTTTCATGTCTTTATGGACATTTGTCATCCAAGTGGTTTGCGGCTTACCTCGCCCTCATTTTCGTATAGTCAAAGGAAAGGCACTTCTTTACTACATTCTTATTCTTTATTGTACACACACAAATACATTAGATTATACAGTAGATCAATTTAACCTAATTATTATTTTACCAATTTTCCAGGAACGTAACAAATTCATGGCAACACCAAAGTAAAACTCATAAAAAATGAAGAATAAAAATCTTGAACTAAAACATGACTTTTCAAGTCAAGAAATTAATTGTTAGGTTAAGACAAGCAGTGTTGAATTAAATTAAACATTTCTTCATTTAAAAAAAAAAATCTTACGAAGGCAATACCTACTCTGTTTTGTTTTTGATAGTTATAAGTTTTATTTCATAACGTCAATGATTCGGTATATATCGCGGGTCTCAAACCATAGGGGCGTATATGAAATGCCAATTTTCATTTTTAATGCCATTGGATTCTAATATAAGCGATACATAACCTCAATTTTTCTTATAATTTAATAAAAACTGGTTTTTGAATAAATCGCAAATAATTATTTGTCGTAAGATTGGCATTCAGAAATTATTTTTAGGCCATATAGTCGTATAGAAGATGTAAAGTCAATATTATTGTTTATTGGGACAGTTTTGACATGCTATAAAGACGTATGTACGTACGGCTTTCAAAATTATGATCTAAAGGAATTCTTTCGGGCCATAGAGACGTATGCGCATGACGACCGTCAGTGTCAACATGATCCTTAGGATATTTAGTCATCACTGCAGACGTATGCACATACGTCTTTATATTTTAGTATTGCTGTCTTAAAATTTCGTCAAAACACGGACGCATAGTCACGTCAACAAGCACCAACACAGTCATTCTACAGTGATTATGGATAGTATGGATATTATGTTATTATTTATTGTATTTATAATGATAATATATTTATTAAGTAAGTAAGTACTTAGTTAGGTTACATTGTGAATCTTGTTCTCAATTTGTACTCATATTTTTGATCGAATAGTTATAAGGTTTCAACTAAGAATATTAATTACTTACCTATCAGAAGTAAGAATTTATTAAAATTTGTTAGTTTAATATACTTAGGTAGGTAATATATTTTTGATGAAAGAACGGTACTTAATATTTTTTAAATAAGTTTATTGATTATTCAATAGACTGAAAAGTTTTCAATCAAATCAACTTTTAATTTGAGATACGAGACAGTCTTGTCTTGAACGAAAAACTTAAACACGTGTTCCAAGTATATTTTTTCTCAACTTAACATTAGGAGTAGGTACTTATATTACGTTAACTACGTACAAAGCATTTCTTTCTTGATTCTACATACACTAATATATTTTTGACCGAATAGTGAAAAAGTGTTCAACTAAGAAAGATTTTCAAAGTAAGAATTTAAAGTTGTTAGATTAATATAAATATATTTTTGATGAACACACAGTAACATTTTTTAATTATTTTTACTGGTTCTTCAATAGAGTAAAAATTCGTTTTCAATCAAGTCAATATGTTGTTGAAGTGACAGTCTTATTCTTAATTTGAGTTAATAAGACAAATTTGAAGTAAAATACTTACACATTTTACTACAAGTATGTTTTTTCTCAACTTTACAATAAGAATATTACAATTAAAACATTTCTTTCTTGATCTTACACTAATACAATTTTGACCGAATTCTCTAAAAAGTTTTGTCTAAGAATATCAATTTTAGGAATAAGAAATAGAATTTGTTACTTTAATATGAATTACATTTTAATAAAAGAATGGGAACATCCTTAACAGTTTGTTACTGATTCTTTTGTAGAGATAAATTTATTTTCCATCGAATAAAAATGTTTCTTCAAATAAGATTTTCTTTTTTTAATTCAAGTATAAGAACTTCAATTGAAACATATATTGTTTTGAACGCATATTCATAAGTATTTTGATTAAATGCTCACAAATTATTCAACAGAGAATTTCAATTTTAAAAGTAAAAATATCCGTTTCATATGTCAATGTAAATAATGTTCTTAATCACAGAACTATAGGTTTCTTATTGATACTTGTTCCAATAAAAATATTAGTTTGAATGAAAAATTTCATTTGTTGTAAGAAAAGAAGTCATAGGTGAATTAGAATTTGGAGAATATTTTTTATTTGATACAAAATTTTGAAGTTTGAGATTATAGCTGTTTTGTAACAAAAAAATATATATTTATATTAACAAAAGTAAATTCTTCTATTAACACAAATGCAATAATGCCACGATCGAAGTAAATATGGTTTCATACCAAAACGTGTTGTATTTAAGACAATAAACGATTCTTACTTCATTTAAGAATAATGAGTTTTCTTCACTTGACACCTCAAAAGCGTTAAACTAAAACAAAAATTCTTGACATTAAACAATAACATAAGAATAAATTATAATTAATTTAAGTAATGTGAGATTCTCACATCAAGAATTTATTTTTGAATGAAGATAATATTTATTTAGGATTAAACAATATTTTCAAGAATAAAATTATTCTTGGTTGAAAAAACGTCCCAGGCCCATTTTTTTCCGTGTACTAGACTAAATAGCAGTTAAACGCTTGTGATTTGCGTTTGCGTTTGACTAGCTCAGGCTATAATTTCTTCCTTTTTAACAGACTTCAAGAAGGAGGAGGTTCTCAATTTCGATGTTTACATTTCTTTTTTATGTTTGTTCGCGCATAACTCCGTCGCTTACCAATCTATTTGAAAAATTCTTTTTTTGTTGAAAAAAACCGAAAATCAACAAAACTCTAAAAATTTATCAAAATTGTCTACACCGATTACATACCTGCCATTTGGTCCCATAAAAATTAATGAGTTTGGCTCACTAGTTTTTATTTTATATTGTGTACATGGGCGATGTCATTACCGGTGCTACGGATTAGGTACAACATCCATCTCGCACATGGAAGAAAATTATGTAGGTATTTGACAAGAATTTGTGTTGAATATTTAAACTAAAAAGTAGTAGTAGTTTTTTGAGAAAGATTTTAATTTTATCCTTTTTAGTTTTCACCTCGGGTGCTCGTAGCGGAATAACCAACTACAAATAACCAATTTTGTTAATTGTGTGAGTCAACTTATTACGAAATCACAGTGAAGAGAATAACCTAAATGTTACGCTAACTGTTAGTGAACTCGAATAGTAATCAGGCAGTTAGGTACTTTTTTTTTTCAATAACAGTTGAATGCGTGGCCAGTTAATCGCCTGTCTCGAAACGGTTATGAAAAACATCGTGAGCAAACAGGCATATTCAGGAACTTTAAAGATATGTAACATCTGCCAATCTTCACTAGAACCGCGTGGTGGATTAAATCCCACTCCTTCTCATATAGTAGACACTTGAGTCCTATGCTTATGTTAATGGCTGTAGAGTGACTTGAGTGACTGTAGGGTGGCTTCCTAAGACATACACAACTAGAGAAATATGAGTAGACGCTCACCTTTGTCACTCCTTCCTGAGATTGTCTCAAATACACTATGATTATAGAACAGGATATTTCCCTTTATGTTTATTATTTATTTTTCACGTTTTTCTTTCCTTCTTTTTTTCTATTTTAACGGTACTGTTGCAGGAGGTGCTAATTGAAGCTCAATGAGTTAATAGCATAATTTAATAAAATTACCTACACAATTTAATTAGTCGTACTGATTGATTACTTATTATTTTTTAATAAATAAAGGTCTAATTTTCATAAATAATTTTTAACATCTCAACTTTTTACCTGTAAGTGCTTACTTAAAAGGCAGTTAATTGCGAGCGAGATGTTTTTAACTGCCTTTTAGTTAAGCAATAGGAGAACTAGTATAAAAATATGTTTTACAATACCGAGCTTAATGACGTCTAAAGTCCCATAACTGCTTTCTAGGTTAGCAAAGTTAGTCTTCCAAGCGTTAGTTACTAGGCTATAAGCGAGTTAAAATCCTTTAACTGTTTTATAACTAAGTATATTTTGGTAACTTTTACTAAAAGTACAAGACGTGGCGGCAACAATAAATTGCTTTGCTATAAAGCAGTTAAGGTGTGGTTAGCGGCCTTATAGTGCAGTATATTACGTAAAAATTTAAAAAAATGCATAGCTAAAAGTTAGAAAATTAATTTAAATAAAATGTAATAAATATAAACGAATGAAATATATCACATATTGTGTACAAAGACTATGCCTACATATATAAATTGCAACCTTGTTCCTAGGTAGCATACTTTTCAAGAGACATCAATTCCCACTTATTTTTGCATTTTCTCGAAAAATACTTTTTGGGCTTAACGGCCTTTTAGATAATGGACGGCAGATATTATTAAAAAAAAAAAAAAAACAAATATATTTACAAAAATATAATGAAGTCCACGCAATGAGTACTTAGGTACAACAAAAAATAGGGCTATAGAATAGAAATCTTTAATTCAAGCTCAGAGCTCATAAATGGTTAGTAACAATTTTCTAAAACAGCTAGTGTTAGTAAAACATAATTATTTTGATTATCAATTACAATTAATTACATTTAGGTATACAATTTCAATCATAACAAATTAAATAAATGATACAAAATTTGCATATCATTGAAATAAAATTGACATAAAATTGGAATAAAATTGAAATAAAATTGAAATAAAATTGAAATAAAATTGAAATAAAATTGAAATAAAATTGAAATAAAATTGAAATAAAATTGAAATAAAATTGGAATAAAATTAAAATAAAATTGAAATAAAATCGAAATAAAATTGAAATAAATATGAAATAAAATTGAAATAAATATGAAATAAAATTGAAATAAATATTGTAAGAGGTGTTGGTAGGGGTTTCACACTCGAAGGAAACACACACGAAGTTTTCAGGAGATGTTTTCAACGAACACAGTTACAGGTGATGAGGTGATGAGGTGATACAGAATTTACAAGCGATGATGGATGGTTTTGGATGTAAATATAGGGATATTCCCGTCGACCAAGACCTTAGGACGAAGGTCGGGAAATGAGGTCCCTCTATCCAAAAACTCCTTACGGATAATATTTAGCAACAGCTATCAGAGGTGTCCCTGGTAACCTTTCCAAGTAGGACGAAATTCCAGAATGCACTCTCTAGGTAGCTGTGAACTGAAGAAATTTATTGATCCAGCGAGGGTCATTAAGTCACGGAGAATCTTAACACCGCGATTCAGAAATGCGCGTCATAGGCACAGCGCCATCTAGTGGTGAGCGGCGGAACCCTTTTATTGACAACTGGATCAGTAAACCTCTGTTACTTATAATATCTAATATACATGATAGATGGTGTGTTACAATATGAAATAAAATTGAAATAATAAGTAAATTTGTAATACTGTTACAGATTTTCAGTAAAAAGCCACGCAAGATACAACAAAAAATAGGGCTATGCAGTTGTAATACTGTTACTGATTTTCAGTAAAAAGCCACGCAAAAATAAGAGTCAATATTTTATTGCTACCCAAAATGACTCATGCATCATCCACACTTCCCAACTTAGACCATTTGGATTGCGAAGGCGATCCGACATCTGTCGGCACTCGCTGGAAGAAATGGAAGAAGGCACTTGAAATTTATTTACTGGCTGCCTACATCGACACTTCCGTAAAAAAAAAAGAGCTACTCTTCTCCACGTTGAGGGAAGGAGGGTCCTTCCTGGAGCTCATGCTGAAGAAGGCGAAGGTGTCGATGATTATGCAATAGCTCTAAAGTTGTTTGTGCAACGAGAGAGCAAAGTCGTTTTGCTGCGAGTGCTGATTTTGAATCCTGAGCAAGCGAAGGACTCAACGATTGAATCACGAGCGTAGCGAGTGATTCTAAAGTTGAATCCTGAGTGTGACAAGGGATTCAGAGGCACGAGATGCAGGAAGCTTTGTAGTTTCTCGTGTAACACACATAACTTTTCACTTCAGCGGCGAGAACACTTTAGGAGATAAAATAATAAACAGGAATAGACTTAAATAACTATTAACTTATTCAACTCTTTAAGCCAGCCACGAAATTTTATTCCCGCTCTTTTATCTAAACTAAGGCGTGTTCGGAAATTATAGCACCCATGATATTTTATTATTGAAAATATTTACGTAACATTGTTGAAACTAGAAATAGGTATTTACAGGTTAAATATCAGTTTTATTTGCAGTAAATACTTATTTTCGTTTAAATACTAAGTATACATATAAGTTTAAAATTCAATAAATTACACTAAGACATAATTATCTTTTTGCAAAATTTCTTTAGTTAGTACAAACCGAGCGTGTTTGTCTTTGAGGTCGAATTCAAAACCGGAATTTCGAAAAGGCTGGTCTTTATCCCTCTCTCTTTCTAATAGCGGGAAAGAGAAGGAGTGTAAATGTTTCGAATTGTATGATTAACCCAAGGCTGAATAAGATATTCACGGCTTTCTGAAAACAAAAATAAAAAGTTATTTTGTCTCACTCAGTGAGCAAAATCGCAATTTGCTCACTGATTTCAGGCAGCAAAACCTACATGTTTGAGCAACTGAAGTGAAAAAAAAAATTAGACTGTTTCAAACAATCAAAAATTTTCCTTGTAGTGGCTTATAATGCCAAAAATAATGTTCTTATAGCAGCCGTATTATCGCTAATAAGGGTGCGTTTGGGCACAACTTATAAGGGCAAAACCCTTATACTCCTCTTATAGTTGCTGTATAATTTGCAAATTAAACTTATAATGGCAAGAAAAGTGCCCCAATAAAGCCAATACCCTTGTGAGAATCATATGGAGAGCGTTGATAAGGTGGCGATCATCCTTATACATGTTTTATTATGGTCCGATACAGGGTTATTCAAACTTATTGTGGCAAATAAAAGGTTCATAAAAATCCGTAGGCCCTTATAGTCGGGGTGCTAAGACAGGTAACCTCCACGTGTGTCCGTGGACTGGAGTTCCCTCTCGGATACATCCGGGGGGAAGACCAGTTTTTCGGGTGCGCCCTGGGATGCGGGCAAAAACTCTTCCTTAGGCACTGTGTGCCTAAGGGGGTTTCTTTGCCCGTATGCAAATAGCCTGTCGGGTGGAAGCTCCAATGCGTGTCCCTCTGATTAGCAGAGGGCACAGCAGCGGAGCGGGCTTGCGGACGGTGAGTAATGGGTAAGCTCGCCGTCCGACCAAGGACCAAGCCCGGGTCGGTGGCGCGTCGTGTTTCACGCGTCACCGACGGGGCCCGTAATGGGGCCAAATGCCTGCCGGGGTCGCGGATTTTTTCTTAATCCAGGATACCGTGGCCCCGGAACGTAAAGGGCATCCGAAGGAACACGGGTGGATTTTAGTCAGTAAGAGTCTGACAGTCCCTTCCGCCCCACCCAGGGCGGGAGGACTCATTTGATGATTTTGCCACCCTAAAAAAAAAAAAAAAAAAAAAAAAAAAAAAGGCCTTTATAGTCGTCTGCAATAAGTCTTTTTTTTAGTGATTTACATTATTTTGTGCAACAGTTTGGCAAATAAAGAAAAACGTCAGCCATATTATTGAAAATAGTGAGGTTCATTAACAATAGTAACTTAATGCCTTACAAAATTGTTAGGACACTCAAAATTGTCCGCAATACCAAGCAAGTGGGGAAAAGATGGCGTTCTGCGCTGGCCAAAATGTAATGAAAATAAATCAAGAAGACTTGAACATTCGTGTCCAGAAAATTACTGGCGGAAAATTAATTGCAAAGTGAAAAGATCAAATTATAAGTCACTTAAAGCGATATGGGAAATGTTGAATTTCACTACCCATTCCCTAATATCACTACGAATATCAATATTCTCCGACTCTTGATAGCAATATCTATATGTCCTTATCACTATCACTACCGCTACAATTATATTCTTCCTCACTGGTTTCCTTTTCAATCTCATCTATACATATAATAAAATGGTAGGAAAGTCAAAACTGTACATTGAATATTTTTTTAAAAGAATACTTGGGGTGTGATCTACAATCGATACTGAAGCCAAAAATATAGTTTTTAGAATTTTTGTCTGTTTGTCTGTTTATCTGTTTGTCTGTTTGTCTGTATGTATGTCCGGGATAAACTCAAAAAGTACTGGACGGATTTGAATGATTCTTTTTTTGTTGTATAGGTATTAAGTCTGGCCAACATATAGGCTATAATTTATCTTAAAAACTTGAACACCTGGTGCAGAACTGCAATAGACCAGCTAAACTATAAGAGATACAAACATGGTGCCAAAACAAAAATCGTTCCACGTGATGAGCATTTTCTGCTGAGATAATAAATTTGAAGATCTGGAACACCTGATGTGGAACTCCAAGAGCCCAGCTACACTATAACATATACAGTAATGACGTCTTAGCAAGAGTTGTTCAGCCTGATAAGCACTCTCTATTGCCGTATAAAAATTGAAGATGTGGAACATCTGATGTGGAACACCGAGAGCCCAGCTACACTATAACATATACAGTAATGACGTCTTAGCAAGAGTTGTTCAGCCTGATAAGCACTCTCTATTCCCGTATAAAAATTGAAGATCTGGAACATCTGATGTGGAACTCCAAGAGCCCAGGTACACTATAACATATACAGTAATGACGTCTTAGCAAGAGTTGTTCAGCCTGATAAGTACTCTCTATTGCCGTATAAAAATTGAAGAACTGGAACATCTGATGTGGAACACAAAGAGCCCAGCTACATATAACATATAGGGTCAAGTGGTAAACAGTGGCCCAGTAGTACACAGTGCACCAGCACTTATATCCCAAAAACGCGACGTTGCCAAACCGTGCTGCAAACGTGAAACAACTTGTCTTTTACCACCTCTCGCACTCCCCAGTCGACATCGCGCTCCCGCCCGTAACGGTCGCACAGTGCATGATTTTGTCCTTGGCGCCAAAAAAAGTAAGTACACGTGTTTTCATTTATTTTCTTTCTAGAATCGTTGTTTATTTAGTTACATTAGATTGCATTATTTTCGTGTGTAAAGCAAGTATTCCTTAATAATTTAGATGTATAAGTATCCCTTGAATTTGGTTTATTTAATAGTTATGTCACCTTATAGGTTAAAAAGTGGTGTTTGTACACAGTGGCTCAAAATCGTAAGGTACACAGTGAACAGTGATTCACTGTGTACCAATCACTTTGTTAATTATGTCCGATACAATTTGTGCTTATATTTTTCAACTGTGATTGAAAAAACAAATAATCAAGTGATCTTTTTGTTTCAGAATGGGTCGAACTAAAACAGAAAACCGAAAAATTGGCGGTCATGATGCAAACGCCATGAAAAAAGCTGTAGATCTTGTAAATAACGGAATGAGTATACACAAAGCAGCACGTGAATGCAATTTAAAGTACTCAACTGTTCGAAGATATGTCAAAAAACATGAAACTGAAGAGAATGCTGGATTTGTCCCCAATTATGAGGTAAATGCAGTTTTTTCCAGCGAACAAGAACAGTTATTAAAAAAATATATAAGCGAATGTGCTCTGATGTTTTACGGGCTTACAGCCAAGGAGACGAGGCGATTAGCCTATCAACTGGCAATCGCCAACAAATTAAGAGTACCGTCTTCTTGGTTGTCTAACCAAATAGCAGGAGTTGATTGGCTAAGATCGTTCAGAAACAGGCACAGTGATATAAGTCTAAGAAAACCTGAGGCGTGCAGTTTAGCGCGGGCTACAGCGTTTAACAGAACAAATGTACAATTGTTCTTCAATAACTTAAAAGAAATTCTTCAACGTAATCCCGGATTTGGAGATGGTACTCGTATTTACAACCTCGACGAAACCTCTACGACGACTGTGCAAAAGCCTCAAAAAGTCTTAGCGCCAAAAAAAAGCAACGTCTGCAAAGTTACTAGTGGCGAAAGGGGCGTTTTAGTAACCACTTGCTGTATCGTTTCCGCTACCGGACATGCCCTGCCTCCTGCCATGGTTTTTCCAAGAAAAAACTTTAAAGCTCATATGCTACATGGCGCTCCAGCTGGAACACTTGGTTTAGCTACACCTACAGGATGGATGAACGCAGAGTTATTTGTAGAAGTGATGAATCATTTCATTAAGCACACCTCTGCATCAAAGGAAAATCCAGCGCTTCTCATCCTCGACAATCACGAAAGCCACCTGTCAATAGATGCTCTAAATATTGCAAAGTATTCTGGTGTAACAATACTAACCGTACCTCCCCACACAACTTCAAAACTTCAGCCCCTAGATGTTGGGCTGAATGGACCTTTTAAAACGTTTTATAATGCAGCAGTTGACTCGTGGATGCTCCGGAACGCAGGACATCCCTTTACAATCTATCAAATAGCTGAATGTGTAGGTCATGCATATTTAAAAGCTATGACACCGGTAAATATCATCAATGCTTTTAAAAAGTGCGGTATATTTCCGTATGATGAATCAGTTTTCACGGAAGAAGACTTTTTACCCAGTGCTGTTACAGATAGGCCAGACCCACAAATTGAAAACGTTGAGACGCCCTCTTCACCTACTATTTTTTTGGATCTAGAAACAGGAAGTCTTCAGATTCCATTTGGTGCTCTAGATGACCAACTTTCAAATTTTGAACTGCCAGAAATAAACGCCGATGCTCAAAAAGATTCAGCTCATCCTACCATGACCACATTAGAACCGAGGCGACAGGATTCAGTGCCCAGAATGACTATTTCGCCAAGGCCATCAAGTTCACGACAAGGAGCAGCTTTCATTACACCTCAAGAGATTAGACTTCCTCTGAAAGCAGGTCCTCGAAACGCTAAAAGACGAAGGAAATTGGGCAAAAGTATTATAGCGACCGACACTCCCGAGAAGGATAAGATAGAAGAGAAAAAGAAGAATGTAAAGGGACTAAAGAAAGTAAAGGGACTAAAGAAAGTGAAGAAAAGTAATATTTTTAAAGACAAGATACCAAAGAAAGAACAGAAAGTAGTAAAACATGACTGTGACACCAGCAGTAGCGATAAAACTTTTTGTGCCAGTGGATCGTCTTCTGGGGGAGAGATATTTTTAAGCGAAAGCGATGACGACGACGACGACACAATAATTCTGAACGATGACATTATTTCCAAACCTCTGCCAAAAAACCCTAAAGTAGGTGACTATGTGATTATTTTGATAGAGACAAATAAAAAGAAAAAATATTATTACGTCGCAAAGATTTTAGAAGAGTCTAACGAACCAGGATTTGACTATTTTGTATCCTATTTAAAACTAAAGAGTAAAGTTTTCTATAAATTTGCTGAACCTGTGGAACCTGATTTGGCAGGAGTTTGGAAAAATGACATAAAATTTATACTTCCTGACCCTAAAGTAGAAGGTAGTAGTCGCCGGCAAGCGACTTATACATTCCCAATAAATTTGTCACTTTTGTCTTTTCCTTTTTGATTTTATTGGAAATCTATAGGAGGTTATGTTGATTTTATTATTTTTGAGGATTATTAATTTTATAAGCAAGCCTGTGTGCTGGTTTTTTTTTTTAAGTTTTGTTTTTGACTATTATGATTCATTCAAGGGGTCATATAATTCTTGTTTTGTTTTTTAATGGAAACTGTTCTAAGAAGCGTAAATTATTCAGTAAAATGTTATTAAAAGACTGTTAATTGTTATGTAGAATTATAATAATGTTCCTAATTAGATTTTTAAGTTAAATTAGTACTAGTTCTTTTTTGGACTGATTGTTAACTGTGATTGTTGCTGTCGAATACAAATTATTTAGTAATACATTGACTGTTAATTGTTATGTAGAATAATAACAATGTTCCTAATTAGATTTTTAAGTTAACATAGTACCTACTAGTTCTTTTTTATTTAGACTGATGGTTAACTGTGATCGTTGCTGACGAATACAAATTATTTAATTTTACATTAATACAGTTTCATTTAACGCCATTTCTAACAATAAATATTTTAAAATAATGCGATAAAGGGATGTAATTAATGTGATGGTTCACTGTGTACTCATTGGTCCACTGTCGACGCACCCCCCGGTTCACAGTGTACTTATACTGGTACACAGTGAACCATTCGCCATCTTTAAAAAAAAACAATATTACCAATAAACTATAACAATTGGAACTGAAATTGATATGCCAAACACAAGTTTAATAAATTTCCTTTCGTCTAATGTCAATAGCTCTTAATTAAATTCACGTACATTGGTTTTATAAATGCTTAAACTTTTAGTGGTTTACTGTTTACCATGTCACCCTACCTACAGGAATGACGTCTTAGCAAGAGTTGTTCAACCTGATAAGCACTCTCTGTTTCCGTATAAAAATTGAAGATCTGGAACACCTGATGTAGAACACCAAAAGCCCAGCTACACCATAACATATATAGGAATTACGTCTTAGCAAAGTTGTTCAGCCTGATGAGCACTCTCTGTTGATGTATAAAAATTGAAGATCTGGAACACCTGATGTGGAACTCCAATAGCCCAGCTACACTATAACATATACAGTAATGACGTCTTAGCAAGAGTTGTTCAGCCTGATAAGCACTCTCTATTGCCGTATAAAAATTGAAGATCTGGAACATCTGATGTGGAACACCGAGAGCCCAGCTACACTATAACATATACAGTAATGACGTCTTAGCAAGAGTTGTTCAGCCTTATAAGCACTCTCTATTCCCGTATAAAAATTGAAGATCTGGAACATCTGATGTGGAACTCCAAGAGCCCAGGTACACTATAACATATACAGTAATGACGTCTTAGCAAGAGTTGTTCAGCCTGATAAGTAATCTCTATTGCCGTATAAAAATTGAAGAACTGGAACATCTGATGTGGAACACAAAGAGCCCAGCTACATATAACATATACCTACAGGAATGACGTCTTAGCAAGAGTTGTTCAACCTGATAAGCACTCTCTGTTTCCGTATAAAAATTGAAGATCTGGAACACCTGATGTAGAACACCAAGAGCCCAGCTACACCATAACATATATAGGAATTACGTCTTAGCAAAGTTGTTCAGCCTGATGAGCACTCTCTGTTGATGTATAAAAATTGAAGATCTGGAACACCTGATGTGGAACTCCAAGAGCCCAGCTACACTATAACATATACAGTAATGACGTCTTAGCAAGAGTTGTTCAGCCTGATAAGCACTCTCTATTGCCGTATAAAAATTGAAGATCTGGAACATCTGATGTGGAACACCGAGAGCCCAGCTACACTATAACATATACAGTAATGACGTCTTAGCAAGAGTTAGCCTGATAAGCACTCTCTATTCCCGTATAAAAATTGAAGATCTGGAACATCTGATGTGGAACTCCAAGAGCCCAGGTACACTATAACATATACAGTAATGACGTCTTAGCAAGAGTTGTTCAGCCAGATAAGTACTCTCTATTGCCGTATAAAAATTGAAGAACTGGAACATCTGATGTGGAACACAAAGAGCCCAGCTACATATAACATATACCTACAGGAATGACGTCTTAGCAAAGTTGTTCAGCCTGATGAGCACTCTCTGTTGATGTATAAAAATTGAAGATCTGGAACACCTGATGTGGAACTCCTAGAGACCAGCTACACTATAAAATAATATAGGAATGACGTCTTGGGAAAGTTGTTCAGCCTGATGAGCACTCTCTGTTGACGTATAAAATTGAAGTACTGGAACACCTGATGTGGGACACCAAGAGCCCAGCTACATATAAGTATAGGAATGACATTTTAGCAAGAGTTGTTCTGCGTGATGAGAAAATTGAAGATCTGGAACACCTGATGTGGAAATCAAAGCTATCAATAATTTCACTGCAGGTATAATTTTAAAATAACATTAGCTGGGAGTACCTCCACGCAGTAAAGGCGGTAACAGTTTAGAACTAATTTTAGATGATGAATAAAAATTTGACTCTGCAAGCCAAAACTCCCATTTATTTTTTTACCCGGGCTCTTGAAATTGGACATCAGACTTATCAGATGTTCGATTTTGACGACCCCGTGCCGCTGGCATAAGCAACAGAATCCGCGTACGAAGTCGCGGGCAGCAGCTAGTTTTCTATAAAATAATCCTCTGCGGAACCACTAGCTGATTCGTGAGTATCGGCTTGGTCATTTTGTAGTCAAAATCAAAATCAAAGCATTTATTTCAAATAAGCCAGTTACAGGCACTTTTGAATTGTCAAAGACAAATAAAATATATTAAACACTACAAAATTATGGTGCTACAGTCCCAGTCACAAGACATAAAAACTGTGAAAGTACCGTAGATGCCCATTCCAAGAAGTAGATCTCTATGGAGAAGAACGGGCAAGAAACTCCATGGACACTCTTTTTAGATCGCCAAAATTATTACAGAATCTTTGTTACATCATTCATTCTTAGATGGTACATTATGTGAGAACGATGTAGCAAGTTAAAAGTGTCCATAGTAAAAATTAAAACAAAGACAATTCAGAAAAAAATATATCAATAATTAAAATAAACCGTGGCAGCTAAGAGATGACCAGTCCCAACTGACGGCGCCCGTTCACGAACATGACACATGTATCAGCACCATTCAGCTCAACCATTTTGAAGGGAGCTAAATGATCCGACACACACGCCGCCATCAGCGAGACATTTGAGTGAGCATGACACACTCTCAACCGCCAGGGTCATTCAAGTCAACAAGAGACGTAGGTGCCCAGTGAATCACAGCTCTGAAGTACACAGTACTCACACAATGTCGGGTATGAAACTATATAATACAAGGAAGATTGAATCTATACAAAAATCTAGTACCATAGAAGTAGAGGTGGTGTGTGTAAATATCATATAACATGCTAGAATTGGTTTGTTACGTCTTATAAAATGCTCCTATAAGTTTAAAAGCATCATAGTTACCTTGTGCATTACTTTCCTAAGAATAATTGACCATACTAAAAGCAATGTAACTAGCCTCTATTAGAAAAACACATTTCGAGCCCTTATTGTAGCCGTATAAATTGGATTTATTATCGTTTATCCAGCCAAAATATAAAAATAAAGGTAAGATAAGCCAAATCTTCTAATAATGTGCCACTAAAAGTAATATTGGCATAATGAATGCTCTTGTATAATCAGTTTAAGGGTTTAGACCTTATAAACTTAATTTTATAAGCTTAGTTTGTTTGTTGGGTTACTTTGCTCCAAAACAAAGTCGGATTTATGAAAGATACATTTTCCGACTCACGAAACAGGAGGAAGGAAAACAATTTGAAAGATTTTTATTAAGGTTGAGAAACCATGCCGATAAATGTCAATTCCATAGTAAATAAGAGCATACTATCGATCAAATCACGGAAAAGTGTCGATTAGTCGAATTAAAAAAAAAAATAGGTAAGAATGCGGGGATACAATTAGTTTAGACGAAATCATCAGTAAAGCAAATGCTTTAGAAGTTGTAGCCAGGCAATTAGAACAATTATTTAAAACTATAAATACAAACGATGCGAACAATTACACTGCATGGTTCTCATATAATTTGACCAATACAAAATTGTCTGGACTTTAAAAGAGACTGTGACCTCAGAGTTTGTTTCGGATGTTTCTTCTCAGAGTAGTCAGGTACGAAACACCGGCCTCATCTAGTGTAAAATAGTGTCTTTGACGTGTAAAAGAGTTTGCCAAAACCAATTTACTGAATAAATATCATTTATTACAACAAAGCAAAAATAAATAAAATAGATAACAAGAAAAAAATCAACAAACCATTCAGACAACAATCATCGAACATAAAATTTAGTAGATGTGGAAGCTCCACCCATCTATCCGAAGACACAAAATGCCCTGCAAAAGACAAACGATGTTTAAAATGTGGATTCATTGTTCATTTCCGAGAACATTGCAGGACTCGACAGAAAAAACAATTTTCCAACAACAGGACAGAAAACAGGACTGTAAATAAAAACCAAGAAAAGAAACAAAAAACTGGCCAAGAGCGAGTCGGACTCGCCCATAAAGGGTTCCGTAGCAGCAAGTAATAACATACTATAAAAGTTCTTGTAGTTGGTTCCAACTTTGAAAGGTTTACGATTTATGACGTATTAAAAAAAAAAACTTGAGAGGTGTCAAGGCACGTCGAAAATCGCTATGAACCTGTTAAAAAGGTTCAAGCGATTTTCGACCCTCCACCCCACACTACCCCACTCCACTCCGCTCCACTCCGCTCCACTCCGCTCCACTCCGCTCCACTCCGCTCCACTCCGCTCCACTCCGCTCCACTCCGCTCCACTCCGCTCCACTCCGCTCCACTCCGCTCCACTCCGCTCCACTCCGCTCCACTCCGCTCCACTCCGCTCCACTCCGCTCCACTCCGCTCCACTCCGCTCTACTCCACTCCGCTCCGCTCCACTCCCTTCCACTCCACTCCACTCCACTCCGCTCCACTCCACTCCACTCCACTCCGCTCCACTCCACTCCACTCCGCTCCACTCCACTCCGCTCCACTCCACTCCACTCCACTCCGCTCCACTCCGCTCCACTCCACTCCACTCCACTCCACTCCACTGCACTGCACTCCACTCCACTGCACTCCACTCCACTCCACTACCTATTATATTATAGCTGTAAAAATGAAGTTAACAAACTTACATTTGCAGTTGTTCTCCGATACATTTTGTTTAGGAAAATGTTATCCCAGTACGTTTTATAAGTTGGTCAACTATTACTCGTAAACTTGTAAAGCCCACTTAGTCACGATAATTTTCTTTTAAATTTCGTTATATATACTACTATTGTAAATTTTTTCACACCCCCAAACATAACCGTTTAGCTGGTAGAGGGGGGGGACACTCGAGTAGGGCAAAAATTAGCACTTTAAAGCTTAATATTTCACAAACGAATCTTTTTATCAAAAAATTGTTCATGGTAACTACCAATATTTTTTAAAGGCCTATTTAATGATACCCCACACTAAGGGGTACGCGAGAAAAAAAAAAAACATCCCCGCTTTACATGTACAGGAGGTACCCTAAAAAAAAATATTTTACGAGATTTTATTTTACCACTTTTTTGACGCAACAAATCCGTATATTTACACCAAATTACAGCTTTCTAGTGCTGGGCGTCTCTGAGCTAAGCTGCGGACAGACGGACGGACGGACGGACGGACATGGCGAAACTATAAGGGTTCCTTGTTGACTACGGAACCCTAAAAATGATGCCAATCAATCTGTAATTGACTATATTTTCCACCTGGATGACGACGAAACTATGAAATGCAATATTGAGGGAGTCACCGTTGATAATAATATGCTAATAGATTCAAGAAGTAGATGTAATATTATTACAGACAGAACATAACAATTTCTCAAAGTCAATAATGTGTTGTGGACAAATGAAAATAAGGACACAGGGTCATTGAATAATGAGGACTAAAGTATTGCAATATACCTTTAAGCAATTAAATAAATAATAATAATATATTAATAAATGTTTTATTGTTTCTTTGTACATAGTCGTGCAACACAAATTAAAATGATTATCTGCCTGTCACTTTGTTGATGATATAATGTTGTATGCCTAATTTACTAGTTTATATCGTCGGCTTACTGCAAGAACTCATTAACTGCAAAAAATCACTAAATGCGTTTTTATGTATAGTGGACTTCTTTTGACCCATTCTACAAAATGCAAAAACTCACAAAATTTTATCTAGTCAATTTTAGGCGTTACAGCCTTTGCATTAAGTCGATAATTGCAACTTCGGAAATCAGACATTTACAAAAAATAACTAAGCTGCACAAGTTATTTTTATTAAAATGATATTTATGAAAATCAAAACATATATATTATACAGAACTCATTTTTGCCATGTAATTAACTTTATCGAAACAAGTGTAACAGAAATAGCTTAGAATTAGGTTCGATAAAGTTCAGTATTTGCATTTAATTACTTTCTGTTATGAATAAACTAGCTGCTGCCCGCGACTTCGTACGCGGATTCTGTTGCTTATGCCAGCGGCACGGGGTCGTCAAAATCGAACATCTGATAAGTCTGATGTCCAATTTCAAGAGCCCGGGTAAAAAAATAAATGGGAGTTTTGGCTTGCAGAGTCAAATTTTTATTCATCATCTAAAATTAGTTCTAAACTGTTACCGCCTTTACTGCGTGGAGGTACTCCCAGCTAATGTTATTTTAAAATTATACCTGCAGTGAAATTATTGATAGCTTTGATTTCCACATCAGGTGTTCCAGATCTTCAATTTTCTCATCACGCAGAACAACTCTTGCTAAAATGTCATTCCTATACTTATATGTAGCTGGGCTCTTGGTGTCCCACATCAGGTGTTCCAGTACTTCAATTTTATACGTCAACAGAGAGTGCTCATCAGGCTGAACAACTTTCCCAAGACGTCATTCCTATATTATTTTATAGTGTAGCTGGTCTCTAGGAGTTCCACATCAGGTGTTCCAGATCTTCAATTTTTATACATCAACAGAGAGTGCTCATCAGGCTGAACAACTTTGCTAAGACGTCATTCCTGTAGGTATATGTTATATGTAGCTGGGCTCTTTGTGTTCCACATCAGATGTTCCAGTTCTTCAATTTTTATACGGCAATAGAGAGTACTTATCTGGCTGAACAACTCTTGCTAAGACGTCATTACTGTATATGTTATAGTGTACCTGGGCTCTTGGAGTTCCACATCAGATGTTCCAGATCTTCAATTTTTATACGGGAATAGAGAGTGCTTATCAGGCTAACTCTTGCTAAGACGTCATTACTGTATATGTTATAGTGTAGCTGGGCTCTCGGTGTTCCACATCAGATGTTCCAGATCTTCAATTTTTATACGGCAATAGAGAGTGCTTATCAGGCTGAACAACTCTTGCTAAGACGTCATTACTGTATATGTTATAGTGTAGCTGGGCTCTTGGAGTTCCACATCAGGTGTTCCAGATCTTCAATTTTTATACATCAACAGAGAGTGCTCATCAGGCTGAACAACTTTGCTAAGACGTAATTCCTATATATGTTATGGTGTAGCTGGGCTCTTGGTGTTCTACATCAGGTGTTCCAGATCTTCAATTTTTATACGGAAACAGAGAGTGCTTATCAGGTTGAACAACTCTTGCTAAGACGTCATTCCTGTAGGTATATGTTATATGTAGCTGGGCTCTTTGTGTTCCACATCAGATGTTCCAGTTCTTCAATTTTTATACGGCAATAGAGATTACTTATCAGGCTGAACAACTCTTGCTAAGACGTCATTACTGTATATGTTATAGTGTACCTGGGCTCTTGGAGTTCCACATCAGATGTTCCAGATCTTCAATTTTTATACGGGAATAGAGAGTGCTTATAAGGCTGAACAACTCTTGCTAAGACGTCATTACTGTATATGTTATAGTGTAGCTGGGCTCTCGGTGTTCCACATCAGATGTTCCAGATCTTCAATTTTTATACGGCAATAGAGAGTGCTTATCAGGCTGAACAACTCTTGCTAAGACGTCATTACTGTATATGTTATAGTGTAGCTGGGCTATTGGAGTTCCACATCAGGTGTTCCAGATCTTCAATTTTTATACATCAACAGAGAGTGCTCATCAGGCTGAACAACTTTGCTAAGACGTAATTCCTATATATGTTATGGTGTAGCTGGGCTTTTGGTGTTCTACATCAGGTGTTCCAGATCTTCAATTTTTATACGGAAACAGAGAGTGCTTATCAGGTTGAACAACTCTTGCTAAGACGTCATTCCTGTAGGTATATGTTATATGTAGCTGGGCTCTTTGTGTTCCACATCAGATGTTCCAGTTCTTCAATTTTTATACGGCAATAGAGAGTACTTATCAGGCTGAACAACTCTTGCTAAGACGTCATTACTGTATATGTTATAGTGTACCTGGGCTCTTGGAGTTCCACATCAGATGTTCCAGATCTTCAATTTTTATACGGGAATAGAGAGTGCTTATCAGGCTGAACAACTCTTGCTAAGACGTCATTACTGTATATGTTATAGTGTAGCTGGGCTCTCGGTGTTCCACATCAGATGTTCCACATCTTCAATTTTTATACGGCAATAGAGAGTGCTTATCAGGCTGAACAACTCTTGCTAAGACGTCATTACTGTATATGTTATAGTGTAGCTGGGCTCTTGGAGTTCCACATCAGGTGTTCCAGATCTTCAAATTTATTATCTCAGCAGAAAATGCTCATCACGTGGAACGATTTTTGTTTTGGCACCATGTTTGTATCTCTTATAGTTTAGCTGGTCTATTGCAGTTCTGCACCAGGTGTTCAAGTTTTTAAGATAAATTATAGCCTATATGTTGGCCAGACTTAATACCTATACAACAAAAAAAGAATCATTCAAATCCGTCCAGTACTTTTTGAGTTTATCCCGGACATACATACAGACAAACAGACAAACAGATAAACAGACAAACAGACAAAAATTCTAAAAACTATATTTTTGGCTTCAGTATCGATTGTAGATCACACCCCAAGTATTCTTTTAAAAAAATATTCAATGTACAGTTTTGACTTTCCTACCATTTTATTATTATGAATAAATGAATAAATGAATAAATGAATAAATGAATAAATGAATAAATGATCACAAGTGCACATTAAGTAATCTTAATGATTTTAATCGAAATGTTTTTTTATAAATGAAAATATTTAAGATTTCCCTAAAATCATTAATTGTATTTAGTTACTTTTTTATTTTGTCGATCCCATAATTTAATTTAATTAACATCAGTTAATAGAATATACTAACTTCTTGCAAGTTACGTGGATCCTCGATTGTAGGTTGGTGAGTTATTCACGGTTTGGTAAAATACGACAAAACAGCTTGTCTAAGGAACGCGGGACAGAAGGACGAACGCGGGTGGTGAGGGGGGGTTTGCGCGGGGCGAAAAAGAACTTAATGTGAGCGCTCCGCTCGCACACTGCACAGTTCGCAGTGAGATACGTTGAACACCACGCGTTTTTTGTGAAGTTAATGAGTTCTGACAAAATGCAGCGAAATAAATGTTTTAAACCAGGACGAGGAAGCAAGATGTTAGAGCAGTTGAACCAAAATAAGGAGAATAATAATATTAATATTATTGTAGAGGAAGATTCTACGGAATATGTAAGTTATCTTTCCATTTACTTTGGATTTATATTGCCGTTAAAATATCTAGGACGTTTTTTCTTGCGGCCTGCTATGTAACTTACCTTCACGCCTGTTCAGCTCCTTATTTAGCAATGGTTTCTATCTGCTTTTTTACATGCATGATGGTTTTCCAGTCATGGCATGTCGACTGAAACGACTGAGGTAATAATACCTACATGCTATTGAATGTAGGTCAAAAAAGGACAGTGTTTATCTTATGTCTTTGGTGATGGTTTTGTTATATCTAGGTATTTTTGTTGATAGAATTTACTACCTCCAGCAAAAGCACGGCGTGAGGCAGAAGACCGCGATGCACAATCACGAAAGGTTTTAAGTGAGGATTCATCGTCGAATGTAAGATTTTTATTTATGTGCTGGTTCATAATAATTATGCATGTAATAAATTAATTATATCGCTCCCTCGGAGATCGATGTAAAGTGAGTGCATGCAATTTATACTTACTTTTTGCATAATATATTATCTACCTATAGCAATCGCCCGTCTTTCAGGGAAGGTTGGCGAAGATTAGGTATCTCAGTTCATCCCTTTCGCTACTACGAGTATGTTAAAAAAATGTAAGTTATGTACTTACCTCTGTCGTTTTGTTTCAGCATATAAGTGACATTATCGAAAATACGCCATCTCCACGGCCAATTGCCCGCAACATAGTTCGACCAATAAGTACAACGGTACTATCGTCTGACGAAAGCGACAGCGAAGTCTTAGAAAATAATGATATCTTCAAAGTGCTGGCCGATGTAAGAACTTTCATAGATATGCCATTTTATAACTTATTTTGATGTAAAATGGATTAATAGAACTAAATGAAACGTCATTTATTTAGTACATTTAGTACTTAAAGCTTAAAATGCAATTAAAATTGTCATTTATCTTCTCTCTTCCAGATAGACAATGTTTCTGAATATATCAGCCCAGCACATAAAAATGACAACGAAGTAGTTGTGTCGCTTGAAGATGACTTGAATTTATCAGTAAGTTCCTGCATATAAATGATTGTTTTAGTAGAGTATTTTACTAAACTATGATGTTGATTGGTCAGTTGCTATTTACATACCGTATTAGGTACCTTACCTGGTTTTCATACTTTTAGGATGATTCGGTTGCTGACCCTGACTGGAAGAATCCTGAAGACTTACCTACAGAAAACATAGAAAACGATAGCGGCACTGAAACAGAACAATCAAAAGTTGTCTTGCCTAAAAAAATTAAGACGGCAAGGTGGCACAAGATAAGAATAGATGCTTATGACCGAAATGCGCAAAAAATAAATCGTTCACAATGTTTACCTTACAAAAACTACAAAAAACAGATGCAGCCTCCCAAAGCACCTAAATCCGGAGACTGCAAATGTAAGTTAAATTGCTTATTAAATTTTCCTGAAGAAGAACGAAAGAAAATCTGTAAGTCTTACTGGGTACTATCGGATTACTGTCGACAGAAAGATTTTATACTTATGAATGTTACTGTACAGGCGCCACAGAGACGTTTGGTAAATGCAACCAGAAAGAGGACTGTATCTCGTTATTATTACTTTAATAAGGACGACCAAAAGATCAGGGTTTGTGAATTGTTTTTTAAAAACACTCTTTGTATATCGAATGGTCCCATTAATAAGGCATTTTCAGAAGTAGGAACATCAGGCTCTTTTATAGGTCAGGACAGACCTGGCAAGCATGAACCAGTCAATAAAACTAAAGAAATAGATGTAGAATTTGTGAAAGATCACATTGAGGCTTTCCCTAAAATGGAGTCGCATTATTGCAGGAAAACATCATCTAAAATGTATTTAGATAGCAATCTTACCATCTCCAAAATGTATGAACTATACCAAGAAAAATGTAAAAATGCATCTAGAACACCTGTTTCCATAAATGTGTATCGCAACATTTTTTGTACTCAGTACAATTTAGATTTTCATAAACCCAAGAAGGACCAATGTTTAATGTGCCATAAATATGACCTAGCCAAAGCTGAAAACGCCTCCGACCTTGCTGTTTTGCAGCAAAAGTATGATGAGCACATGTCTTTAAAGGAACAAAGTCGAAAAGATAAAGAATTGGATAAAGTTCGGGCAAATGAAGATAACAGCTTTAACTCTATTACGATCGACTTACAAAAAGTTTTACACTTGCCGACTAGTAACGTTTCTCTACTTTACTACCTGCGTAAATTAAACGTTTACAATGCTACCATTTATGAAGCCCGTTCTCCAAATGATGGTTTTTGTTACTTATGGTCTGAAGTAGATGGAAAAAAAGGAAGTGATGAAGTGGGAACCGCACTATATCTTTGGATCCAACGTCTACCTCCAACAGTTACCGAAATATCTATATTTTCTGATACCTGCGGAGGTCAAAATCGTAACCAGTTTCTGTTATGCTTACTGCTATACGTAGTTCAAGTTACCCACCTCGAGGTGATTGAACATAAGTATTTAGAATCGGGTCATACGCATATGGAGGTCGATAGTATGCATAGCGCTATTGAAAATCAGATGCGTCTTATGCCAATTTTTTCTATGATAGACCTCTGTAATGTTATAAGATTAGCCAGATCGAACAGAAAACTAAACAAGAATAAAACAGCAAAGAAGCCTTATGAACCTATTGTAATGAGCAACTCTGATATCTTGGACCTAAAAGAGCTAAGAAACAACTTAATGGTCAATAGGTCAATTGACTCTGAAGGACAAAAGTTGCAGTGGCTGAAGGTCAAATGCTTCAAGTTTGAAAAAAAGCGGCCTAATATTGTCCAGTATAGGTATGATTACGTTTCCGATTATAAAGAAATGGACGTATCGAAAAAAGAAACATCGATTGTGTCTAATACTAAAAACCTGCGAAAGCGCAAGCATGACGTTACTGAAAGTGTATTTGACTACAAAAAGTATTTTCTTAAAAAAGCTTATAACAAGAAACTTCCAATAACCAAATCTAAAAAAAAAGATTTAGTAAAAATGTGCAATGAAAAAATAATCCCTGTAGAACTACACCATTGGTTTATCAATTTACCAGACCAGGAAGGTCCGGATTATCTTCCTGAGGAAGAATACTCCGATTCAGAAAATATTTAATAATTACGTATCTAACGTTTTTTTTTACATTCTTGAACGTTTTCTACCCAAGTTCCTACTTTTATAAAAAATAATATTATTGTGACTGATTTGAAAAATATTTTGTTTTAATGTTTATTGTCGCTAGTATTTGCAATATTTAATTTGCTATTATACTAGTAAATACTTACGACAACTTTTAAAATAATAATTGTGTTTGTTTATTTCGTTTTAATAATTAAACTTTCAATTGCTTCTTCATTTGAATTAGAAGGGGATTAGTACATGAGAAATTTTGTTATGTTTTTGTTTTGTGAATAAAAAAATATTGTTTTGTATGTTTGAAAGAATTTTATTTGTTTTTAATATGTCTAGCACTGTTCTCTTCAGTATAATTCTGACATCGCTCTTAAAAATAAAAAAATGAATAGATTTTCGTTGTTTTATTTCAATTTAAGAAATAATTAATTCACATACCGAACAGACTTACAGTAGCCAGAAGTCATTAACTTTTATTTTGTGTTTTTAAAAAATAAATTACTTAGTAGAATTAGCGACGGCCACTTGTTTTTATTTATATACATATTAGGCTAATTGAAAACATCACACTTTTCATCATCGTAATTATATTTACGATAATATGGGCAAATGAACACAACCACTAACGAAATCGAACTAAAATACCGTTTATCTCGGAATAGTGAATATGTCACATAATGACTTCTTGCACTAAGCCGACGATATAGGGGAACAGTGTATAAGACGGGGACGTTAATAATCGCGAGGTATAATGGGGACATACACTCTTTAGGCATGCTTAACACAACACTAACGTAGAGCAAGCGCCATCAGGACGTCATTTGTAAGCGGCCAGACGCAAATGGCGTCCTGTTGGCGCTTGTGCTACGTTAGTTTTGTGTTAAGTTTGCCTTAGGTGTGTGATTTCCCATCATACCTCGTGTCCCCGTCTTATACACTGTTCCCCTATTACTAAATGTATTCTGTTATTTCATTGTTAATATCGTTGTTTAAGTTATTGTAACTTAATTATTTATAAAATAAAGAAGGGATGTAGTGTATGCGCCTGGGCGGCGCGCGGGCAGTCGAGCACCAACCGTGAGCGAGAGCGGACGTGCGCTAGACGCATATACTACTTCACCTACGAGATCTATCAAAGTGTGTTTTATTAACGCAGTGAACATTACAGTATCGATTGTAAATCACACCCCAAGTATTCTTTTAAAAAAATATTCAATGTACAGTTTTCACTTTCCTACCATTTTATTATGTAAAAAAAATTGATGAATATTTGGACGTCATTAGCTTTATGGATGAGGATTATCTCTATTGCAGATTTAAATGACCACTTTCATAAAAATCTGTAAGTAACCAAAGATCTCCCCACGAGCCTTGGTTTTATCATACTCAGGGAAAAAGGTCATTTCAATCCTTTTCCACTTTTGCAAATATCTAGGATATGTTTTAGATACGAGAAAGTTTCAGGTCACACTACCAAAAAATAAAATAAACAAAATATTTTTTTTAAAAATCACAATAAGAAAAATCTTATTCAATGCAAGGTTAAAGATAAAACAGTTAAAAATAAAATGTGCATATGCACATTCTATTGATATCTTAGTACGTACTTGCCTGCCCAGCTGCGAAGTACATAAGTATGACAGGCTGTAAGTATACAAAATTTGAAGATTTAAAATACCGGAATTAAAAATAAAACAAGCTAACAAGCATTCTGTTTGTAAAATTAAAGGAGATAAGTCTGATCTTGAATCTCAACAACGAGGAGGGAATGTGTGTGGTGATGAGAGAGCTATCAATTATAGGTATCTGGAAATAATGGCTGCTTATATAAGCCTTAAAATATTTTCCAAGATAATTCTTCAGATTGACAATATTGTATCTGTTATATACATGTTATCTAGTTACATTTGACATAACTTTAGCAATGGTGCTAACATAAAAATGTTTATGTTTTTCGCTTTATTTATTCATTCTTCTGAGAACTTTGAAGCATATCAGGAGTTAAGATGTATCCATTCAAATGTTGAGTGCAACTTGCAAACAATGTTTTTGTAAAAATTCTAATAATATTGATAATCCCACAAACATAGATATCAGATACCAGATATCCAAGATATATTTCCTGGCATAGAAATCCGAATGCTGTAAATGGTTTACAATTTCTTGTTTAGAGTTTTATATTTTCATGCAGTTAATTCTTTATTATGATATAAAAACAGTCTGACTATGCCAAGGTTTCAATAGTTGACCCACACTGGTCAACACAGCCGTGGTTATTTAAAGGATTTGTGGTGTCTAAAAATCGTGATAATTATCGGGCAACTCAAAAATTTATTTTTTATCAACTCAAAAATTTATTTTTTATGTACTGATTTCAGTCGGCGCCACAGGTGCAACACCATTACCTCAGTAGCAGGGAACTCATCCGCGAGGTGATGACGAAAAGAGGTATCCCACCGTCATCTATAAAACGATGCGATAAAGGGTGGTTCATTAATTATTTATTTATAACATGTTTGAGGTATCAATTCCAAATATTATGAAATTCTTTGAATGTATAATAATAGTGCCCAATAAGGAACCTTAAATTCAAACCGCTCTGCTCGTAAGTTTAATTACTAAAGAAAACATTCCCAGGAATTAAAACATTAAAATTCTTTGAAAGGTTTTTAGTTCCGAACCCTCTCTGTCTGTGAACAGCCTTGAGATGTTTTTGGTACTTAATCTTGATAAATGATACCCAGAAGAACATTCATGACTTAAAAAAAAAAAAAAAAAAAACAAAAAAAAATATAAGATATGTTGTATTAAAAAAAAAGAAGTATTGCTACCCAGCTAGCCCCAGTATATACATAGGATGTTAACAAGCATTATAATACATAAAAATGACTAATAATGAAAGGTATGAGACATTTCATTATTATAGTTAAAATTCCCGTTCTTATAAACAGTCCTAGAATTAGATCATATATCAACCAAATCAAATCAAATCGTTTATTCAACTAGGCCAATTACAGGCACTTTGGATTGTCAAAAGACATAAAATAAAACAAGTACAAAAATAGTTATGTGTAGCACCATAACTACATAGTCCCAGTCACAAGACATAAAACTGTGAAAGTACCGTAGGTGCTCATTCCAAAACGTAGATCTCTATGGAGAAGAATGAGCAAGAAACTCCATGGACACTCTTTTTCAATCGCCAAAATTATTACAGAACTTTTGTTACCTACCTACATGTACTAGTTATTCCGGGTTTTTTGATTAAGAAATTTGCCCTTGCACAGCTGCACAAGCTATACAGAAACAGCTTCCTTAAAGTTATTGACCTTATTCATAAAATTCTCAAGCCTTGTATTTCATCCAACTATATTTTACGATTCAAATCTCTAAAAATCTACATGGTATTATGCTCATCTCGAGGACGAAGCCGAAATATAATTAAGGATTAAACGAACTTACCCGTAAGTGAAGTTCTATCCTCATTATATTGAAGGCTTCGTCCGAAGAGATTAGCAACCCTCCCACCCGGTGTACCCCTATCAATCGTAAAATATGAAGTTAATAACGGGTTAGACTCTAAATTAAATGACACGAATTGCGAGAGCTGTATCCAAGTAGACTAAACTACCCACAGAAAAAAAAAAAAAAACAAATACTCTCAAAATAGTGTGGAATAGCGTGTACTAGTAGGCGTAACTACATGGGATTATGCTAATCTCTTCGGACGAAGCCTTCAATATAATGAGGATAGAACTTCACTTACAGGTAAGTTCGTTTAATCCTTAATAATATCATAAAAGTCTCTTACTTCTGTATATTCGTCAATCATTAATTTAGATTTATTATACAACTTGAGTAATACATCGAGCATAGAATGGATATTTTCGGAACTTATAACACTATGATGAGTTATGGAAAGCTTAGAAAAACTCAAGGCGTTTTCTAAAGATGTTACATAATTTAAAATATTTTGTAAATTGATTTTTATCAAATTAAACAATCCGTTAATTTTATTTTAACAAAATCACTTAACCTATAATCTATACATATAATAAAATGGTAGGAAAGTCAAAACTGTACATTGAATATTTTTTTAAAAGAATACTTGGGGTGTGATCTACAATCGATACTGAAGCCAAAAATATAGTTTTTAGAATTTTTGTCTGTTTGTCTGTTTATCTGTTTGTCTGTTTGTCTGTATGTATGTCCGGGATAAACTCAAAAAGTACTGGACGGATTTGAATGATTCTTTTTTTGTTGTATAGGTATTAAGTCTGGCCAACATATAGGCTATAATTTATCTTAAAAACTTGAACACCTGGTGCAGAACTGCAATAGACCAGCTAAACTATAAGAGATACAAACATGGTGCCAAAACAAAAATCGTTCCACGTGATGAGCATTTTCTGCTGAGATAATAAATTTGAAGATCTGGAACACCTGATGTGGAACTCCAAGAGCCCAGCTACACTATAACATATACAGTAATGACGTCTTAGCAAGAGTTGTTCAGCCTGATAAGCACTCTCTATTGCCGTATAAAAATTGAAGATGTGGAACATCTGATGTGGAACACCGAGAGCCCAGCTACACTATAACATATACAGTAATGACGTCTTAGCAAGAGTTGTTCAGCCTGATAAGCACTCTCTATTCCCGTATAAAAATTGAAGATCTGGAACATCTGATGTGGAACTCCAAGAGCCCAGGTACACTATAACATATACAGTAATGACGTCTTAGCAAGAGTTGTTCAGCCTGATAAGTACTCTCTATTGCCGTATAAAAATTGAAGAACTGGAACATCTGATGTGGAACACAAAGAGCCCAGCTACATATAACATATACCTACAGGAATGACGTCTTAGCAAGAGTTGTTCAACCTGATAAGCACTCTCTGTTTCCGTATAAAAATTGAAGATCTGGAACACCTGATGTAGAACACCAAAAGCCCAGCTACACCATAACATATATAGGAATTACGTCTTAGCAAAGTTGTTCAGCCTGATGAGCACTCTCTGTTGATGTATAAAAATTGAAGATCTGGAACACCTGATGTGGAACTCCAATAGCCCAGCTACACTATAACATAATATACAGTAATGACGTCTTAGCAAGAGTTGTTCAGCCTGATAAGCACTCTCTATTGCCGTATAAAAATTGAAGATCTGGAACATCTGATGTGGAACACCGAGAGCCCAGCTACACTATAACATATACAGTAATGACGTCTTAGCAAGAGTTGTTCAGCCTTATAAGCACTCTCTATTCCCGTATAAAAATTGAAGATCTGGAACATCTGATGTGGAACTCCAAGAGCCCAGGTACACTATAACATATACAGTAATGACGTCTTAGCAAGAGTTGTTCAGCCTGATAAGTAATCTCTATTGCCGTATAAAAATTGAAGAACTGGAACATCTGATGTGGAACACAAAGAGCCCAGCTACATATAACATATACCTACAGGAATGACGTCTTAGCAAGAGTTGTTCAACCTGATAAGCACTCTCTGTTTCCGTATAAAAATTGAAGATCTGGAACACCTGATGTAGAACACCAAGAGCCCAGCTACACCATAACATATATAGGAATTACGTCTTAGCAAAGTTGTTCAGCCTGATGAGCACTCTCTGTTGATGTATAAAAATTGAAGATCTGGAACACCTGATGTGGAACTCCAAGAGCCCAGCTACACTATAACATATACAGTAATGACGTCTTAGCAAGAGTTGTTCAGCCTGATAAGCACTCTCTATTGCCGTATAAAAATTGAAGATCTGGAACATCTGATGTGGAACACCGAGAGCCCAGCTACACTATAACATATACAGTAATGACGTCTTAGCAAGAGTTGTTCAGCCTGATAAGCACTCTCTATTCCCGTATAAAAATTGAAGATCTGGAACATCTGATGTGGAACTCCAAGAGCCCAGGTACACTATAACATATACAGTAATGACGTCTTAGCAAGAGTTGTTCAGCCAGATAAGTACTCTCTATTGCCGTATAAAAATTGAAGAACTGGAACATCTGATGTGGAACACAAAGAGCCCAGCTACATATAACATATACCTACAGGAATGACGTCTTAGCAAAGTTGTTCAGCCTGATGAGCACTCTCTGTTGATGTATAAAAATTGAAGATCTGGAACACCTGATGTGGAACTCCTAGAGACCAGCTACACTATAAAATAATATAGGAATGACGTCTTGGGAAAGTTGTTCAGCCTGATGAGCACTCTCTGTTGACGTATAAAATTGAAGTACTGGAACACCTGATGTGGGACACCAAGAGCCCAGCTACATATAAGTATAGGAATGACATTTTAGCAAGAGTTGTTCTGCGTGATGAGTGAATTGAAGATCTGGAACACCTGATGTGGAAATCAAAGCTATCAATAATTTCACTGCAGGTATAATTTTAAAATAACATTAGCTGGGAGTACCTCCACGCAGTAAAGGCGGTAACAGTTTAGAACTAATTTTAGATGATGAATAAAAATTTGACTCTGCAAGCCAAAACTCCCATTTATTTTTTTACCCGGGCTCTTGAAATTGGACATCAGACTTATCAGATGTTCGATTTTGACGACCCCGTGCCGCTGGCATAAGCAACAGAATCCGCGTACGAAGTCGCGGGCAGCAGCTAGTTAGACATATTAATAGTACTCATAACATCATTTAGTTTTGCATGTATTTTATATTCATTTGATACAAGAGTGGATAAGGTAACGTTAAAAGTCTGTAGTAATTGCTTGTTTAAACTAATTCCAGAATTTAATTTATCTGTTAAAGCCTGTTGATTACTTTGCAAAATGTTTATGGATTTATTGTAATACAAAGCGTCATCCTGATCCAAATTACCTGATATTCCTTTTATGATTGAACCCAAACCATTGATAAGACCAGGTTTTTGATTGGATTGCTTGAACAAAGTGTTAAACTTATTGTATATAGTTTCTAACATACTAACGAGCACTTGATTAGTAACTAATAAGGTATCGCTAAAGTAAGCTTGGTCTGATGACCTAACGTATTCTAAGTAAAAACCTAAATAACTTTCTATATTATTAATGCTATCCTTAATTTTATCTAACTCATAATAATGTAAGAACACATGTTCTGTCTTTTGAAACTTAACGCTACCTAACCTTAAGGGGAGTATCCCTGGATTGTTCACCAGCTCCGTGGTCACTATTTGTTCAGCCCGGATCAGTGCCAACACCTTGGATACCTTGGACCAAGGTATTTTGATATCTTAGAAGTTTTCTCAAGATACGTTTGTGGTGAACAATGTTCTTATCGTCTATAACTTTTATATCTAAGTTTTTCTTAACTCTACGTCCTAGATAACGAGGTTTGGTCTTATGCCGAACCGCAAGAGGGTTTTGTACATATAATGCCTTACCATCATCGTACTGAAGGGGTTCCGATTTGTCTTTATTGGCATTCGATATTGTCTTAATCTGGTTATTGTATAATTTTTTATTAATTTCACTGTACAACTCCATGGTTACAGTTTTGTGTCTATTAACATAATGTTGAAGATATATGTTTTCTAAATTTATATCAAAAGGATCGTTGTTGTTGGTATGCCCGGTTATTATTTCCATAGGTTTCATATTTGTAACCGAATGAATACTATTGTTATATCCTATGACAGCATACAACATCAACTCGTTTGTAGATAATTCAGAATGAGTTTTAGACAATATGCGAATGTGTTCTAAGATAGTAGAATGAACCTTTCGATAGCTCCATTTGATTGAGGATTATTGACGCTAATAAAGTGTAACTTAATTTTGTGTAAGTTTGCAAGCTCTTGTAAAGGTTTGTTTTTAAACTCAGTTCCCTGATCGGCTGTAATACTAATTGATAGACTGACAACGCGTTCATTACGCTCACTCCTGTAAGCGATTCTAAGGGATACGCTTGGGCATATTTGGAAAATACATCTATAATGGTTAAAAACTTTTGTCGATTAACGGTTAGAGTGTCAATGTGCAAAACATCAAAGGGCTTATCTGGAATGGGAACTAACTGGAAACTTTGTTTATTTGGGGCTCTCTCAAACTTGCAAGTTTGGCAAATATCGCAATTATTTATGTATTCTGTTATCAGATTTTTAATATTAGGCCAATAATAGAGTAACTTAATTCTTTGGTAAACTTCTTGTATTCCGCGATGATTACTTTTACCTTCGTGGTAATTTTTAATTATTTGATATTGTTTATCCTTGCATGTTATATCTTCCATTTTAGTTTTACAAAAGGTTAAATTATAAGCAGAATTTTTGAATGTTTTCTGTAAAATAGTAGTAATTAAGGGGATAAATTTAGATTCAATAATATATATGCCATATTTAATGCCTGGTTTAACATATTCCTTGAATATATTTATAATACTATTTTCCAAATTACTCTTATCTACTTGTATTAATAATCTCTTTTTTTCCGGGAAGACTTCAATTATTTTTGGTTTAGTAGGTGAATGATGTACAAAATGTAGAAAAATCTGATATGAATCTGACCCATGCTCCTGTTAGGAAAGTCAAGTTGAAGCGCCCTCCTGCACCTTGGATGAATCCTGGTATTCGGATGGCGATGCGACGTAGGGACTGTGCGTTTCGGAAGTTTAAAAGGGATCGATCTGAGGATAAGTGGGTGCTTTTCAAATCTGCTCGAAATCGGTGTAATCAGATGATACGTAATGCCAAACGCCGACATATTCTTGATAATATAACTTCTGCTTCTCCTGCTGATATTTGGAAGTTCCTTGGGACTCTAGGTATCGGTAGATCGCGACATTCAGACCTTCCAAACACACTTAACTTGGACGATCTAAATCGTCATTTCTGCACTGTCACCACTCTTGATAATTCAAAGAAATGTCAAACCTTGGATTTCCTTAATGGTCTGACGCGTCCTAATATTACCCCCTTCGTCTTCACCCCAGTTGATCCGGGAGAGATCAAGAAGATTATCCTTTCCATAAAATCTAAAGCAGTGGGCTGTGACGACATCAGTCGGCACATGATCATTTCGGCTCTAGAACAGCTCCTTCCTGCAATTTCCCATATCATTAATTATTCCCTTTATTCCTGTGTCTTCCCTTCCTTGTGGCGGAAAGCTCATGTTCGTCCGCTACCAAAAATTCCTAATCCTACTCTTCCCAATCAATTCCGTCCAATTTCTATCCTCCCGTTTTTGTCAAAAGTACTCGAAGCCTGTGTACAAAAACAATTCTCCGATTTCATTTTCCAAAATTCCCTAATCAGTCCCCTTCAGTCAGGGTTCAGGCCCGGACACAGCACCGTTTCAGCCCTTCTTAAAGTGACTGACGATATTAAACGAGGAATGGAAGACACTAAAGTTACCGTCTTAGTGCTGATTGACTTTTCCAATGCGTTTAATACCGTTAGTCACGAAGTCCTTTTGTCCATCCTCTCCCATTTCATGGTCTCTCCTGAGGTATTAAATTGGTTTTCTTCCTATATTCAGGGGCGTCAACAGTCGGTTCATGCTGGTGATACTTCGTCCACCTGGTGTGATCTTGAAGCTGGCGTCCCTCAAGGCGGTATCTTATCTCCACTTCTGTTCTCTATTTTTATAGATTTCATAACCACTGTGCTTCAATGTGCGTATCATCTTTACGCTGACGACTTACAGCTTTATTGTCAGACAAGTGTCGACAACATCTCAGTTGCGATCGACGAGCTGAATCGGGATTTAAGCGCAGTCAAAAACTGGTCAAATCGTTTCGGGGTGGCGGTAAACCCAGCTAAATGTCAAGCCATCATAGTAGGGAGCCCCAATAGTTTACGAAGGCTGAATGGGTTAGCAGTACCACCAGTTATCTTTGACGGTGCTATCATTCCGTTCAGCTCTGAAGTCAAGGATCTGGGTTTGTATGTCGACACTTGCCTCGATTGGCGTAAGCAGGTCGCAAGTGTGAGCAGAAAAGTCACCGGAACGTTGCGTTCACTTTATCGCCTGAAAAATGTTCTCCCTTCTCACATAAAGGCACTGCTTGTCCAATCCCTGATATTCCCCATAATTGATTATGGTGATGTGTGCTACTATGACCTGAATGCAGATCTACTCAACAAACTTGACCGACTTCTGAATAACTGCATTCGATTCGTATTCAATCTCCGCAAGTATGATCATGTTTCCCCACAACGGTCACTGTTACAGTGGTTACCCATTCGGCAGCGTAGAGCGTTGAGAGCTTTGACTACCCTATTTTCTCTTCTAGAAAAACCCACTTCTCCTTCTTATCTGACTTCTCTTCTCCAGTATTTATGCTCTGCACACAGCAAGCATCTTCGTTCCTCTAGTAATCGCCTTCTGCGATGTCCCTCTCATCGCTCTAGTCTCCAGAAATATTCCTTTTTTGTTCAGGCGGTCTTTCTCTGGAATGAACTCCCTCTGAATATCAGGACGGCAACCAATCGTTTCTCGTTTAAGGTAAAGGCTCGAGAATTCTTACTTAAGAAGCTGGCAGATTCGACTCAAAGTTAATTGATTTACAGTATTTCTATTTGTATTTCTTCTCTCTGCACAATGTGATAGTATGTATGTATGTATGTATATGTACTTATTTATTTTTTTATATATTATGTATTATATAGTATAGGTATATATATCTAGTGAATGGTTCTTTTATTTTTGTTGCACCTACTATGTTTTATCTCTGCATCACCCGAAGGTAGACTGGCAGAAAATGCCTACGGCATTAAGTCCGCCGTCGGTTGTACAGCAATGTGCATAAAGTTTTATAAATAAATAAATAAAAACGTTAATATGTTTTTCAGAAATAGGGATTTCTACGATAGGGTTTTCGAATTCAGTATGGACGGTATCACTATCGTCAGGTAGTTCACTAGCTGTAGGTTTTTTTGATTGATTTACTATCATCGAAAGCGGTATGTTGTCTTCTTCACTGCTCTGGGATATACTTTCGACATCGTTATTATTAATCTCTAATCTTGAAAGAGCGTCTGCATTTTTATTGAGTGAGCCTTTCTGATAAATAATGTTGTATTCGAATTCTGCCAAACGAAGTCGCCAACGAGTCAGACGGTCATTAGATTCTTTCATATTCATAAGGTATTGTAAAGGTTTATGATCTGTTATGATACTAAACTTTCTGCCATAAAGGTAAGGTCGAAAGTATTTAGTTGCCCACACAATTGCAAGCAACTCCTTTTCGATAGTACTGTATTTTGATTCGCTATCATTAAGAGTACGTGATGCATACGCAATTGGCTTATCGGAGCCTATGGGACCCTGTGAGAGAACTGCGCCTAATGCAACATTGGAGGCGTCAGTACGTAAATTAAAATCCATTTCGAAATTAGGGTATTGTAATATTGGGTCATTCATAAGTAAAGTTTCACAATGTTGTAAAGTTTTCCTCCTGTGGCAACACTACAGCTAACAGCTGATTTTGAATTGTCGTAAAATTTTAATTCTAAATATTGTATTTATTCGTATTTTAAAGCATCTTTTCCAATCACTCACTAACTAGATAACTTATTAATGTATTATATGTGTTAGACTCGCGTATTGAGCTCTAAATAAGTGTTATTTTTAATGTGACTCAAGTGACAGTTACCGGCCTAAGGGAAACTTGCATTGTCATCTTAATATCAGGTACAATACTCCATTATTTACTCGCTATTATATTGTTTACGTGACACAATTACATCTGCAACATATGAATGTACATCTAAACTCGGATATTTATTGATATCAATGACCTTTAGAACGTAAACATAACCTTACTTGGCTTGGTGACAGTACTTGCTTTGGACTTAATTTTTCATGTTTCCTTTTAAACTGTTCTGTCTTTAACCTGCTGCTAGAACTACCTACTCTCTTCAGATTTCTTTCTTTTCATTTTCCTTGCTGCAATCGTGACAATGACACGTAGTGCCCGCGCTCGCCAAGAAGAACTCAATCTGGCTTTGAGCGAATTGAAGGCGTGTATGCAGTCCTGTGACCAGCTGAGTAGGGAAATAGATGAGAATGAAAGGGTTCTCTTAGAAGTACATGAAAAGAATAGAACTTTAAAAAAAGAAATGGCTCAGATATACATACAATACACTGATGCCATAGAAGACCGGGATAGGCTCCAAGTCATTGTGGACGGATTCAGCCAATGTAGTACAGAGTATGAACATGCTCTAGATGACAAACAGTTTTTGCAACAACAGCTACAAGAGGCCAGAAGTCAAATAACGGAACTGGAGACTACTAATATTAACATCACTGCCTCGCTGAATCAGAGTCTATTCAGTGAATTGGTGCCTATTGCCCCGTCTATGGTTTCTGCCCTAAATCCTATTTGTACTATTGATTTAACAAGTTATGATGATTCAAAATCATTTCATTCTGTGAAGGCAGTCACCAGTAAAAATAAAATTAAAAAGTACATAAAAATCAATAAATATATTGTCAAAACCCAAAAAATGGTGAAAAGGCAAATTTTTTTCACTAAAAATGTTAAACTGAATAGGGAAAGATTGAATTTATTGAAACAATTAGATATGTATTCATTTAATTTGGAGCAAATCACTAGGAGATACCAAATTGACACAGAAACTCTGCAATCCAAACTTGACCACCTACAGGACAAATTGAGTTCAATGACTAGCAAATATAATACCTCTGAACACCTCATCAGGGAATATGTGTTGGCGATGAATGACCTGGTAAACTCTCAAAACAACAACTGTGAGCACTGTCAATCAACAACTGATGTGCGTACACCGGACCATTCATTGACAGCATTTAATACCACCTTGCAGCCATGTGTTGATTTGCATACTCCGGTAAAAAGTTCCATTAAAAAATGTAAAGAAAGTATTAATGATATAGTTATGTTCTGTGATGAGATTGGAAAAGATCTAGGTCATTTATTGACAGATGAATACCCAGGACATAAAATAATAAAGAATTGTATGCCTGGATGCTCTTTGTATCACATTATGAATGAAATTATTAGATATAATTTTAACCCGGACACTATATTATTAATTTTAATAGGTAACAGAGGAATTTTAAACAAAAGGGAATTACTGCAATATTATACAACATTGTCTAACTTAAACTTAAGAAAAATTGTACTGTTTACATTCCCATACAGTAAAAGTTTGCCACAGGAAGAAAATTACTTTAGATTTAATATTAATAAGACATTGCACAATCTGACATATAATAATGATCTATTTCACTTAATTGACATTAACAATTGTATTGGTAACAAATTTTGTTTGACAAAAGATAGATATCTTATAGACAGGTACTATCTTTCAAGGTATTGTAAAAAACAGTTATCTATGTCCTTATCTTATTATTTTTCTATTACAGCCAAGAATATAACTAAACAATTTGATTCGATTGGGCAATGCAATCCTAGATTCAGTACTTCTTTAAATAATTTGATCACAGTTGCTGGATCTGATTGTCATTTAAATTAGAGATTGAGACAATAGAGGCAACCTCTTGCAATTATTTAAGGAAGCCGGATAATAAATCAGATCAAAGTTGTAAAAATCATAACAGTATCAACCTGGTGCATCAAAATATTCAAGGATTTTTAAACAAAGAATTAGAAGTAGAGCTTTTCCTGAATTATAATAGTATAGATATTCTTTGCATAACGGAGCATTGGCTCAAAAGTCATCAGTACATTTTTAACTTTAGCAATCACCAGGTTGGTAGTGCGTTCAGCAGAGTGAATGCTATACATGGCGGCGCATTAATCTTAGTAAACAATAATCTCAAATTTAAAGACCGCAAAGATATTGTAAGCCTGTCTGTTGAGCGGACGATTGAAATAGCCTGTATAGAATTGGAGCAGTTTGTCATATTAAGTGTGTATAGACCCCCTTCAGGGTTGTATGACTGTTTTGAGAAGGTTATGGATGAAGTGTTGCACAAACTTTGTAATTCAAAAAAGTCAGTTATTATTATGTGGGGACTTTAACATTAATTTACTAGAAAATTCTGGATCAACTACTAAAATTATTAGCCTGTTCCGGTCATACAATCTTGAAAATATGTTTTTGGAGCCCACTAGGATAACCCCCACCAGTGCCACTTGCCTAGATAACATATATACCGATGTTGTACCAACTCACAAGGCAATTATAAACCTGTTAGATTCAGATCACTGCGGGCAACTTGTCACTATTTCAAATGTAAACAAAAAAGTTATTAAAAAGGATATAATTGTTAACCCTAAAACCAAAGGTCGCTTGGAAACCTTTAAAAATAAACTTTTGTGTAAATTACCAATTTTGTCAAGCAATAATGACCCAAACCAACAATATAATGATTTTTTTAATACATACTGTAAACATTTTGATACAACATTTGTGCCCAAGACAATCTCGGTTAAAAGTAATGCTTCTTTCAATGACTGGGCTACACTTGGAATTCATAAGAGTAGAAAGAGACTGTATGAGCTATATGAAGAGCGGACTTATATTAACACTGAAGAATTTAATCTCTATGTTAAAAATTATTCCAAATTATTTAAAAAGGTTTGTAGTATGGCAAAGTCACATTACTTGAGTTTAAAAATTAAAAATAGTACTAATGTGATTAAAACGCCATGGAACATTATTAATAGTGAAACGGGAAAGACTTGCAACAGAGATAGTGACTACAGTCTTGCTATTGGAGATACTATTTTAAATTCAGATGATAAAGTTGCCACCGCCTTTGAGAGTTTCTTTGCTGACATTCCTGTATATACAACTAAGTCACTAAACTCGTCACCTGCTGCTGCTGAGTCGTTGCTAAAAGAAAACGTTCCTCTTTGTGATTCCGAATTTAATTTTCAATATGTAACTAGTCAAGATGTAGTTAAAACTTTTCATACGTTAAATGTTAAGAAGACCACCGATCTGTGGGGTCATTCAGTGGACGTAACTAAGTCCATTATAAACATTGTAGCACCATCTTTAGCTGTAATTTTTAATGATTGTATTGACCGTGGAGAGTTCCCTGATCTAATGAAATATAGTAAAGTAATACCATTGTTTAAATCGGGTAGTACATCAGACCCCACTAACTATAGACCTATTTCTGTACTACCAACCTTTAGTAAAATCTTTGAAAAACTTATATTAAATCAATTGCAAACATTTTTCAATAAACATAAGTTACTGCACAATAAACAGTTCGGATTTACAAGGGGTCGTTCAACTACCGATGCTGGTGTTGAACTGTTAGGACATATTTATAATTCATGGGAGGACAAAATATGTGATGCTTTGGGCATTTTTTGTGATTTGTCCAAGGCATTCGATTGCGTTCTTCATGAAACATTAATCAGGAAACTCCACCACTACGGAATCCGGAACGCCTCTCTGGATCTTCTTACTTCATATTTGAGTGAGAGGATCCAGAGAGTGGATGTCAACTGTTTCTTATTTATATAAATGATTTACCTCACCTCATAAAGGATAATCATGATATAGTGCTGTTTGCAGACGACACTTCTCTTTTATTTTAAACTTAAACGCCAGCAGCTAGTTACTGACGAAGTTAATAGTTCCCTTGCAAAAGTAGTAAATTGGTTTAACTGTAATAATCTTCTCCTAAATGAAAAAAAACGAAATGCATTAAATTTACGTTACCGCATGTTAGACAAGTGGAAACCCGTGTACAAATCAAGGATCAAGAATTGAAACCGGAAGATACCACGGTATTCTTAGGCATAAATTTGGATGCTAAACTTCAGTGGGGCCCCCATATAGACAAATTGTCAAAAAAGCTCAGCTCTGCGGCATTCGCCGTTAGAAATATTCGTGAATTAACTGACTTAGAGACAGCCCGTTTAGTTTACTTTAGTTATTTCCACAGTGTAATGTCGTACGGTATTCTGTTATGGGGCAGTGCCGCGGAAATTCAGACAATTTTCATTTTGCAAAAAAGGGCAATTCGGTCCATCTATAAATTAAGTCCCAGATACTCCCTCAGAGAAAAGTTTAAAGAGATTAATATAATGACTATGCCGGCTCAGTATATCTATGAAAACCTCTTGTACGCACATAAACATATTAATCTTTTTAAAAAATACAGTGATTTCCACAATATAAATACGAGGAATAAGGACAAATTCATGGTTCCAGCTACCCGGCTCAAAAAATAGGGGGCACATTTCGATGTATACGTTTTTATAATAAGCTTCCGAGTCCTATTCAAGCACTAAATATATATAAAGAAAACGACGATTCTCATTTACTCGAGACGTCATTTTCTTAGGTTTGAACCTGCCGCGTTCCCGATAGAGTTATAGACTCGAGTATAGAAACATAGTCTGTGGTAATTTACTCTGTGGTCTGTCTGAATATCCAGCATTCATGATTATAATAATTGTGCTAGAAATAAACTATAAATTGTAAATCACCTGAAGTAAAAACTTTTAATGTTGTTTTCTGTTTTTATTGCAGGTAAGGCTATTTCTAATAAATTGATTTGTGTAATCTTATCTATCTTGTAAACAGAAAGAAATAAATGAAACTGTTTTTATTGCAGAAACCCAACTGAGTTTTTATTTCCATAAGGAGTAATACGGAAGATTATTATAAAACAACATTATTGTGAATACTTCGAGAAAAATGGAAAAACTAAGGTTTGATTTTAAAATGCGAGGAGCTTCAGATGGAAAAACAACTATATTGTGCCTAACCTCAATCGGCACACAAGATGGTCGGTCTTTCGCAATACCTGATGAATACCAACCAACAAGTTTACACAAAGAATTGATAACATCACAAGTGTATGGCAGAGTGAAAAACACATTGGGAAAAAGAAACCAATTCAGGAAAGTTTGGATAACCTTAACAGAAAATATGAAAAAGGCTTATTTAGATGAGGAAGGTAACTTATTATTTGAAAATTTTTATTTAGAAGAAATCCCAGAAAAAGCAACTGAAACATCTACCACAATCACCCCAGAAGACACAATAAAGAAGCTGCTAGAAAAAGTTCTAGAATCCAAAGAACAAACTTCTGAAGTTAAAAACTTAAACAAAATTGCTAAAGATTTCATGATTGAAAAATTTGATGAAAAAACCACCAATGCCAGCCAATGGATTAATCAATTTGAAAAAGAATGTGTTCGCTGTGTAGTGACAGAAGATAGAAAAAAAATTGAGATCTTGAAGATTTTCCTTGAAAAATGTAGTGCTGACTGGTACACTAGCATGATTTTAAAATACTCTATAGAATCAGAATGGAACGACTGGAAAAAAAATTTCATTGGAACTTTTGGGAACAAAGGTTGGTCACCTATTAGATATGCTTTTCACTTCAAATATCAATCAGGTTCCTTGCTTGAATATGCCCTAAAAAAAGAAAAGTTACTACTTCAAATCAGAAAATCCATGGATACTGAAACATTGATTGATCTCATCGCTATTGGTTTACCAAATTATGTATCCGACAAGATTGACCGAGAAACACTTCAAGAAACTCAAGATCTTTACAATGAGATAAGTAGATTAGAACATCTTGTCAAGAAAAACATAAGTGAAAAAAAAGGAAAACCTTTCTTGGATAGTAAACAAAACAGAAATGAAGACAAAAATCCATGTGAAATATGTGAAAAGGCAAACAAAGGGAAGCGTTTTCATCCAGAATCAATTTGCTGGTTTAGAGAAAAAGAAGAGAAAAATAAAAAAATAGGATCATTTAAATCTGTTAACAATTCAGAATTGGAGGTAGAATTAAATACAGAGGATCCAAAAAACTTAAAGTACCACCATTAATAAAAATCAAGTTATTACTAAATGACACATTAGAAATCTCTGGTATTTATGACTCAGGTTCAAATGTGTCATTGATAAATGCAAAACTATTAAAAATTAAAGAAGAAAACATGAAAAATTTTAAAAATGTAAGCTTGAAAACTATTAATGGTGCAGGAAAAACAAAAGGTATGGTAACCTTAAAAGTAAAAATTTACAATATTGAGAAAATGATCAAAGTGTTTATTGTAGACAGTGAGAATTTTAGTTATGATTTTTTGGTTGGTTTAGACTGTATTGAAAATTTTAAATTGACCCAGACTGAAGATCTAAGGATTACTCAGAATGAAGACTTCCAAAAACACGAAAATGCAACTTATTTAAATAAAGAAGCTGAGAATCACACAAGTGTCAACATTCCTGTTTTGTCGGGTGACATAAAAGAAAAAACAAACAGTGCGAGAAAATATGAAGTAAACTTCAACAGTCATCTGAATACTGATGAATTTGAGATGATTGTGAATCATTTAGATATGTATGAACAGTCTGAAATCGACAAGTTGTTAAACAAATATAAATCCGTATTCGCCAGAGATAAATACGACATTGGTACTGTTAAGGATTATGAGGCTCATATTGATCTAATGGAAGAAAAATACTGTTATAAACGGCCTTACAGGTGCACATTCGAAGATAGGAAGGAGATAGAAAGTCAAGTAGCAAAATTATTGGAAAAAGGCCTTGTTGAGGAGTCATACAGCCCTTTTGCTGCTCCAGTTACTCTGGCATTTAAGAAAGATGAAAATAAAAAAACAAGAATGTGTATAGACTTCAGAGATTTAAATAAAATTATAACTCCTCAAGCACAGCCATTCCCACTGATTGAGGATTTGATAGTAAAAAGTGTGAACTGCGAATATTTTACAACTTTAGATATAAATTCTGCGTTTTGGTCTATTCCACTAAGGATTCAAGACAGACCTAAAACCGCATTTGTAACACAGGAAGGACACTTTCAGTGGACATGCCTTCCTTTTGGATTAAAAACAGCGCCTGCAATTTTCCAACGGATATTAAATAATATAATAAGAAAATACAAACTTTCTGATTTTGCAGTGTCTTTCATCGATGATATATTAATATTTTCACAAAATTTTACACAGCATATACAGCATCTTTCAAGACTATTGGAAGCAATTCACAAAGAGGGATTCAGACTAAAATTTTCAAAATGCTCATTTGCGAAGAATTATGCAAATTACTTAGGACATATTATTGAAAAGAACTCAGTAAAACCACAGAAAGATTACTTAATTGCAGTGAGAAACTTTCCAGTTCCAGAAACAAGAACAAATGTAAGACAATTCCTTGGGAAAATCAACTATCACCATAAATTCATCCCACGCATGGCACAAATCTCAGACCCATTACATAATCTCCTGAGGAAAAATGTAAAATTTGTTTGGTCGGAAGAATGTCAAGATTCATTTGAGAAAATTAAAACATTGCTTTGTTCGGAACCAGTTCTAAAAATTTTTAACCCAAATTCTCCTATTAAAATTTATACTGATGCTAGTATCAAAGGGGTTGGAGCTGTATTGAAGCAAGAAGATGAAAATAAAAATTATAAACCTGTAGCATATTTTTCCAGGAAATTGAATGAAGCACAAAAGAAAAAAAAAGCAATAAACCTTGAATGTTTAGCCATTAAAGAAGCAGTAAAATATTGGCAACACTGGCTATTTGGGAAACAATTCACAGTATACATGGATCACAAACCTCTGGAAAACTTGAACATAAAGTCTAGGACAGATGAAGAGTTAGGAGACTTAACATATTACCTATCTCAATATGATTTCACAATAAAATACAATCCTGGAAAATCGAATCAAGAAGCAGACTGCCTAAGCAGAAATCCAGTTTTAGAACCGAATGATAACACGGATGACATCCTGGAAGTTGTAAATCTAATAAGTCTGGAAGACATAAAAAAGGACCAGACTGAGAACATGGACTTACAAGAAAATAAAAGAAACATTATTTTAAAAAATGGCATTTACTACAAAAAGTTAAAAAGAAAAGACAAAATTCTATTGTCTGAAAACCTCAGTAAAATATTAATAAAAGAAATACACGACACTTACTGTCACTTGGGAAGATCGCAAATGATCAACAAAATAACTCCATTTTACTCAGCGACAAATATGATAATGAATATAAAAAAAGTTTGCGATAATTGTTCTATATGTCTTAAAAACAAATCAAGAAAAAAATCAAAATATGGGTTCTTATCACATTTAGGCCCAGCTACCTACCCATTTGAAATTATGTCCATTGATACCATTGGTGGATTTGGAGGATCAAGATCAACAAAAAAATACTTACACCTTTTGGTTGATCACTTTACCAGGTACGCTTATATTTTAACTTCGAAAAACCAAACTGCCAATGACTTTATAAAACTGACAACGAAAGTGACAGAAAGTAACGATATAGGAACAATACTAACAGATCAATACCCTGGCATTAATTCAAAAGAGTTTAAAAATTTTTTAAAGATGAAGGAAATTAAGATGATTTTTACCGCCGTAGACGCCCCATTTTCAAATGGGCTCAATGAAAGATTGAACCAAACCCTGGTAAATAAAATAAGATGCAAAATAAATGAGAACAAAAATAACAAAGCATGGACAGCAATAGCTCAAGAATGTGTTAGAAGATACAACGAAACGGAGCATACGGTCACTGGATTCGCTCCGAAATACTTAATGGAAGGTGAAAGTGTCAATATTTTGCCCCACGAATTGAAGACAAATTGTACAAATGAAGACCTAGAAAAAGATCGGAAATTAGCATATGAAAACACTAAGAAGTCCCATAATCAAAATGCAGAACGATACAACAAACACAGGAAAGAAATTACATTGGATGCCGGAGACTTAGTGTATGTGGAAAATGGGAACCGCCTCAACAGGAAAAAGCTGGACGAAATAAGAATCGGACCATACAAAATCCTACAGAAAATCTCCAATTCAATCTACGAGGTTGATACCGGACACAAGAAAACAGAATCAAACCTTTTTCATATATCAAAATTAACTCCGATAGCTGACCACACGACTTGACGAACAGTCACATAAATGTTATGTGATTGTTCTCCTCCTAGGGGGGGAGATATAAAGAAAACGACGATTCTCATTTACTCGAGACGTCATTTTCTTAGGTTTGAACCTGCCGCGTTCCCGACAGAGTTATAGACTCGAGTATAGAAACATAGTCTGTGGTAATTTACTCTGTGGTCTGTCTGAATATCCAGCATTCATGATTATAATAATTGTGCTAGAAATAAACTATAAATTGTAAATCACCTGAAGTAAAAACTTTTAATGTTGTTTTCTGTTTTTATTGCAGGTAAGGCTATTTCTAATAAATTGATTTGTGTAATCTTATCTATCTTGTAAACAGAAAGAAATAAATGAAACTGTTTTTATTGCAGAAACCCAACTGAGTTTTTATTTCCATAAGGAGTAATACGGAAGATTATTATATATAAATAAGTTCAAATTGTTTATAAAACGGAAACTGCTTCAGAAAGCCTATTATCATGTTAACCACTATCTTGAAGACAAAAAGGCTTGGGATTAAGCTGCTCCAATTGAATTCACTCACTGAATGTAGTTGTTATAGTAATGTAGAATGTATATTATATATATTTTTTTCTTTTTCTTTTTTTTGCTTATATTTCATACTAGCTGTTGCCCGCGACTTCGTCCGCGTAGTATTTGGTTTTATGGCACCTACCTATACCAATATTCTCTTTTTAATTTTTTGAGAAAGTGAGGGTGCCTTATTTCCCACTTTAAAGTTTGTTATCAAGGGTGTAAATTAGAGACATTTTAATGAGATTCACGTCAGACAGTAAAAAGTATATTTCGTAAAAAAATAAAAATACTAAAAATAAATTAAATTTTATAAATAAAAAATGGAAATGAAAACTTCCAGACACAACACTTTATGTACGACATTGGTAGTTTTTCCTTCTGGTGCTACGGTGCGGTTACTGACACGTGAGCATTTGTGACATATAGTTGGCCGTGGGAAAAACAGTTGGACCTTAGGTTGACATCAGCTTCCTTCAGGGTCTGTCCTTGGGACTTATTTATGGTCATCGCGAAGTAGGCGGTTACCGGGAATTGTGTGCGTTTGAACTGGAAAGGGAAATTGTTGGGGATGAGTGGTATTCGCGGTATCAATGCAGTCTCCTCTGAGTCACACCCGGTGAGAATTTCAGCTTCGCTTAAATTTCTGTGTAATGCAGGCTCTAAGGGGGAGGGGCCCGTCATTGCGCTGACACTCTTGGAGGCGTGCGTGGAACACAACGACCCGGGCCTGGTCCACAGTCAGACAGAAAGTCGCCCATTACTCGCCGCCCGCATGCCCGCGCCTACGGTGGTCGGAGATCGTCTAGCGATGTCCGTGGCCGTGGGCGTCTACCACTGCAGCTGGGTTGTGAGGTGGAAGCTGTCCTGTCCCTAATGCGTCCCGCCTCCACCTTCGCTAGCATGACTGCTTCGTAGAAGGCGACTGCTTCCCACTCCGTCTCGTCCCGCAGCATGGCCTCGACCAATAGCGGGCGCGAGAGGACTCCGCCTATCGCCGTCATGAGGACACAGCGGTGCTCTGCCCAAGGGGGGCAATCCTGCACTCAATGCTCCACCGTGTCCTCCGGGCGATCCTCGCAGTGGTGACACTCAGGCGTTTCTTCCTTCCCTATCCGACACAGGTACCTCCCGAAACTTCCGTGTCCGGTGAGGACCTGCGTCAGGCGGTAGGTCTGGACGCCGTGACGCCTATCCATCCACTCCTTAAAGAGAGGTCTTACCGCTGCGATTGGAGCGTGCCCGGACCTCGGTTGCGACAGTCGCTCCGTCCAAACTGCCCAGGAGCGCGAGGGAGCTCTACCCGCCGCGCCTCGACTTGTCGAGGCAGCGGGGTTTCGCCTCCACGCGCCAGACGCGCTAGAGCGCCGTCGCCTCCAGATCCCAGGGCAAAACAGTTACATTATAATCCTTGTCAAGGTGGACTGTATTTTTCTCCTTAGGAATGAAACGCCTGACTTGATTATAGAGTTGAATATATTTTCTTGATTCACAATAACTCTTTGATTCACAATAACTTCTTGATTCACTAATATTATTCTTCAGGAACGGCTTGTTGCTTGAGAGAGCACTTACTATTACTGTTGAGCTGTTAAGCTGAACTACTGGACTGAACTACGAATTTTGCGCTGGAGTAGTCGCTGCGTCCCCGCAAGGGGGCGCGGCTGGCGGGTATGGACTTTGTCCTTTTTCCCGCGGGATCAATGTTATGCCCGCAACGGCGGGCACACGCGCTGGAGCGGCATATAGCCTTAAAATCCTACGGGCGCGCGCGCTATGTGACGCGCGCCGGGGTGTGTGGCTGCACATCGTTGCTTACAGGCGCGCCGCGGTACTGTCGGCAGTACCGCTTGCTTCACTGCGCCCCGGCGGTCTGCCCCTGCCAGGTGAGACCCCCAGTTACCTGGGGGAGGCCCGGCAGAGAGCGACCAGCGACAGGGACGCAGACTTACGACGCACCTGCAAGGAAGAGTGGCTCCTGCCTGCCCCGTTTTCCAGAGCGAGCCGGTAGCGGCGCAGGCAGAGAGCCGGTGTGTGTGTATGAGCGGCATTGTGTGTGTAACGCCGCTCATGTATGCAGGTGAGAGGCGAGCCCGCCGCACAGTCACCGCGTGAATATAGCGCTTGTGAAGTAGCGAGTGTCAGTAGCGACGTACGCCGTGCCTATATTAACTTAGCACACGGCGCACGTCATGTATGTCATGCATGCGGAGTCGTTTTGTTGAGCAAGTCCCGTGTAGCCGGGAATGAGACTTACCCGGTGTCGTCAAATCCGGTAGTGGGCGCTGGACTTCAGGCGGAGGCGGAAGAAGGGGCGGCCCAAGGCCCTACAGGGCCGCGGCTGTCCAATATGTGGGCCTCGGCGGGCTACTCGCTGCAGATGGACAGCAGCGTCTGGAGCCCGTCGAGGACCAGGTCTTGTATATCCTGCCCCTGGCCGATGGCCCTTATCAGGTCCACCGACAGCTTGACGGCGCCCTCCGCCCTGTGGCGGGGGCGTCCTGGCGTGCGGGCCCGTTCGCTGCCGCCATCAACGTTGCGCTGGGGGCCTCGTGGTCCTCGGCGTTCGTCGTTGGCCGGCGCTGCTGTCGCGTGATGGCGACAGTGCCCGCCCGCCTGTTTTTGGCCTCCCGTTGGAAGACGGGGCATGCGCTGCTGCACGCCGGGTGGGCCCCTGCACAGTTTGCGCAGGTGGCCGGCTCCGTCTTGGGACGTGGGCACTCGCGAGCGGCATGCCCCTCTCCGCATCTGACACAGGCGAGCGGACGGTGACACTGGTGCGAGCTGTGTCGAAACTGCTGGCACCGGTGGCACTGGGCGGGCCCGCGTTTGCTCCGCCACGCCTCGATACGGACACCACGCATGTTCAAGAACTGCGTGGTGTCGTAGATCCGCCTGAAGTCAGGGGTCCTCGTAATGACCGCATGGAACAGGCAGCCGGGGCGTCCGCCGCGCGCATTAATATTGTGCACGTACTCCGGCTGGAATTCCATGCGGTGAAGTTCGTCCTGTATGTCGGCGACGTCCGTGTCCGCCGGCAGGCCCCGAATGGCCACCTTCACGCTACGCTCCGCTGGCGGCGTGTAGGAAAACCAATGCAGGCCGTCCTCCTTCTCTAGTCCCGTGAGGTAGCGCTGGATCACCCTGTACTCCTCTTCGCTCTCGGGGAGGAAACGAATCCCACCCTGGAAAGGCCGAGCGTTAGGAGGGTGACCCAGTTTGTCCCTCAGGGCCCGAAAGTGGGCGGCCCAATTCGGCAATCTTTCTACCACCAGCGGAGGGTAGCGAGGCTTCCTCATGGTGGTGGTTGTGGCAGCGGTGGTGGCGCCCGAGCTCCTAGGAGAGTTAAGCTGGGCACTCACCGTATGATCCGGGGCGGCAGCGGCGGCGGAGGCCGCGTCACGTCCGGTGGTCATCACAGGCGACCGGCGGGCTGCCTCGGCGTACGTCGGCGACCCGGCTCCGGCTCGACCGCGCGATGCACGCTGCGGGAGCGGGGGGCCGGCGCACAAGCGCTTCGCCTCCTCGGCAGCCTCGTCGTCGGAACTGCGGGGGCGGCGCTGGGCCCTGGCCTCGAGCAGTTGCTCCAGCTCTTGGTCCAGGTCGAAGTCCTCTTCGTGGGAGTAGGCGGAGGTGCGGTCGGAGCCGCACGACCGCATGGATAAGTCGCTCACCTCCCTTGATGAGCGCGGCGACATGAGGGCAGGGGAGTCCTGGGCAGCGTGTCGTGGTGGGGGTGGTGACTGCAACTCCACTTGTGCCACTGTGGTTGCAGTCGTGGCGATGGTCGGGCCCGTCAGCAAGCGGTGTGGGACGGGCGACGCAGTGCGCGCAGCATTGGTGGATGCTGGGACGGTGGTGCGCGCGCGCGGTACTGGGCGCGCAGCGCTAGCGGGCGCAGGCGCAATCGCGGCATGCGCGGGGCGAGCGGCAGCGGGGGTGGCGGCGGCGTTGATGGGCCGTTTCTCGCGCGCCGGGCGCGGCTGAGTCGGCGGCCCGGGCGGTGCGGCCGCCGGGCGGTGCGGCCGCCGGGCGTGTCACGGGTTGGGGGGGCGCGCGCGGTGTTTGTGAAACGGCGCGGGCCGGAGCGGTGCGCACTCCCTGGGCGCGTGTTGAGCTCCCGGCTGGCCCCGGTGCCTGGATCGGTACGGGGCGAAAAGCCGGGGGGCGGATGACGATCGCCGGCTGACGGCTCGACGACGGTGGCGGCGAAACGCGCGCAGTCGCCGGCGTCGACGGCGGGCCGGAGTCGGCCGGGTCGGTGGGTGGAGGCTTGGCTGCACCTCTGCTGGTAGTGGTAGCGATTGCCGGGGGACGCGGGGCGCCCGGCGGCGAGGCCCCCAAATACGGGAGCGATGTCGCCCGGCCTCCCGCGTGGTCCGGCGGTGAGCTGGCGTCGGGCTCCAGCGAGCCACGGGCGCCTGGCTTTTTCGGCATCGTTGGGCGAGGGGCTCCGCGACCGCAACGGCGTCCTCAGGCGCCGGGCAGCGGGGTGTGTCCCCCCCCTGTGCCTGCACAAGCACTAGGCACTCGCGCGGGCACAACGGAGGAACATGAAAAATGGCGGTCCGAGCGGAAAAAGTTTTATCCGGGTACCCACAAGTGACGACACAATTTCACTGAGCACTGCACGGAACAAACTCTAGGTGGCGTCCTCGAGCCAATCCACGAATTTTGCAACAAACCGCTCTGTTTATATCCTATTTTTGCAGGGTGCAAGTAGTGGGTGGAGGTGAGCACGACACATACGTATCGACCAATCACAACGCTTTGTCTGAGTTTTACTTGTGGTGGGGGTCCAGACAGGTTTCGACATGTTCAAACCTGTTCGAACGTGCTCGCGTCCACTTTACATCGTCATATTTTCACATCGTCATACTTTATATTGTTCTATTTCAGTTTCTTATCGACTATGGGATAATAAAACAACCTTAATCTTACAAGAATAAATATTTCCCTACTGGTTACGCTGCGCAGAAAGAACGGTTAGGTCTTTTATCTATAACTTCATGTCATTGAACGACTAAGTTAGTTGGCTGTGGAAGGTCCTATCTCCGTCCTATTCCCGCGCATATCTTCTCGCTTTAGTACGAGAGAGACCGCATAAAAAGCGGCCGCAGTTGACACTCGTGGCCAATCGGTTACTCACAACACGCACCTCACGTCAGAGCGCTCAAAGTTGCCTGCAGTCGACAGCCGCCCCTCAGCCGCGAGGACGTCTCCGGAGGATTAAGGTATTGTGCAATCCTTCCTATATTTCGATCTGCATTCTGTCTTGTGTTCCCGGCAGAACGTAATTTCCATGTTTTATTCACAGCCAATTAGCAATTAGGAAAATTTAGCATAATCCGCGCTTCCATTTGGTCCTAACGAGCCTGGATAGTTATTGAAATCAGTGATAACCATTCGCCATTCGTAGTCGGAAAAAATACTCGTATTCTAATTAGTTTTGTACCAAACACTTGTCTCGCCGACAGGTGTGGGTATATCGTTAAATTCTCGGTAAAACCGTTGTATATTCGTAACACCAGCTAGTAAATCGTTGCTATAACTGGTTATTTCGCTTAATCCCGCATTATTTTAAAATATTACCGTTGAATTACCGCTTCGCGCTCAATCACCGACGCATTATTGTAAAAATAAATACCCACTTAGGTAAATTATTCGCTCACATCGCTTTCACAACGTATTTCGCGTGTTACATATTTATTTAATTATCGTTATTAGAAGGTTGCTAGATGGCGCCTACAGATATTACTCTTAAACGATTATTAGGAAAAAGAGATCGAATATTTTCTCGTATGCAACGTATTTGCGATAAATTGAAAAATATTGATTCGGAGGAATTCGATAAAGAATCGTTCTTGTGTGACTGTGAAACAATAGATTCGTTGCGTACTGATTTTGAATGTGCGCTGGACGATATAATCGCTCATGAACTTAAATTAAATCCTGATTATGTCGTCGACTATCAGGCACTTTCTTCATTCGAAGACTTACTGGGTAGGGTGAAGCGGGCAGAGAAGAAATTGCAGGTTCAGGCACCTAGTGAATGTAAGAAATCTCCTCGCTTGCCCCCGATTGAAATACCCGAATTTAATGGGGATATTAAAAATTGGCCGCTGTTCATCGCCAGTTTTCGAAATGCCGTGCATAATAATAGTTCGCTAACAGCATGCGAGAAATTATATTATTTAATTGGAAAATTAACAGGCAAAGCTCGTTCGATATGTGCAGGAATTACTCCGTCAGCTGATAATTACCCACTTATATTCGATTCACTTTGTGAAAGGTATGAAGATAAACGGCAATCGGCAACTTCATATCTAGACCAATTATTTGAATTTAAATCTATTTCGTCAGGTTCGCCGGCTACTTTAGAATCATTTCTCGATAAATTCGCAACGTCGGTAGCCGGGTTTAAAAACATAAAGGTCCATGACCACGCTGATTTTATTTTATTGCATATCGCTCTTAAAAAACTCGACATAGACACTGTACGGGCATTCGAATCTAATCATCAATTAAAATCAAGTAGTTCCGAAATTCCATCTTTTAGTGAATTAGTTGAGTTTGTTCGTGAGCATATAAAGGTGTTAGAACGAACTTCGTCAACAGTCTCTAACAATAAATCACCTGCAAATCGCAAACATACTAATGCATACACCTGTATAGCTAATAACGAACCTACCGCGTGTGTTTTGTGTAAGGAGAAACATGATCACGTATATAAATGTAAAGTATTTAATAGTTATAAACCCGATCAGCGATTTAAGTTTGTGAAATCAAACAATTTATGCATTAATTGCTTAAGTCCAAAACATCGTGTGTCCGCTTGTGGGTCAAAGTCCACTTGTAAAAAATGTAGCTCTAAACATCATAGTTTGCTATGTTTCGGCAACAAATTGAGCGACGCGCACGGTTCAAGGTCGACCGGCGCTCGCACGCCCTCTGCTGAGAGACTTACGAAGCAGACTGATATATCGTTGTGCGCGACTGATGAAAACCGTATTAATTCTTTATACCGGGGCCCAACCACCATATTGATTGCTACCGCGCAAGTTATTGTAGTAGATTCTTTTGGCAAAGAACATATTGTTCGCGCAATATTAGACAGCGCTTCTCAAAGTAACTTTATCACGCGGGATTGTTGTCAACTTTTGGGTTTGAACATAAATAATAAACCTGCCTGTTCAACCGTCAGGGGCATAGGAGGTGCTAGTAAACAAATACAGGGTTCCGTACAAATTAAATTTTATTCTCGTTTCAATCGTAATATAAACTATAATATTGAGTCATTCGTAATAGATAAAATTACTGAACGTTTGCCAACTGCCACGGTTGACGTTTCGCTTTTGCATAATTTTAAAAACTTACAGTTAGCAGACGATACATATTTTTCTTCAAATCCGATTCAATTATTGATCGGTGCTTCGACTTTCCCGCACTTACTCTTATCTAACAGAGTTCAAGGTCAGCCTACACATGCGTCTCCAATCGCCTTGCAAACTGTACTCGGCTATGTAATTGTTGGTAAGGCGCCGGTTCTCATCGATGACAATTCGACCGTTTCGTATTGTTGCACCGCGGAGCCGTTAGACGTAGCGATACGGAAATTCTGGGAATTGGAAGAAGTAAATGTTCCCCCGGTACTCAGCCTAGATGACAAATTATGTGAGGAGTTTTATGCCCGCACTACCACTCGAAATAGTGACGGACGATACGTAGTCGCTTTGCCTTTCAAGGGTGATGTCGAATCCCTGGGCAACTCACGTCAAGCAAGTGAACGCCGGTTTCTCTGCTTGGAAAGGAAGATGCAAGCTTCTCCTAATTTAAAGGCCGCGTACGACAACGTCATCCTAGAATATTTAGAGAAGGGCTATATTTCACCTACAATTCCTGATCCTTCGGAACCTTCGTACTACATTCCGCATCATGGTGTGATCCGAGATGATAAGGTCACAACCAAACTTCGTGTCGTTCTCGATGGTAGTTGTAAAACTACTACCCGCGTTTCGCTTAATGATCTCTTGTATGGTGGACAGAACCTACAAGGGAATTTGTTTAACATTATAGTTAATTTTCGTTTGTTTTCGATCGCGCTTTCATCAGACATTCGTCAGATGTTTCCCAGCATTGGAGTCCGAGAACCTGATCGGCGTTTCCAACGCATCTTGTATCGTTTTTCGCCGCAGGAACCTTTGCAAGTTTATGAGTTCAATCGTGTCGTTTTTGGACTCAAATCTAGCCCCTTTCACGCGCTGCGAACTATTAAGCAGCTGGCGGAGGATGAGGGTGACTCGTACCCTCAGGCTAAAGCCATTGTCGCCACGGGATTGTACATGGACGATTTTGTCCATTCCGTCCTCACGGAAACCCAGGGCATTTCTACCGCTTCAGAGATGATTGGTCTCATGAAGGCGGGTCAATTCGAGTTGGTCAAGTGGACCAGTAATTCGCAAGTAGTATTGAATTCTATCCCGCTTTCGCATCGTCTGCCAGCTGACAAGGAGTTCGACGGTTCCGACCAACATAAAGTACTTGGTTTGTGTTGGTCGCCCACGTCAGATCACTTCGCCATGAGAGTAAACACTCCCACTCAGACTTGTACTAAGCGTACAATATTATCGTGCATCGCTAAAACATGGGACGTCATGGGATTTGTCGCGCCTGTAGTCTTGCATGCCAAGCTTCTTATCAAGAAGCTTTGGCTATGCAACTGCGACTGGGATGAGACACCACCTGAAGATATAGTCAGGCTGTGGACTCGCTTTAAGGAAGAGCTTCCTTTGCTCTGCAACATAAAAATCCCACGCCACGTTGGTATTGTCGCTGATAGTGTGGTCACACTCTTAGCTTTCGCGGACGCTAGCGAGAAAGCATACGGGGGAGTGATTTATTTCCACGTCCACAATAGCGATGGCAATACAGTCAATTTGATAACAGCTAAGTCTAAGGTCTCTCCCAAAAATGTAGTTTCTCTCGCTCGTCTTGAGCTCTGTGCTATTCTTGTGTTATCCCAGCTAATAAGAAATGTCGTGGTCGCTTGTCAAAACCGAATAGTTTTCCGTGACATATTCGCATTTTCGGATTCGACGGTCGCGCTCTGTTGGGTACATTCGTCGCCCCATCGTTGGAATACCTTTGTAGCCAACAGAGTTTCGAAAATACAAAGCGATTTGTCACCGCAAAATTTATATCACGTGTCCGGTGCGGACAATCCAGCAGATTGTCTTTCACGCGGACTCACACCCTCACAAATTATAGACCATCCGCTTTGGTTCAGGGGACCCCCGTGGGCTCACTTGGACATTTCACAATGGCCTGTCGCTCCTTTCAATCCCTCCTCAGTGTCTGAAGCACCTGAAGAGAAGAAAAATTCGTTGTTAGTCGCTGCACCTAACGAAAGATCTTCTATTCTTTGTTTAGTCGATCGTATCTCGTCTTGGAGTAAATTACTTAGAGTGGTAATTTACGTTTGTCGTTTTGCTAAGTTGTTACCGGTTAATAGCCGCATGTCAGCATCGGATTACGATTTCGCTGAACTACTCATTCTACGTGAAATTCAACGCTTCTATTTCTCAAAGGAAATTGCCAGACTCAGAGAAGGCAAGGATTGTAGTCATTCTCTTCGGCACTTGAAACCTTTCCTCAAAGACGGACTCATTAGAGTCGGAGGCCGTTTAAGAAATTCAGATTTGGGTTATGAAGCGAAATATCCAATTCTACTCCCAAGAAAAGATCCTATTCTGAATTTGCTTGTCGAATACCATCATAAATTGAATTGCCACGCGGGTCCCGACCTGCTGATGTCACTGTTACGTCAAAGATATTGGATACTTTCTGCACGCAATTTAATTAGGAATAGGATTCATAAGTGTCTTCCCTGCTTTCGTCTCCGTCCCAAGCCAAGTTTCCCTGAGATGGCAGATCATCGGTCTTGTCGTGTAGTTCAAGCAACTAAACCGTTCGTTCACACGGGCACGGACTACGCTGGTCCCTTCAAGGTTACCATGTCTCGCGGCCGAGGCATTCGTTCTACCAAGGCATACGTGTGTCTGTTCGTCTGCATGACTACACGCGCGGTACATATCGAACTAGCCGGTGATCTTAGTACAGTCAGTTTTATGAGTGCTTTCAAACGATTCCTATCAAGGAACGGCCCGGTTAGTAGGATTTACTCGGACAACGGGACAAATTACATTGGCGCTAAGCGTAAACTTTCGGAACTTCACGACTTCCTTTGTTCGAAATATCACAACACCGAATTTGGTCACATGTTAGCTGAAAATCGCATAAATTGGTCACTTAATGTCCCGACTGCTAGTCATTTCGGCGGTAATTGGGAGGCTAATATTAGAAGTTTAAAGATTCACTTATACCGTGTAGTAGGTGATACCATCCTTTCGTTTGAAGAGTTAAATACCGTTCTTACTCAAGTCGAATCAGTAATGAATACTAGACCTCTTTGTAGGACACTCTCTAGTGATCCTTCAGAACCACTAGCTTTGACTCCAGCGCACTTTCTGAATCTCACCCCTTTAAAATACTTGCCTGCCGAGGAGATAGACGAGAGAACAATTGTTTCGAGACATAAATTGTTAGACCAATTAGTACAATCGTTTTGGAAGCGCTGGAGAAGCGGATATCTTCACACTTTACAATCGCGTCGTAAATGGAACACGCCGATCGATCCAGTCACTGTCGGTACGGTTGTGATTCTCATAGTAGATAATTCGCCCCCACTTCACTGGCCTTTGGGTGTCGTGGAAGAAGTTTTTCCTGACTCCACAGGAGTCACTCGCATCGCCCGAGTTAAGACATTGACTGGATCCTACTTGCGTCCCGTCGTTCGTCTTTGCCCATTGCCTAACCAATAAATTCGGCTCTCGTCATCCAAGGTTAGGTTAGCATTAGTAATTAATTATTTGATTTCATTGATATTTACGTATAGATAATAGTTTAAATTGTAGTTTAATTTCACGAATTTCGCCTTCAACTCTTGAAGGCATCCCTTCAAGCCCGGGGGGAATGGTTACGCTGCGCAGAAAGAACGGTTAGGTCTTTTATCTATAACTTCATGTCATTGAACGACTAAGTTAGTTGGCTGTGGAAGGTCCTATCTCCGTCCTATTCCCGCGCATATCTTCTCGCTTTAGTACGAGAGAGACCGCATAAAAAGCGGCCGCAGTTGACACTCGTGGCCAATCGGTTACTCACAACACGCACCTCACGTCAGAGCGCTCAAAGTTGCCTGCAGTCGACAGCCGCCCCTCAGCCGCGAGGACGTCTCCGGAGGATTAAGGTATTGTGCAATCCTTCCTATATTTCGATCTGCATTCTGTCTTGTGTTCCCGGCAGAACGTAATTTCCATGTTTTATTCACAGCCAATTAGCAATTAGGAAAATTTAGCATAATCCGCGCTTCCACCTACTATCAAATCTTATTTATTTAATCATTCTTATGTCTACTTAAGTCTACTTATTTCCATATTTATTTATGTTTTATTTACATCTTATTTACATCATTTATTAAAGCGACGACGTCCGTAACATCCTCCCCCCGGCGCAGGGCTACCGTAGCCTTATCTTCCACGCAGAGGACGGCGAGCTTCGTTGTGGGACGCCGAAGGACGCCCGCTGTTGTCCTGACGTCGGCCGATCGCACCTTGCCGTCTGGACCGACGTACGTAGTCTCCACGACGCCCCGGGGCCACGTTCCTCGTGGCAGTGTGGGGTCGACGACGACAACCAGGTCGCCAACTCGCAGAGGTCGTCGTTGGTCGTCGGATGCCCCCCTGGGCACCAGCGTCGGCAGGTATTCAGTTACCCAGCGCCGCCAGAAATGGTCGGCGAGCGCTTGGGCAGCTCTCCATTGTTTTCGGCTGGCCTCCTCGCAAGGCCCGGTGTGGGGAAGGCCTGAGGAGGTCCCGATGAGGAAATGGTTCGGAGTCAATGCCTCCGGATCCTTAGGATCAACAGAGACGTGGGTGAGAGGCCGAGAGTTTATAGAGTGTTCGGCCTCTATCATAAGGGTCAGCAGCACCTCTTCCTTTAGTGCCCGCTGATGTAGTGTCGCCCCCAGCGCCGTTTTGACAGAGCGTACTAGTCGCTCCCACGCTCCCCCCATATGCGGCGCCCCTGGTGGGATGAATTTCCACTTCATTCGGTGTGAGAGTCCGAAGTGGACGAATTCCTTGGCCCATTCCTCATAGGCTGTTCGTAGTTCGGTGTCTGCCCCTCGAAAATTGGTACCGTTGTCGGAGTACATTATTCGGGGCCAACCTCGTCGTGCTGCCATTCTTCTTATGGCCATTATGGCCGAGTCGGTAGACAGACTCGCCACCAGCTCCAGATGTACCGCCCTTGTCACGAGGCAGGTGAACAGCGCTCCCCAGCGCTTCTCATGTCTTCTTCCTATGACCACTGTCATCGGCCCAAAGTAGTCGACTCCGCAGTGAGTGAAGGGTCGCTGCGTTTCTACCAGTCGTTCCATCGGTAGGTCCCCTGTGACTGGTTTCACCGGTGTCGCTCTTCTGATGCGGCAAAGTTGGCATCGCTGCGCTATGGCTCTTACGGTAGGGCGCAGGTTGACAACCCAATATCTTTGCCTTAAGTCGTTGACCACGCGTTCATTATTTGCATGGCCGGCCTTTCGATGGGCGTCTTCTACCAACAGTCGGGAGAACGGGTGTTTGCCGTGTAGAATGACTGGCCTCTTCTTTGTGTCTGGGACTGCAGCGTGCCCGATCCTCCCTCTCACCTTGAGAATCTGGTCTTCCAGGCAAGGGTCCAGTTTATACAGGCTACTGGACTTGGGCACTGGTCTTCCCTTTTCCAGCAGTCTTATTTCTTCCGCGTAGTCATCGAGCTGCGCTTGTTTCACCCATGTTTTCTCCGCCTTTTCTATCAGGTCCACGGTCATCTGGCTGGCTCGATTTTTACATTTTTCCTTGAAGAGAAAGAGTACCGCTGTAGTTCGTATCAACTTCTCATATGAGGAGAATCTGCTTATGTCGGGCAGATGAGAAGCGCGGTCCTTTTCTGTGACCACATAAGTCACTTCTTCCTCTTGATCTTCCTTCTTGGCTTTTTCTCTCGGCCAGAGATCTTCTTTCTCATATAGAAACTCAGGCCCGATGAACCATCTGTCTTCTGGTTTCATTAGTAATTTATAATTAGGGCGCGTTGCATCGTCTGCCACGTTTTGTTCCGTGGGCACCCATCTCCATTGATTGGCGTCGGTCAACTCCACTATTTCGCCCAAGCGGTGTGCCACGAAGGGTGTGTACTTGATGGCATCTTTCTCAATCCAACGTAGGACGGTTTGTGAGTCCGTCCAATACGTCACTCTCTTGGGCTTGTCTCGGTGCTCCCTTATTATCGTCTCCGCCAATCGTGCGCCGATCACTGCCGCCTGGAGTTCGAGTCGAGGGACTGTTACTGGTTTTAATGGTGCGACCCTTGCTTTTGCCGCAACCAGGCTCACGGTCACTCTTCCGTCTGGTTTCAGGTTCCTCCAGTAGGCGGTCGCCGCGTATGCTTGTTCACTTGCATCGCAGAAGACATGTAGCTCTATTTCGTCTTCTGAGCTCTTCCCGTAGCACCTTGGGACTCGCAGTTTTGTGGCCATGCTCAAACTTCGGAGCCACTCCTCGAAATGTTGCGCATCTTCTTCGGGGATCACTTCATCCCATCCCACTCCGTGTCTCCACAGGTTTTGTAATATAATTTTACCCGTGACAGTAAAATGACTGATGAGACCGAGGGGATCGTAGACGGCCATCACTGCTCCGAGGGCTTCCCTTTTCGTCGGCGCTCTGTCCCTCATCCTTACTTCGGGTGCTAGACGGCTAAGCCCTGTGTTAAAGCCTAGCTCGTCTTCTCCAGTGTGCCAGAGCAAGCCGAGCGTCTTGTCTGAGTTCTCTTGTCTCTGACTAAGCTTCAATTCGGTGTTGAGCACTCGCTTTTCTTTAGCCACGCTATCCACCACATTAGGCCTGTTGGAGCACCATCCACGGAGGTTGAAGTGTGCGTTCTTGTGTATCTTCATGACCTCTTGTGCTGTTCTTATAGCTTCTTCTTCTGTCGCGAAGCTATCGACGTAGTCGTCCATGTAGTGGCTCGATGTTATTGCTTGCACAGCGTTGGGGTATGCTTGTGCGTACAGCCTCGCGTTGGCATCTCTCACCGAGTGCGCGATGAACGGCGAGCACGAGGCCCCGAAGATCATTGATACCATCTTGTACTTCTTCGGCGGCTTATCACGCTCTTCATCTCGCCATAGAAACATTTGAGCTGCTTGGTCTTGTGGTCTTATTTTTACTTGGAGGAACATCTCTTGAATATCTGCCATCACGGCTACCCGACGTTCTCTGAACCTGAAGAGGATTCCTGGTAGCGATCTCAAGAGGTCAGGTCCCTCTAGTAAGTGATCATTGAGGCACACTCCGCTGTATCGGTGTGCCGCGTCGAAAACCAACCGCATCTTTCCCGGCTTGTTAGGATTCACGACCGGGAAGTGTGGCAGGTACCATGTTTTCCTATTTCCTTCCTCTTGTCCATCGCACTCTTGAGCATAACCTTTATCGAGGAGGTTTTTTATTTGAGCGCAATACTGTGCGGCGAAATCTGAAGAGGAGTCCATTTTTCTCTCTATCATCTTTAGTCTCTTCACGGCACAGTGATAATTATGAGGCATCGGAGCGTCTTCGTCTCTCCATGGCAGACCCACTTCGAAGTGTTCACCGACCTTCTTCATTGTTCGTTGAACCACGTCGATTGCCTTTTGGTCTTCCGGTCTGATTTTCTTCGCCAGGGAGACTCCTAACGCATCAATCTTGAAGTGTGCTTTCACCATTTCCTCTACGCGCCGTACATCTTCTGTCCGTTTGTTCGCAGACACGTCGTAGAGGTGAAGCACTAGTTGACCCTCCTTTTGAGTCAACGCTGAGCGCGGCGCCGTCCCATGAATCACCCATCCCAGTTGGGTGTACGAGGCCGCAGGCTCGTTCTTCTTGCCCATGCGTAGTTTTCGTGTCACGATCAAGTGCCAATTGTCCGCACCTATCAATACTTTTGGTGTGGCTTCGTCAAAGAATGCGTCCTCTTGCATGTCTCGGAGGTGTGGATATTTGGTTAGCATCGTTCTATCCACTGTCTGACCATGAAGTCGTAGGTCCTTCATCGTTCGTGCGCGTAATTCTCTGTAGTCGCCATTCTGGCCACGAATTTGCAGTTTGACCTCTTGACTGTGTTCTTCGTGTGGCTGAGAGGTCACTCCTTGTATTCGGAGTGTAGAGACTGGCCCTCTAACTTGGATACGGTGTGCTATGTCCTCGTCGATGAGTGAGGTCGTTGAACCTTCGTCCATTAGCGCGAACGTGCTCACTTGACCGCCTGGTCCTTTTAACACGACGGGGCACATCTTCAGGAGTACACGTCGCGGCGTGTCGCTGCTTGCTGAGACAGCCATCACGGATTCTGCTGCCGGTTCGACGTCGGTCGCCTTGTCCTTTGTGTCTTGTTGCGACATTTCTTTATGGAGCAGCACGTGATGTGGGCGGGCGCACTTTTCTTTGCCACATCGCTTGGCGCGGCAGTGCTCTCGTCGGTGACGATTATTCACACACTTGAAGCACACCTTTTCCGTTCGTGCCCATTCCCACCTATCGTCGACACTCATCTTTAAAAACTTGGCGCACTTAGGCACTTCATGGTCCCCATTACAACATAAACATATGTGTTTCTTTTCTTCCTCCTTTTCTGCCGTGGCGTAAATTACTTCTCTGCCCGCTTTCCTTTTTGTGCTTGCTTGCACCACATTTTTCTGCTCCCTCTTCGGTGCGGGCGTGGGCGTCGGGTTTGTGAAGGCGTACCTCATTGCACGGTCAGCCTCCCGCATCAGAAACCGAGATAACATCATAATTTCCGGTTCACTTGACGTTTCCACTGCCTCGGAAGCGTAGTCGCACCACCTTGATTTTACGTGCGGGCTTAATTTGTCCACGACTTCACGCACTAGCATCGGGTTCCACACGTATCCGCGGTTGTCCATATTTGATAGCACACACATTATGTTCTGTAGCTTAACTGCGAACGAGTTTAGTTCACTTGCCACACTAGTGAGCCGAGGCAACTTCTTTATGTCCTCCATCACGTGGTCCATTAATATCTCCGGCCTTCCATAATATTGCTCTAGCGTCTTCATTATTGTTCGTGGGTCAGACGCAGAGTACAAGAGCGCGGAGACTGCTTCCCTTGCTGGACCTCTGATGCAGTTCCTCAGTCTTGCTAGATTTTCCATCGCGGTGAATTTGTAGACACTTGATGAGTCTTCATATGCTGCCTTGAATGGCAACCATTCCATAGCCGCCCCGGTGAACGCGGGTAGTTCAGTCACTTGTCGTGGCGGCGGGCGTACACGCATCATTTTGTCCAGCGTGTCGGCCAGTTGTTCGATTCCTCTTCCTAGTCTGCGCTCCCCTCTTGTGGGTGAACGTGAGGTCGAACGTTGTCTTCGTCGTGGCATGGCAGGCGTTGTAGCGTCGACACACGTGTTCGGCTCTGCGGCGGTTTGTTGGTCGGCGGGGTGCGGCGGCTGAGCTCTTTCTTCATTGACTGGTGGGTGGCCTTGGTCCATACTTTGTAGCCACTCGTCCACTCTGTCTTCACTCCTATGTCCGGAGCCCTCTTCACGAGCCTCTGCCTCTGCTTCAATTGCCGACACTTCGTATTCAAACCGCTTGTTCACTAGAGCCTTTTCAATCTCCAATTGCTCGTTCCTAATTGCAGCAATTCTTTTTTGTGCCTCGTATTCTGCTAGCTTTACTCTTGCCACGTCACTGCTGTAAGATCTTCTTGACCTTATCGTACTTGCAGTGTCTCTCATTGACATTGCCGTTATCGTCCTTGCAGAGTCCTGGATTCTTGGCTGGAACGACGTGCTTGGAGTGACGAGTTGTTCTTCACGCACTACACTCGCGATCGCGGTTGCTCGACTCGCCGGTACGCGGCGTGAAGCGGGTGCGGTAAGCGCGGCGGGCGCACCATCAGACGGCGGCACAACTCTTCCCGTCGCGGTGGCGGGAGGTGCGGTCACTGACACAGCGGCGATGGGCGTGGCACTGTCGATTCCACTTGCGAGCACTTCATGTTGGGCGCGCGGTAACGCGGACGCAATGGTTGAAGGTGATCTCGGCGGCTCTTCAAATGTTCGGGGACGTCGGCTATCATAACCCGATTCCGCCTCACTCTCTTTGGCCGCAATACTTCTAGTCTTCATTTTCAGGAACACTGCACTATTTTCCTTGCCTTCAACTCGTCAGGCGAACGATGATCCAAGTAAATCCAGCGAGCGTAGGAACTAAGTCCTTTCACCATCCGGCTCGAAGGACCAAGCTGTCAAGGTGGACTGTATTTTTCTCCTTAGGAATGAAACGCCTGACTTGATTATAGAGTTGAATATATTTTCTTGATTCACAATAACTCTTTGATTCACAATAGCTTCTTGATTCACTAATATTATTCTTCAGGAACGGCTTGTTGCTTGAGAGAGCACTTACTATTACTGTTGAGCTGTTAAGCTGAACTACTGGACTGAACTACGAATTTTGACGAGAGTAGTCGCTACACCCCCGCAGAGGGGTGTGGCAAGCGGTTCCGGGGCTTTGCCCCCTTCCCGCGGACGCTTGCCGCGGCCCATAACAATGGGCCGGTCGTTAGGATGGTTAGACCGTGGCCTATGTTCGAGGTATAGGCATTCTGTGTTCCGGTGAGAAGTTGCTATTTGTATTGTGTAGGCGCGCCGCGGTACTAACGACAAGGAACTTTCCCGCTTCTTCACGACCCCCCGGCGGTCCGCCCCCACCGAGTGAGACCCCCAGTTACCTGGGGGAGGCTCAGCAGAAGGCGACCTGCGACATGGGGGCCGGCTGGGGCGCTCCTACACCAGTGTGTGGCCCCCGCCCGACCCGTGTTCCAGAGCTAGCCAGTAGCGACCCGGGCAAGGGGCAGAGGTGAGAGTGTGGACGGTATTGTACTGTGTAACACCGCCCAGTGATTGCTTGAATCACAGCCCACGCTGTGCATTCAGGCGTAAGTGTATAGCGCCTGAGGAGAAAGTGATTGTGTGAAGCTGCACGACGAACCTATATTAACTTAGAATCCGTCGCACAGCAGGCGTGCATGTAGTGTGAAGTCTATTGTTTTTGCCAGTGGAAATTCGCTGCGTCCCCGTAAGGGGGCGCGGCTGGCGGGCTTGGACTTGGTCCTTTTTCCCGCAGTATCGATTGTTGTGCCCGTAACTACGGGCACACTCATTTGGGGCGGCCGTATAGGCCTTTTTTTTTTCGCCTTCGGGCGCGCGCGCCTGTGCGCGCGCCTGTGAGAGTGGTTGCAGTGTTTATTCCTGCAGGCGCGCCACGGCATTGTCGAACAATACCGTTTGTTTCACTGTACCCCGGCGGTCCGTCCCTGCCAAGTGAGACCCCCAGTTACCTGGGGGAGGCTCGGCAGGAGACAACCTGCGACAGGGGTACAGACTTACGACGCACCTGCAGAGGGGTGGGGGGCTCCTGCCTACCCCGCTTCCAGAGCTAGCCGGTTACGGTGCAGGCAGTGAGTCGACATGCATGTATGTGTATGAGCGGCAATGTACTGAGTAACACCGCTCATGTGAGCGACTTGATGGGAGCCCGCACTGCCCATTGTCGCGTGAGTATTGCGCTTGTTACGTAGCGAGTGTCAGTAGCGGTTTGCGTCGCGCCTATATTAACTTAGCACGTGACGCGTACCGCGTGTATGTTGTGCGTGTGGAGTCTTTTGTGCGAGTGAGTCGCGTGTATTTTTTATTAAACGACTTACTCTTATGACGTCAAATCCGGTGGTGGGGGCACAAGTGGGTCGTCCGCAGGGACAAGGTCGCGCGGTAGGCGCCTCGCGTCTGGTGGGCGCGCGTGCCAGGGCGCTATGTGCTTGATGTGGGGCCAAGCGGAAGCGTCGGCACGCGCGAACATGTTGGACGCGAGGCGGCGGCAGTGGTCATCCAGGCTCTCAAACTTGAGGTCCCGCGCGATGACGTCATTCCTCACGTAGCGAGGGGCAGCGACGATTTTCCGCAGCGCAAGGTTTTGCTGCGCGCGGAGCAGTTTTTTGTTTGTCTCGCTCGTGAGGGCGAGCCAGGCTGGGGCTGCGTAGGTGAGCAGCGGGCGAATGTACGTCTTGTACACGCCCAGCTTGGCTCGCAGCGGGAGGCGGGAGGAGAGCACTGGATGAAGCAGAGCGCGGGCCACTCTGCTCTTGGCGACGGCCTTGCGGACGTGGGGACCCATGGTGAGTCGGCGGTCGATGGTTACGCCGAGGTACGTGACCTGGCGCGACCACTCGACTTGTGCCCCTTGCAGCTGGAGGGGTGGTGGGAGGTGAGCGGCGCCGGCGAGCAGGGCCTGCGTCTTACCCACGTTCACCGACAACCTACATTTGGCTAGCCATTTTGGCAGCAGATCTAGCACGCGCTGCATCTTGACGGCCGCGTGTCTCGCGTTAAGCGAGGTGGTGATGTACGCGGCGTCGTCGGCGTACAGCGCGAGCGTGGTGCCTTGGGTCGTGGGGATGTCGTCGGTGAAACATGAGTAACAAAGCGGCGAGACGCAGCTACCTTGCGGCACGCCCGCTGCTACCGGCCGGGCGCTTGACAGCGCTCCATCGACCACCACCCTGAAAGTCCTGTTGGAGAGGAAGGAGGAGACCACCTTTACCATTCGACGGGGCGCGTCTGTCTGCGACAATTTGTATAGCAGACCGGCGTGCCAGACACGATCGAAAGCCTTTTCCATGTCGAGGAATACTGCCACCGCTTGCTCTTTCTTGTTCAGCGTTGCGGTGAGCAGGTGCAGTACCCTCGACAGCTGGAGCGTCGTTGAATGTTCCGCGCGGAACCCGAACTGCTCGGGGCGCGGCGTCACGAAGTTGGAGAGGTGTCGCAGCAGGAGCTGTTCAAACACCTTGGAGATGGTGGAGAGAAGCGTGATGGGCCGATAGCTCTCGGGCCTCAGCGTGTTTTTGTTCGGCTTGGGCAGCATTATGACGCGCCCTTCCTTCCACACGGTCGGGAAGGCCCCCGTGCGCAGTATTCCCGTGTACAGGCGCGCCAGGGCCGCTACCGTTCGGTACGGCAGGTGGCGCAGCGCTGTGTTGGTAATACCGTCGGGGCCAGGGGCCTTTCTCAACTTAGTCTTGAGGATGGCGCGTCTAACTGCGCAAGGCGAGAAGCTTACTGGGTCCTCCTCCGGAGCTATCGGCGAGGCGAAGTATTCCCCAAGGTGCCTCTCGACTGCTGCGACATGCTCGGTGTCGTTGGTCGGGTTCGGCTGGAATTGACGCTCCAGGTGCTCGGCAAAGATCTCCGCACGGTCTGCTGCGATATATCTTGGCGCCCCGTCACTGTGGAGTAATGGACGGACCGGAGCTGGGGTGTTCGCGAGTTGCCTGCACAACTTGTGTATCGCCGGCCAGTCTCCTTTGGCGGCGTCTATATAGTCCTCCCAGCTCGCGGCGTTGTGCTCCTGTAGCTTGGCCCTTACCTTTTCCGCATGGCGGTTGAGGTCCGCCTTGTCGCGCGGGCAACCTGTTCGTTGCCACCGCTTGCGCAGGCGCCTCCTCTGGGCGATCAGCTGCTTTATGTATGGTGGCAGGGGCTTGTAAAGGAGCCCCTGTGGCTGCGTCTCTGTTGTCGCCCCTTGGTAGGCGCGCTGAATGCAAGCGGTGATCTCACCTGCGAGCCCGTCGACGTCCGCAGCGGTGGTAACGGGCCAAGTAGGTGTGGTGGTCTCCATCGCTTCCGTGAAGCGGTTCCAGTCCGTGGTGCGACGTGGCGCTGGAGGAGAGAGTCTAGTCGGCATGTCGGAAAGGACGGCGAGTACAGGCTGGTGGTCAGACTGCATCTCGTCGTCCACCACCTGTTGGGCGAGCTGGCATCTCAGGCCCCTGTGGATACAGATGTCCAGCACGTCTGGAGCGATGCCCTGTTGATCCGGGTAGTGGGTTGGTGTCTCTGGGCCGGACACCGTGTACCCACAGGCCTCCGCGTCGGCGAAGAGCCGTCTCCCCCCGGCATTGGTGGCCCTGCTGTTCCACGCCGGGTGCTTCAGATTGAAGTCACCAGCGAGGAGTGTCGGATGTGGTGATGCGTGCAATAGCGCCCGCAGCTCGGCAGCGTCAAAGGGCGCCGCGGGCGGGCAGTAGCACGCATAGACGTTGAGTTCCTCGCCGGCGACGTGTAACTGGACACCCAGCGCGTAGAAGCTGGCCAGTGACGTCGGGGGGAGTACCTGATGGACGACTCTCCGCCTCACCAAGACCGCCAGACCGCGGTAGGTGATGCCGAGTGCCGACTTCTCATCCTCGCGATACAGGAGGTATCCTGGGAACTTGGGCTTGTCCGATGGTCCCAGGAGCGTCTCACTGATGAGCGCCACGTCGATGTTCTGTTCACGTAGTAGGAGGCGGAGGGGTGCGACCTTTTTCTGGAGGCCGCGAGCATTCCAGTGTAAGACCCTCAACGAGCTATCCATTGTACAAGGTGAGTAGCGAGGCTAGCCCGTCGAGGATCACTTGCTCCGCGTCTTGCCCCTGCCGTATGGCCTTTATTAGGTCCATGAGGAGTTTAATGACGCAGGCTGTGAAGGCCTTGGAGGGCGGGCCCCGCTGCTGCGGGCCCCGGGGCTCAGGGTGGGTACTCGGTGCGGGGGGGGGGGCCGTTGTCAATACGGCCGCCCCTGTACCCGCGGGTGTCTGGGCGGACTTACCTGTCCGCCGTCCCTTGTGTTGTTGTTTTGCCGCGGAGGCGGCAGCAGCGGGAGTGACTGCAGTCTCGGCTGCAGTGGTAGCCTGCGCCTCGACAGGGGCAGGGGTCTCATCAGTCTGGGGCTCGGGGCGTTGGGGCTTTTCCCCCCTCTTCTTACCCTTCCGCTTCTTTTTTTTCTTTTTCTGCCCTGTGGCAGGGGCGCTCCTGCTGGTCGGCCCGTTCGCTGCCGCCATCAGCGATGCGCTAGGGGCCTCCGCTTCGTCCACTGTTGGCGGGCGCGCGGCGGCTGCTTCGGGCCGGCGCTGCCGTTGGGTAGTGGCGACAGTTCCTGCTTTTTTATTTCTCACCTCTTTAATGTAGGCGGGGCATCTGCTGCTGCTCGCTGGGTGGTCGCCTGCGCAGTTGGCGCAGGTGGCAGGCTCCGTTTTGGGTCGCGTGCAGTCGCGGGCGGCGTGCTCCCCCCCGCATCTGACGCAGGCGAGCGGGCGGTGGCACTGGTGCGAGCTGTGCCTAAATTTCTGGCACCGATGGCACTGCGCGGGGCCTCGCTTGCTGCGCCACGCCTCAATGTGGACACCACGCATGTTCAGGAACACCGTGGTGTCGTAGATTCTGCGGATGTCCGGCTGCCGGGTGAGGACTGCGTGGAAAATGCAGCCGGGGCGTCCCTCACGTGCGTTAATGTGACGCACGTACTCCGGCTGGAATCCAAGTTGGCGCAGCTCCTCCTCTATGTCGGTGACCTCGGTGTCGGCTGGGAGCCCCCGTATGGCGACCTTCAGGCTCCGCTCCGCTGGTAGCGAATAGGAGAACCAACTTAGGCCGCTCTCCTTCTCCAGGCCGGTGAGGTACCTCTGAACCACCCTGAATTCATCTTCGCTCTCCGGGAGGAAGCGAATCCCTCCCTGATAGGGGCGAGCATTTGGCGGGTGGCCCAGCTTGGCACTCACGGCCCTGAAGTGAGCCGCCCAGTTGGGTAACCTTTCCACCACCAACGGAGGGTAGCGGGTTTTTTTTTTCCCCTCCTCCGCTTTATTAATTGAGGTGTGGGTACTCACGTTTTTTTCGCCACCGGGGGTCCCCACGATGGCGGAAGTGTCTTGTGAGGCGGCCGGCGGTGATGCAGGCGAGCGGCGGGTCGCTTCGGCGAAAGTCGGTGACCCGACTCCGGTCCGGCCGCGCGGTTCGCGCTGCGGGAGCGGAGAGCCGGCACAGAGGCGCTTTGCCTCCTCTGTCGCCTCGTCGTCCGAGCTGCGTGGACGGCGCTGAGCCCTGGTTTCGAGCAGCTGCTCGATTTCCAGGCTCAGCGCGTAGTTTTCTGCTTCTGTGTCTTCCCCCGATGGGCCGGGTCGTCCGGGCGTATCAGCGGACACGCCACGTCGACCGGCTGTCGAGCCACCCGAAGCCATGGAAAAGGCGCTCCCCTCTCTCGAGGAGTATGGCGACACGGTTGGCGACATGGTGGGTGACATGGCTGCTGGGGAGTCCTGGGCGGAGCCTCGTGGGGGCGGCGGTGACTGGAGCGCCTCCACCATTGGAACAGTAGCGGCGGCTGAGCCGGCCAGCATGCTGTGAGGGGCAGGTGGTGCGGTGCGGCCGTCCTGTACTGAGTCAGTGGCAGCACGCGGGCTGATCAATTGGGTGGGCGCGGCCGAGGTAGGCAAGGGGCGCGGGGCCCTCGGCGCGGGTACCGGCGCGGGCACGGTGGGTGTCGGGTGCGGGGTCACGGACACACGCGGAGGCGCGGTCGCGGCCGCGGGGCGCGGGGGCGCGGTAGCTGGCGCTGAGCGCGGGGGTACGGTCGCGGGGCGCGGGGTCGCGGTCGCGTCCTTCCGGGCTGGCGGTGCGTGCGCTCCAGGCGCACGGGCGTTTGGCGCGGCGGGTCGTGCGGCAGTGCTGGCACGTACCGCATGTGCGCGGGTTGCACTCCCGGCGGGTCCCGGTGCCTGTATGGGCACTGGACGGAAGGCCGGGGGGCGGATGGAGACAGCCGGCTGGCGGCTCGACGACGGCGTCGGCGAAACGCGCGCAGTCGCCGATGACGTCGGTGGGCCGGCAGCGGCCGGGTTGGCTGGCGGCGGTGGGGGCTGCTTGCTGGCAGCTGCTGGTCCGGTAGCGCGTGAAGCGCCCGGCGGCGTGGCCCCCAGGGGTGGGAGCGGCGTCGCCCGGCCCTCCATACGGTCCGGAGACGAGCCGGCGTCGGGCTCTGGTGAGCCTCGTGCACCGGGCTTGGACATCATTGGGCAAGGGACTCCGCGACCGCAACGGCGCCGCAAGCGCCGGGCAGCGGGGAGTGTCCCCCCCCCTGTGCTCGCACAAACACTCAGCACTCGCGCGGGCACAGTGGACGGACAGTCACAATTAAAAATAGCGGTCCGGGCGGAAAATAAAAGTTTCACTGTCTACCCACAAGTAGGTTCACTTTTCGTGACACTGCACTGCACTCTGTCGGTAGTCCGGTGAAAACTTCTCCTGGTCCTTGGGCCGATCCTATTGTTTTATTTTACCCTTTTATATTACCCTTGAATATTTTGGCTCCTGGCTGGTTGGAAAAGGACTGCTAACCCAGCAGTTTACATCTTCGCTATGGACAGCAGGTTGTATCTGGGCACCGAAGAGCACGTCCTCTGAAACTCTTTGAACGCCCGTGCTGGTCACAGCTTTTGGGTACTTTTTAATATATGGTCCGCTGCTCCAGAATCACACAGGAAGGTTACTTTGCTTTTATCATCATCCTCTTGATAGTCTCCCATCATAAAAGCAAATGCTCGAACTGTATGGTTCACTGAACTCAAATGCCTTGACCGTTCTTGTCCTCTCCGTGCTTTTCTACTGCTGCTGATGAGTTATTTCGAAGTAGAAGAAGTCGCTTTATTTGCTGCCACAATGATGACACTTCACCAACCGAGACTTCTTCATACGCTTATATCCATTCAGGTGTAGCTATTATTCCCTTTATTATTATAAGAATTATCAAATTGTCTTTGTCGAAATTCTTTTATTCATTTTTCCGCTCAACTTGCAAAACGTTAACACTAGTATCACTTGACTCATTTTTCAACTTGATTTCATACCCTAAGGCCTTGGTTTAACGATTTTTAGCCTTTAATTATCCTCCATTATTGTTTCGATCACAGTTATTGCGTGATTATAAGTTGCGGGTAGGACGAGTAACAAATAAGTTACCATATCGGTTTCTTTGAAATTCTACTGCATCGAAAAACTGGATTCACTTTCTTACACTGTACTCACACTATAAGCTTCCAGGCACAGTATTCTTCTCGATCGAATTCCTTGATATTTTTTTTTTTTTTTTTGGGACAAACCCACCACACTATTCCCAAACCACTGCAACTCCTGAGAGCCAGAATCAACAGTGGCAACCACCAGAAAAGCGCCGAGACAATGAAGCTCGACGTGTCCCGGAGAATGAATTTACCTGTCTTGGATCCTGCACGAAATTAATCAGAAAAGAATAGTGGAGGAGTAGGAAAAAATATGTTTCCACTTCCCTCCATGCAAGCAGGAGACAGAACAAAACAAGGCCAATAGGCACAAAGGGACAATTACAACTGGGAGAAGCCCAGTTGCCTTGCACCACGGGTAAAAATGACTACTAATATTAATGGGTCCTAAATAGTGAGCTGCTAAATTTGATTCCAATAATAGGTATGGCAAAAACGCTTGAACGCACGGAAGTTTGTTCGAGTTTCCACAAGGTCCGTATAATAAATGACTCCAGATGTAGTCTGAATAGTATCCAACATAATATTGCGTTCGTTCTGCCAGAGAATACACTCCCAAAGAATATGATGTGCTGATTGTTCATATTCACAGTCAGGTGACGAACATTGACAAAAAGGCGAGGGAACAAGCTTAAAGGAAAACAATTTACTTTTAAAGTTACCATGTCCCGTGAGAAATTGGGCAACACAGTGATCCACCTCCAGCCACGTCCTAGCCAGCCGCTCACGGACGGATGGGAAAAACTGGTGGAGGTGCCGCCCCTTGACCGAATTATCCCACCTATTTTGCCATTCGGATAAAAGATCCTCCCAGACGTCGCTCTGGGGTTTGAATAATCTAGATATCTTATCACGGTCACGTTGCGGTAGGAAATCAGCGTCAGTGGTCTCCCGTGCGGAAAAGTACATTGCAGCACGTCGTTGCACTTCAAGATCTACTGGAAGAACACCAGCAAGTACCGGTAAAGCTTCAGTACTGACGGTCCTATACGCTTTACATAAGAATAACAGAGCCAAGCGCTGGCTTTGAAGCAATTTACGTCGTGCCGCCCCTATGGTAGCCCTATCGGCCCAAACAGGTGCTCCGTAGCACAGACAGCCCAAGTAAGTAGCCCCATAAATAGTTTTTAAGGTTAAAAACGACAAACCCCAAGTAGATTTAGATATTCTCGTTAGGGCATAAAAGTTATTTTTAGCTTTTTCACCAACTGTTTTTATATGTTCTATGAATGTGAAATTCCTCTCTAAGACTAAACCAAGATAGCACACAGATTGCTTTCTCTTAACGGGAACATTATTGAATTTAATACTAGGCCACGATTTAAGGTCACCTTTTAAAATGAGTTGATAGGTTTTATGTGGTGCAAAGGTCAGACGGTTTCGATCGCCCCACTGAGATATTAATCGTAGGCAAGAGTCAGCCAAATTCTCGAGTCCAGCACGAGTATTCGACTGAATGAGCAGCAGGCCATCGTCCGCATAACCAGTTAGAGAACAACCTTGATATTATGTTTGGTATTTTAAATAATCAACACTTTAAAAAGTTCGTAACGGAATTAGTTTTAAACACTTATATTACATTAAAAAACGTAACCTGGGCCCATAACCTATAGGGAATTCAGGTTCTAACACTTTAATAAAACGAGGTATTGGCTTTTATAAAATGTAAATTATATTAGCCAAATTAAAAAAGGCACTAGGAAGGTTATACGTCCGTTCGGTTCAAAGTACAGACTAGAAGTGAGACATGAATAATGTTGGGTAGCGAGGAAAACTGTGTTTTAGAGTAAGTACCTACGATGTATCGATTATTACAGAATCGACTAAAGATTGATTTTTGTACATTATTAAATCAAATAAACCAACAGAAAGGAGGTGAAAAGTCTACTCACCAGCCTGCCTCGCCCATCTCCCGGCTCCTCGCCCTCAGCTCCTCGTCGCTGACGATATTTGTGTTGGTTCGTGGATCACCTCGCCGTACACCACGCGTACCGTGTGAAGTTCGGAAAAGTCTTATTCGAGGATAATCACTAGTGGTAGACTGGGAGAGAATGCCCAAGGCATTAAGTCCGCCTTTGTACTGTCTTGTGCATAAAGTTAAATAAATAAATAAATCACTTGACAAACGCGGGACAGCTTCCCTGGTGATCCTACCGGCTGCGCCAGTCAGGATTGGGAGCGTCGTAGACGGTTTTTTAAAAATAAAAATTAAGAAATAGATTAATTAATATTTAATGCTACACGTGTTCACAGATTGAGATGCGTACACGGAGTGTCTTATGGTCTAAACTTAGGTTCTAGCAATCTATGCTGTAACGTATGTGGGTGAGATGAAGAAAAAGACTCACCAACGTTAACAAGAAATTTATTCAGGTCGTGGTTCACAGCCGTCACTTGATAATTTATTGTTCCGCGAAAATAGGCGCACTAGTACTGCCCTGGCTATCGCGTAAGTGGAGCGACGCGACGCCGTGGAGTTGACCCTGAGGTGAGAGTGACCGCAGGGACGAGATGGTGGTTGCGCCGGCAGGTCTGGTGTGTGTGTCGCTTGGTGCAGTGAGCGCAGGTCTCGAACGTTCGGTAGGGTGAGTCAGAGCTGGACTCACGAACGTTGAAGATGGAGTTATTTAACTCCCAATCTTGTTCCCTGGAATCAACGTCCAGCGGTAAATAAAAGTCCTCTGCTAATCCTTTCTGATGATGACCTCACAACATAAGCGAAAGCTAGGACGTACGGCACTAAGGGTGTTTGTGATTATTGGTCGTCATCAGATCGGAGTTTACATGGCAGGAACAATAAGTTACATTAGCGTGAAGCACTAACACATAAAATCATAGAAAGGCCTACGAGCGTATGAAATACTCGAGGCTTAAAAAAAGTAAAACCAACGGACAAAGAAAAAATATGAACACACAATAATTGAGTCCGAAGGTACCTACTCAATATAAAAAAACAAAACATGAGCTAGCGGTTATAATAATTGTTTGGTTTGCTTTTGGCACTTACCCTAATCCGGGGCGAACACTTAACCAATTTTATTTTAAATAAAATATTGAATACAAAATAATATTTTTTAAAAAATCTGTTACGCAAGGTGTCACAAGATTCTAATGAAGAGAGACAGTGTAACAGCCGACAAAGTTTAATCGTAAATGAGTCCCGTTGACGTCCTGTGCGAGCTTATTTATACTCATGAGCACATTAGGTACTTCACTTTAATTATCAACCGGTTAACGTTGAACAACGTCTTCCGACTACAACACCAAAACTCTGTAAAAATTCCGAACTACCCGCCTATAAATGACTTTTAGTCTCGACGCGAAATAAAACATTTCACGATACCCTCAAGTACGAGTTTTTTTTCTGAGTCGGTTGACGAAGAACATTGCGTATGACTATAACACGAAAAGGAATGTGTAGGCATTCCTTGCATTCCATTGTAACTATTTTGTTATACGTTGATTAATGAACTGATTTAAGGTCAAAGGATAACGTTGATAATTCACAACGTTACAATGCTTATCTTACCAGGAATTATGCAAGCACAGCAGTTCTGCCTGCTCTCATGCTGACATACGCACTATTTGCACTGGTTGTGCTTCCATAACTAGCTACAATCTACAAACGACACAAATTCTTCCGTTTTGCTTACATATATACCAAGCACGTCGCAAATTAATTGCAGCTACGATGAATAGAATGATGTTAATAGTATAATCAACTCCGAGTCTCAATGCACAAACGTAAACGAGTCGACAATGTATGTAGTAAATACACCAAACCAACTGGAGGTAGATTCTACATACAACCACGCAAAACAAAATGCTAAAATTGACAATTTGATTGCCATTCTCAAACGCTATCACAGAACCAATTTAACATATTAGAATATGTGAAAAGTATCGAAAACAAAGTTTTACAGAAGTTGTCGTACATAAGTGCCCAAATTGATACTTTTGCTACTGTAATTTCAAAAAATCAGGGCAGAGAAGAAAACGTTGTCTTCCAAAGTATATCCAATAAAGAAGAATTGCAAACCTTTGAAGAAAATTTAGCATTACCAGAGTTTAGACAAGGAGTAAAACTACGTTTGGAATCTGTATGTGGAAAAGGAAAAGGCCAAAGAGTTAACAACGCATATACATTAGCGGATATAATGTTTACTCGACAGTTCATGACTCAATGCTCATGGGCTGGGGGTTCAAAAAACAACACTAACAAAATTTGTTTTAAAATCTATTCTAAAACCATTAATCTCTTTTTCGAAGTAATTCATGGATCAGACAAAGACTTTTCAAGAAAAGAATGTGAAGATTTTTTCAAAAATATAATGCCCCATGCTTTAAGACGCAACAAATCAGAAATCAAACGAGCTCCATCGAGCAAACACAGACGTCAAAAACTAGTTAATATCTCACAATTTGCTCCAGAGTTGGATAGCGATGATGCCAATGAAAATGTCAATCAGCCGACTCTCCATTTAACGAAAAACAATAATAATAATATCGCTAGCGGTAATGTGTGGCTCCAGTTTCTAGCAGTAACGTGTCAGCCAATAATGTAGCTCCAGTTAATTTGTGTGTCGCTAGTTAGGCATCTGATGATACTTATACATCAAAATAATTAAAAAATCTGAAAAATGCTCTTGAAATCTGATTCCTAAATGCTCTAAATAATGTCATCCTAACCTGTTATTTTTCAAAATGTAGTAGCTCTCTACATTTTGAAAAATAATATTTATATAATATACTTATCACATTAAATAAGACTGAGGTCTCAGCATTGATAATAGCTGAGGTGGTGATTTTGTTTACTATAAGCACTTAATTTTTAGAATAATTAAAAAAAGCAAATAATTAGTAGCGGAGAAAGTTATATAATTTTTATACCTATATAATAATACTTATGAAACCTGTTAAGGTGATAGCGCTAACTGTGCCGGCGAAATTCAAATTTTCTTACGTTTTTTGTATTTTGTAGGTCAGTATCAGATCTCATGCTGATGATTGATTCACTTGCGATCTCAAATAAAAAGTAAATATTTACAGAATGTTAATAAGTAAAATCATAAACACAATTCTCAGTGACGGTGTATAATGTGTAAGCTTCATAATATTTAGTCGAGTTATTTCTCACGGGCCGGAGCGGTGCGCACTCCCTGGGCGCGTGTTGAGCTCCCGGCTGGCCCCGGTGCCTGGATCGGTACGGGGCGAAAAGCCGGGGGGCGGATGACGATCGCCGGCTGACGGCTCGACGACGGTGGCGGCGAAACGCGCGCAGTCGCCGGCGTCGACGGCGGGCCGGAGTCGGCCGGGTCGGTGGGTGGAGGCTTGGCTGCACCTCTGCTGGTAGTGGTAGCGATTGCCGGGGGACGCGGGGCGCCCGGCGGCGAGGCCCCCAAATACGGGAGCGATGTCGCCCGGCCTCCCGCGTGGTCCGGCGGTGAGCTGGCGTCGGGCTCCAGCGAGCCACGGGCGCCTGGCTTTTTCGGCATCGTTGGGCGAGGGGCTCCGCGACCGCAACGGCGTCCTCAGGCGCCGGGCAGCGGGGTGTGTCCCCCCCCTGTGCCTGCACAAGCACTAGGCACTCGCGCGGGCACAACGGAGGAACATGAAAAATGGCGGTCCGAGCGGAAAAAGTTTTATCCGGGTACCCACAAGTGACGACACAATTTCACTGAGCACTGCACGGAACAAACTCTAGGTGGCGTCCTCGAGCCAATCCACGAATTTTGCAACGAGAGTAGTCGCTACACCCCTGCAGAGGGGTGTGGCAAGCGGTCCCGGGGCTTTGCCCCCTTCCCGCGGATGCTTGCCGCGGCCCATGACAATGGGCCGGTCATTTGGGTGGTAAGACCGTGGCCTATGTTCGAGGTATAGGCATTCTGTGTTCCGGTGAGAAGTTGCTATTTGTATTGTGTAGGCGCGCCGCGGTACTAACGACAAGGAACTTTCCCGCTTCTTCACGACCCCCCGGCGGTCCGCCCCCGCCGAGTGAGACCCCCAGTTACCTGGGGGAGGCTCAGCAGAAGGCGACCTGCGACATGGGGGCCGGCTGGGGCGCTCCTACACAAGTGTGTGGCCCCCGCCCGACCCGTGTTCCAGAGCTAGCCAGTAGCGACCCGGGCAAGGGGCTGAGGTGAGAGTGTGGACGGTATTGTACTGTGTAACACCGCCCAGTGATTGCTTGAATCACAGCCCACGCTGTGCATTCAGGCGTAAGTGTATAGCGCCTGAGGAGAAAGTGATTGTGTGAAGCTGCACGACGAACCTATATTAACTTAGAATCCGTCGCACAGCAGGCGTGCATGTAGTGTGAAGTCTATTGTTTGAGTAAGTTACGTGTTGGTCAGCAACTTACCCAGGAGTCAATCCGGGGGGGGCGGGGGTGCAGTCCGCCAGGAGGTCACGGGGAAGGCGCCTTGCGTCTGGGGGGCGCGCGTGCAAGGGTGCCAAGTGCTTGATGTGTGGCCAAGCAGAGGCGTCGGCACGCGCGAACATCCCCGTCGCCAGGCGCCTTATGAAGTCGTCCAGGCTCTCAATCCCGAGGTCGCGCTGTATCACGTCGTTCCTCACGACGAAGGGTGCTCCAAGGATGGTCCGCAGCACAAGGTGTTGCTGTGCGCGGAGCCGCTTCCGGTCCCCCTCGCACGTGAGGGCGAACCAGGCGGGTGCGGCGTACGTCAAGATTGAGCGTATATATAGTTTATACACGCCCAACTTGACCCGCACCGGGAGTCGGGACGAGAGCACTGGACGTAGCTGGGCGCGGGCGGCTCTGACCCGCCCGATGACCTGGCGGACGTGCGCGCCCATGCTGAGGCGACGGTCGATGGTGACCCCAAGGTACTTGACCCGGTGCGACCATGCGACGTCGGCCCCATGCAGCTGCAGCGGTGGTGGTAGGGGTGTGTTCCCGGTGATCATGGCCTGCGTCTTACCCACGTTCACCGACAGTCGCCACTTCGATAGCCAGTCGGGCAGGAGGTCGAGCGCGCGCTGCATTTTGACGGCCGCGTACCTCGCGTTCATTGATGTGGTTATGTACGCGGCGTCGTCTGCATACAGCGCGAGCATGGCGTCGGCGGTAGTGGGGATGTCGTCGGTGAACCGTGAGTAGCAGGCCGGAGAGATGCAGCTCCCCTGCGGCACCCCCGCAGTCACCGGGCGGGCGCTGGAAAGCGCTCCCTCTACCACCACACGGAAAGTCCTGTTGAGCAGAAAGGATTGGACCACTTTGACCACGCGACGGGGCGCGTCAGAGGTGGCTAGTTTATAGATTAGTCCTTCGTGCCACACACGGTCGAAGGCCTTCTCCATGTCGAGGAATACTGCAACCGCGTACTCCTTCTTGATGGTAGTGGCTGTCAGGTGGTGCAGTACCCTCGACAGCTGAAGCGTCGTGCTGTGTTCCGACCTGAAACCGAATTGTTCGGGGCGTGGCGTGATGTGCGGCTGGAGGTGTCGCAGCAGGAGGCACTCGAACACCTTGGAGATGGTGGGCAGCAGGGTGATGGGCCGGTAGCTTTCTGGCTTCAGAATGTTTTTCCCCGCCTTGGTTAGCATGATAACGCGCCCCTCCTTCCACGCGGCGGGGAAGGTCCCGGTGCGCAGTATAGCGGTGTACAGGCGCGCCAGGGCCGCGTTCATACGAGGCGGCAGGTGGCGCAGCGCTGTGTTTGTTATACCGTCCGCACCGGGGGCCTTTCTAGGCCGCGTCTTACGGATGGCGCGCTGTACTGCCCCGGGGGAGAAAAAGATCGGGGACTCCTCAGGAGCTACCGGCGTTGCGAAGTAGTCCTCAAGGTGTTTCTCGACTGCTGCGACATGTTCGAAGTCGGTGGTCGGGTTAGGTCGGAACTGACGCTCCAGGTGCTCAGCGAAGACCTCCGCCCGGTCCTCTGCTGTGTACTTGAGCGCCCCGTCCCTGTCCCTGAGTGGTCGCACCGGAGCTGGGGTGTTGTTTAGCCGCCTGCACAGTCTGTGTACAGACGGCCAGTCGTCCGCTGCTGCCTCTATTTGTTCCTCCCAGCTCTCGGTGTCTCTGCTCCTCAACTCGGCCTTTATCTTCTCCGCTAGACTGTTAAGCCGGGTCTTGAGTGTGGGGCAGCGTAGTTGTTGCCACTGCTTGCGGAGGCGCCTCTTGTCGGCGATCATTTTTTGTAGGTACGCCGGCAGGGGCGGCTGTAGCACTCTCCCCTGCGGCGCAGAGGTTGTCGCCGCATCTAAGGCGCTTTGTATGCAAGCAGTGACGTCACGGGCTAGTAAGTCCACGTCTGCGGAGGTAGTCGCGGGCCGAGTTGGTGTGGTGGCCTCAATCCTTTCTGCGAAGTCCTTCCAGTTGGTGACTCGACGTGGCGCGGGAGGACGCTGTCTGGTCGGCACTCCTTCCAGGACGACGAGTACGGGGTGGTGGTCGGACATCATCTCGTCGTCCAGGACCTGTTGGGTGACCTGGCATTGCAGGCCCAGGTGGATGACGATGTCGAGGACGTCCGGCATGTGGGTGGGGTTGTCCGGGTAGTGGGTGGGAGCTTCCGGTCCTGACACCGTGTAGCCCTGGGCCTCCGCGTCGGCGAAGAGCCACCTCCCCCCGTCGTTGAGCTGCGCTGAGTTCCACGCCGGGTGCTTACTGTTCATGTCGCCGGCGAGGAGTGTAGCCTTGCTATTGTTTGCGACAAGTAGGCCCCTGAGCTCCGCAAGGTCAAGGCGGGCTCGGGGGGGCTTATAGCAGGCGTACAGATGAAGGTCCCCGCCGGCAACGTGTAGTTGTACACCCAGCGCGTAGAAGGTGGTGAGTGAGGGCAGGGGGAGCTCTTGATGGACGACTCTTCGCCGCACAAGCACCGCCAGGCCGCGATGGCGGACGCCGTGTGCCGACCTTTCGTCCTTCCTGTAAGCGAGGTAGCCGGGGACGCGCAGCCTGTCCTCGGGCCCTAAGTGCGTCTCGCTTACTAGCGCCACGTCGATGTCCTGGGTTCGGAGGAGATGGCGGAGGGGGGCGACCTTGTCACGAAGGCCGCGGGCGTTCCAATGGAGCACCCTCAGCGGCCTAGCCATTGTAGAGGGACAGTAAAGTGGCCAAGCCGTCGATGACGATGGGGCCCGGGTCTTGCCCTTGGCTGATAGCCCTCATTAGGTCCATCATTATCCGGGTCGCACAGGCTGTGATCCTGCTGTCCGGAGCGCCTTCGGAGGTGTTTGCGCCCAATCTAGGTGGGGGCACAGCATGGAGTGGTTGCTGTGCGACAGTGGGACGTGTAGGCATTGCCTTTTCTGTAGGCAGCGCCTTAGGCATTTCCTTACGCATCTGTGTAGGCGCTGCGTTAGGCAATGCCTTAGGTTGGCTTGGTGCCTGTGATTGCGCCTGGACAGCCTGTGGTCCGGATCTGACAAGGTCGGCCCTGAGTCCGTCCCTGGATGCGGTGGGGGGGGCGGGATTTTTCCCCTTGCCTCCCTTCTTCTTCCGCTTCCTCCGCCTTGAGGAGGAAGGGGCTTCTCCCCTCTGGGTGGGCCCGTTAGCCGCCGCCATAAGTGAGGCGCCTTGCGAGTCCTCGTTAGCAATTTGGGTCGGAGCTTCGTTGCTCGTGTTAGTGGGTAGGCGCCTCGCGGTCGTGGCGGCTACAGTGCCGGCTCGCCTGTTTTGTATTTCCTTCTGGAATACCGGGCACTTGAAGTTGCTGGCCGGGTGATCACCCCCACAGTTAGCGCAGGTGGCCGGCTCTTCTCTGGGGCGGGGGCAATCACGCGCGGCGTGCCCTCCCCCGCAGCGAACACAGGCGAGCGGCCGGTGGCATTGGTGGGAAGAGTGTCTAAATTTCTGACACCGGTGGCACTGTGCGGGCCCTTTTTTGCCCCGCCAAGCCTCGATTCTGACACCCCTCATGTATAGGAACTCGGTGGTGTCGTAGATCTTTTTGATATCGGGCGTCCTCTTGAGGACTGCATGGAATATGCAGCCGGGTCGTCCCTGTCGTGCCCTGATGTGGCGCACGTACTCCGGCTCATACCCCATGCGGCGGAGCTCCTCCTCAATCTCCTCCGGGGTGGTGTCGACAGGGAGCCCCCTGATGGCCACCTTCAAGCTCCTCTCCGCTGGGAGGGAGTAGGCGAACCATGAGAGGCCCTGCTCCTTCTCTAAACTACAGAGGTATCGTTGGACCACCCTGTATTCGTTCTCACTTTCGGGTGAGAAACGAACCCCAGCGCCGTAAGGACGGGCGTTGGGGGGGTGGCCCAATTTCTCCCTAAGGGCCTTAAAATGTGTGGCCCAGCATGGAAGCCTCTCCACAATCAGCGGAGGGTATCTGGGCCTCTTCGCCTTAGGAGGTGCGGGGTTTTGTTGGCTGGGCATTTGGGTGGTGGTTGAGCCGGTGGCAGCATCAGAGGCACTTAGTAAATTTGGGACACTCACCCCTTTGTCCTGTCCGGTGTTGTTGCGCGCCGCTGGCTCCGAAGGCGGGGGCGACAGCGCCGGCGAGCGGCGGACCGCGCCCGCGAAGGAGAGTGGGGCGTCGGTGTCCCGGCGCGGCGTGGCCAGGCAGTGCCGCTTGGCCTGGTCGTCGTCCTCTTCCGGGCTGCGGCGGCGCCTCTGGGGTCGCGGCTCGAGCTGGAATTCGTAGCCGAATCCCAGCGAGCGCGTCGGAGAGGCGAGCGGCGAGCAGTGGCCCGCAGAGTCGGCCGAGCCGGCCGAGGCGAGCGACATACTCGACCCAGCGCGGGAGGAGCATGCCGATCGCATGGCCGGCGAGTCGTACGCCGACGTCTTCGGGGGTGCGGGGGAGCCCGGCACTATAGGCGCCAGCGGCGCAGGGCGGGCAGCGTGCACGCGGGGCGCACCATTGCGCGCTGTGGTAGCGGCGGTGGAGCAGCTATGGGCAGCCGGCGCGGACACGCAGGCCGCCAAGGCCGCGGTCGACGCGCCGGACTCGGTGAGGCGAGGCGAGGTGCGAGCGCCGGGCGCGGGCACCGGGGAGCGGTCGGAATGCGGCCCGACCGCGACAGGTGCAGCGCCGGCCGGCAGCTCGGGTGAGAGCGGTGGCGAGGCGCGGGCGCGCGAGGCGCGCGCACTCTGCGCGCCGCTCGCACTGGAAGCCGGTCGCAGTGAGCCTGCGGCGACGGTCGGCGGCGGACGTGTGCGCGCCTGCGCGCCGGCAGATGGCAGCGGTGGCGCACGGGCTGCGCCGGCGGGCGCGCTCGGCGCTTGAGCCGTGCGAGCAGGGGTGCCCGCTGGCTTCGGCGTGCGGCGGGTGGCAGGTGTCAGCGGCTCGGTGGGGACGGGACGGAAGGCAGGCGGGCGCACGGCCACGGCGCAAGGAGCGCGGGCCGATGACGCAATCGCCTCTCCGTCGACCGTTGGGAAGGTTTTTTCCACGGTGGGGGTAGGCGGCACATTTTGTGTGCCGCTTTTTTTCTGCCGGTGTGTGGGTACCCGGCCCGAGGATGAACCGGCCGCTTCGGCACCGATATTCGGCATCGACAACGACCTGTCCAACCCCTGACGGGGGGCCCGATGAGCAGCATCATCTTCATCGTCCGGTGGTGGTTCGGCCTCGGGGCGGCCGGACGGGCGGTGGGTGCCGGGCTTCGGCATCGCAGCTGGTGTCTTCTACACTTCCGCGACCAGTCGACGCTTGGAGCGTCGGGTAGCGAGGGGGTCTCCCCCTGTGGTCGTACCGGTGCGAGCACTTGTACGAACACAGGGAAAGCGGGTCGGTCCGTGCGAATTGGTGCGCGAGCGGTACTGTACGCGGGGCCCGATGACGGGCAGGGTGACGACGCGACAATATATTCCACGAATTTTGCAACAAACCGCTCTGTTTATATCCTATTTTTGCAGGGTGCAAGTAGTGGGTGGAGGTGAGCACGACACATACGTATCGACCAATCACAACGCTTTGTCTGAGTTTTACTTGTGGTGGGGGTCCAGACAGGTTTCGACATGTTCAAACCTGTTCGAACGTGCTCGCGTCCACTTTACATCGTCATATTTTCACATCGTCATACTTTATATTGTTCTATTTCAGTTTCTTATCGACTATGGGATAATAAAACAACCTTAATCTTACAAGAATAAATATTTCCCTACTATCAAATCTTATTTATTTAATCATTCTTATGTCTACTTAAGTCTACTTATTTCCATATTTATTTATGTTTTATTTACATCTTATTTACATCATTTATTAAAGCCACGACGTCCGTAACAATCCTGAAACACCTTTGCTTTCTCACAGTTTCGTGACACCGAACACGTTGGTGTTTCAGTATTGTCTAGGTCGATTGGGATTTTAAACATGACCCTGACATACTGCCGCACGAGCTTCATAACGATTGTATGCAGCTTCGCAAGTGCGGTACGCGTTTTCGTCTTAATTTAAAATTAGTATCGTTTTTATTTATTTACAAAAAGTATAATGTGGCTATTATTTGATATAGATAAAAAAAAGATGAAAATAAAAACCAAAAAAAAAACGTTTTTTACCGGATAAGAATCGAACCTGGAACTCAACCATCCGATAAACCACGCACTCCGCTGGCAAATTCTTCAAAATAGTAGTTGCTATTATGTCATGAATGACATGATAAACAAATGAAGAATACATACTTACGTCAATCGAATTGAACTTGACGACAATGCATATTTCATCCCAAATTATTCTCTGCGATTCTTTAAATCAACATATATTTTTTATTTGTGAACCGATTCTCATCAAACAAACACTAAAAACTGCGCCCAGTTTAGCAGAATACATTAGTGAAAACCGCATTAATCAAATCCTTTCAGCCGTTTTGGAGTTTAACGCAAACAGACAGACAGACAGACAGACAGAAAGACAGACAGACAGACAATTTTTTTTATAATTTTTTTGTGTTTTATTCTTCGATCATTAAAATAAACTAGATACACAATGAGCGACAAAAAACGTCCTCACCAAAAGAATGACCAAATCAGAGATCGGTCATCCTTTTCTTTTAGTACTGTTCTAACGCTCGGAACGTAAACATGCCTCCGTGCTCGTTTAAAAAGTGCAAAAAACACTCTTCCAGGACCGGAAAAATGGATGGAATTTCACTTTTTCAGTAAGTACTAATATTACCAATATATAATAACTATCACTGTACTATAAATACTGATATTTCGTCCAGAAATCGCCGTAAAACATTTATTTTAAAATTGACGAAATTATCAGCGGGGTTTATAAAGCACCTAAATTGAAAAGACTTTTACTAAACGTACAATTCATATTGTCGCACGGCTACTTGATTTATTCGGGTAACATGTGTTGATCCTGTTCTATTTGGTGGAGACGCTATTGTTTTTTTTTTAATTTAAAATTTAATTATTTGTTTTGTTTTATTAATCACAAATACAACATCACGCTTGTATTTCCGAAGGTTTAGGCAGAGGATTGGCACCACCACCACTATAGTAACTTTTATTAAATTAAACTTTTTACTATAAACATAATTTTATATGTTACGTAATAGAAAATTTGAGTGCTTTTTTGTTTTTTTTAGCTTTCCTCGAGATCCCGTGCGGTGTGGAAAATAGATAGCTGTTGTAGCACGTGAAAGAACCGAAGAATTCTTTAAGCCGACCCAATAGAGCGTTATATGTTCAAAGTATTAATTAGAAAGTGATGTATATCTGACCAATAAAGGCCTCAAAAGACTACATATAAAACAGCTTTGTTAACCTATTTTTTATAAATTTTAGTTAAGATCCTTTATCAAACTGTATTTGTATTTTATGTGTCTTCTAGTTGCTAATAAACACAACATTAATCTGTCTATCTCAAAAACCAAGAAAAATAAATGATTATATAAATATTATAATATAGGTATTAGTTACATTGAAAAAAAAATATTATAATTATAAGTACTTAAATTCAGGTACATTATAATTATGTTCATTATGCATAACCACATGAACCCATTAAAAGCATACACCCAAAAAAAAATTAAGCGATCATTAATAATAATAATAAATTGTTTATTGTTCCAAAACTATTACATTAGAGTATTGTGAGGCAGCCCCATTAAGTTATTTAAAATACTTGTGTTGGGGCCAACTCGCTACTTCCCCTATTTTACATAAACATTATGGAGGCTAATAAACCATAAAATCAATAAAAAAAAATGGTGATAACAAAATCTAAAAGAAAGACAAAATATTTGTAGAAAAAACAACAGGATGTAAGATGTAAGTTAAAAACTAGGAGATTATGGTAAATTACAGATTACACTATCAAGAAAGCAGCTCAATGATGTAGGTATGTAAGATTGTGTGTGAGTATGTGTGTGCGCGCGCCCGCGCGTTTGTTTGTGCGTGAATATGTGTGCGTGAGTGAGTGTGTTTGTGTATGTGTTGAGTTTTATGGATTCCTTTTTAGCGTGGTCTGATCAATATTTGTTCAATTTGCTCATACGTTAATGTTTTTAACCAGTCAGTTATAATCTTCTTGCATTTATGTTGAGACTCCGGGTGGAATTTTAGTTTTGAGTTGATTTTGTTGCAGACTGAGCGACATACTGACGATCTGCGAAAGCCGTGTTCACCCGCGATGAGTGTGCCACCATATTATTGCGTTTTTTACCCTGGTCTGCTGGGTTAAGTGGTGTGGATTTGTGTAGGTATAAGGTCATATTTAATAGATATAGCTGACGTACTGTTAGCAAACCACACATATTATATAGGCTGGTAGTCGGGTATCTGTATGGTTTAAAAAACAAGACTTTTAAGAGTGACCGTTGTGCTCTTTCGAGCTCAAGTAACTTAGTTTTAGCAGCTCCACCCCAAACCGGAATGCAATATGTTGTAACAGGCTGTGCTAGCGCAACATAAATTTTACTAAGTACGTCCGGAGGCATCAAATAGCGAAGAGTTTTGAAGATCCATATCAATTTTCTAACACTAGATATGTTACTATCAATCTGCGCGTGCCACGATAAACACTCATCAATAACAATGCCTAAGTATCTAGTAGAGGTGACTCGTTGTAGGTTTTGGCAAATTCTGTTTAAGACAGGACACGTCACACTGTCACGGATTGCTATGTTAAAGTCTGCACCCGGTTTAGATTTTGCACTTGGGGAGAAGCAGACGTAGTTCGTTTTTGTTACGTTTAAAGTTAGAAGGTTAGCTTTTAACCAGTTTACAATTATAGATAGGCCACATTCTGCTTTTTGCTGCACTATCTCCCATGATTGACCAGAAAAGACAACGGCTGTATCGTCCGCGTAGGAGTAGATCTTCCCGCCGCTATTCCCGAGGTTACATAGGTCATTTATGTATATCAGGAAGAGCGTCGGGCCAAGCACACTCCCTTGTGGGACGCCAAAGACAACGTTTTCTTCTTCACTGCACGAGCTTTCTATCTTAACCTGTTGCTTCCTTCCCCTAAGGTAGGACTCGAAGAGGGAAAGAGCCGTACCTCTTATTCCTATGGCTTCCAGCCTCTGCACAAGGATGGGAACAGAAACGGTGTCAAAAGCTTTTTTAAGGTCCAGGAATACTGTTACACATTTATTCCCTTTGTCTACTTCTCTAACGATTTCAGTTGTCAATGCAGTAACAGCATCCTGTGTCGAGCGCCCTTGTCTAAAACCATATTGAGAACTAGAAAGAATATTATATTTATTTAAGTAGTTAACAAGTCTCTTATTAAGAATTTTTTCTAAAATTTTTGAGATTGATGGCAAGACAGAAATTGGGCGGTAGATATTGACATCGCTTGTGTCTCCCCCCTTGTGCACAGGTGTGATTAAGGAACGTTTTAAAGCAGTTGGGAATATTCCGGTTTTGAAACATAGATTTGTTAGTCTACATATTAAAGGAACAACAAAATCTTTGGACAATTTAAGAAAATTATTGGATATACCGTCCCATCCGGATGCACTTCCCGAATCAAGGGCCATCAGTATTCCATTCACTTCCTCTGGATCGGTCTCTAGCAACCCAAAAGAGGTAATCTGAGAGTGCGAATTAGAATTACTTGGGCCATATGTCCAGCCTGAGTCATAATATTTTCTGCTAGTATTTTACCTATTGTAGCGAAAAATTGGTTTACTTTATTCAAAGATTCGAGTGGATGTACTGACAGTTGTAGTAGACGTACATTAGAAGATATAGGTTTTTTATATTGGGTGATATTGTTAATGTTACGCCAGAGTTTTTTAGGGTTTTTAATAGAGCACGCAATTTGTTGTTTATGAAACTGCCTTTTAAGTGTTTTAATTAAATTAGAGCAGAAAGTGCGGAAACGTTTATAAGATAATTTTATGACAATGTTATGCGGGTCTTTTTTCAACTGCAACTGCATATTATTTCTAAGCCTGATGCATCTTAGTGCTCCTGTCGTTATCCAGGGCTTTAGAATACGCTTGGAACAAGACACTGTATGAGTTTCAGTGTTAAGAAGGAGGGACTTTCTGATTGCATCTATTAAAAAGTCAGCAAAATAATTAGGATCATTGAAAGTGTCAAAAACAGATATATCCATGTCTACTAGGTGTGAGTAGGACTTTTTAAAATTAGTTACCTTTTTATATTTAACAATATCTTTTGTTTGATATGAATGGGAAACGTTTAATAAAACAATGGAGTGATCAGTAATCGTAGTATTCAAAACAACAACGCTTGCAGAGTTCTTATTTTTTTCAAGTTTTAGCATCATGTGATCAAGGCAATTCTCACCCCTGGTAGGCAAAGAGTGTCCCGGTAGAAAGCCATGAACAGATGTCATATTTAAATAGGAGGCTCTATTGGTCCTAACTTGTGATGAATCAGCGCATCTTTCAATTAAGTTTATATTGATATCTCCAGTGATGATTACATTTTTATGAGTTTGGATTGATTCGAGATGAATATCCAATGAATTTATAAAGTTTTCCGCCGATACGTTAGATGGTGAACGGTAAATTCCGATTATTGTGAAGTTTGAGATAATAATTTGAAGAGCAGAGGCATGTGATATATGATAATTTCTGTTACCTGAGCTAAATGACTATTTCTGACGTACGCAACGACACCATCATTTTGATTAAGATGATTAGACGTATGAAACGATGTGTAATTATTTAGAACTGGTATAGGTTTGTTAGAGTTCAGTCTACATTCAGTTAGGATTACGACGTCCACATCCAGTCCGATTTGAGACAGTGCTATTTGGAGGTCGTCAAAATTGCTATAGATACTCCTTATATTCTGTGTTAAGACAGTGAAGTTGTTGTTATTATGCGGCCAATAATTTGATAATTGCTCAATGTCAATAATTGCAGAATTTGCAATTTCTACATTATCTAATTCCTGTAATGTACATATGTTACTATCCATTATTGAATATTGTTAAGGAAAGATGCTTCTCATGATTTACTCGAGTGTACCGTACCCTCGGTACACTCGAGCAAATCGACATGACGGGCAAGAGTATCCATAGAATTGTGTTTTTATTTATTTGTTTATAAAGAGACAAATGTGTTATTATTATGTTAGGTCCCGTGTTGTATGAGTGTAATTGAATATTTGTTGGGTGAAAGTGTAAATTAAATGGCGTGAGTGTAATTTTGTTTATTGTATGAATTAATTCGTGATTGTTAATGTGTGTATAGAAAAGACGAGCCTTCTTGTTATGATAACATTTTGAAATAGATATTAGTGCAATTAATTGAAAACTAATACTAATTCTAGCTAAATACAATTTTAAAAACATGAACACTTTTAAAAACAATAGTGCTATCAAAATAATTGAAGTTACAGTACTCGTTAGTCATGCATTTTGTAAGAGGTGGTGTACCTGAGCTTCACTCTTAATCACGATTGCACGCGAGTTTTCATCCTTTTTCACTAGGACACGCCCGTACGATGTCCAGCAGAATTTGTATTGTTTAGTGTTTGACAGGTCTCGAGCTAGGAAGAACAGGCGGGCGCCTTTAGGTGTCAGCTGTTCCGAAACAAACACAGGAGTTTCCGTATTATTCGTCAATCCGAGTTGTTTCGCCTGAATTTTAGACTTGTTTCTAATGTTAAAGGACTTTGCTTTTTTTAATAAGTTTGTTTTTAACATAGTTGAGCCAGTTTCCACAATAATGGGAGTATTTGTAGCTCCTTCCTTCTTGGTAGGCAGTCTATATATGTCCTTTATATCATGTGACTCCATCTCAAGTCCTATGTTTTTGGATAAGTTCAAAACCATATTAATCAAGTCGTCACTACTTTCCTTAGGTGATTTAGGAACGTTTTTTAGTTCTATACAAGTTTTTCTCGCGCCGCGTTGAAGTTCTTCGAGCTTCTCCTCCAGTAAATCAGTGTATTCACGGTCTTTTTTTCCCTGTAGTTCTAATGATGCAATCTTCTTCTTAAACTCCTCGTTCTGAGTTGTTAAATTGGCAATAGAACATATTAAGTTGTTGTTGGTATCTTTAATTTCTTTGAGATTAGAAGTAATTTGTTTTAGGTCCGCTTGCTGAATGTCCATATGAGATTTCAGCATTTCTTTTATTTCATCTTTAAATTTATAGAATTCCCCGGGTAGGTCCTCTTCTCTCAATCTTTTACTGCGAGTTGCGACGAAATTGGGCGGCGTAATATCCCCCAATCCACTGATATTCGTATCGGAGAGCGATTTATCCATTTCGATAAATATGAAATACTAGGACGCTATGAATAAAAAGCGTTAAGTTGAAGTTGTCAATCACTTCTGGGAGGGGGCGCAAGCGCAGGTCAAGGTAACCAATGCTGCGTTAGAGAGGCGGGGCACGTCCTTGTAGGAGGCGGCTCTTGACCTTGACTGGTGAATGTCCTACTGTTCTCAATAATTAGCTAATTAGGTGCGTAGCCAATTACAGTGTCAATACGTAGCGTGTCCGATGATTTGTCGCTTGTGTTTGCAGTACCAGGATAACAGTGCTTAGAGAAGTACTTCGTGCGCTACTCACGCAGTTAGTGGTCCAATTTCACACCTCCTCACACTTGCTGGTCCTATTATTTCACTGAATTTAATTTGATTTTATTTTTGATATTAAATTTATTTTAAACTCTGTAACGGGTCTAAAGCACGTCTACACCTTGTGGCGGTCCGAGGGAAAAGGCAATAACCGCATAAAAATATCTACAGTTCGACTCCACTATTCCATGTTCGGCGGCGAGCGGCTAGGCGGGCAGGCGCCGAGGCGGCAGCGAGTCGCGGTCGTAAAATTTTTCATGTCCGTTCTAAATCCGACTTTCATTCATTCGGATAAGGTTTAATTTCTTTTAGTAAATGTTGACCAGTTATGTTTCTTTCTCTTTCTATTCTACGAACCTACTTGAGGACAGTTTTAAGTTCGTTTTTGTACGATACTGTGTATCTAGTTTATTTTAATGATCGAAGGTTTTATTGCTCTTCTTTGATCGCCCCGTTTCAATTTTCGGTAAAAATCCAATGTACAGACACTCGGGTTCTACTGCTTTATTAAACATATATTATGTATTTGTCGAAGAATCGATATCAGAGGGGTCGCGATATTGGAAATAACACTCACAAAACCTTCGTTAACACTTTTAATTACTTGCTAACACACACTGAATGCAAAATAATCAAGGATGTCCGAGATATAGCTCGATTAAAAACTTAGGAACGCGGGAAGTTTATCGTGGACGACGTGGCGTGACCAAGATGTCTACACAGCTTGACGGACCGATTCAAAGTGTTCACTTCACTCAACTGTCCGTCCAAGTGGCCTACCCCACACAGGTTTGCCAACATAACTGTCAACGTCAGTACCTGTCAACGTCGAATACCTGATTAAACTTCCGAATCGATATTCGACTAGACTATTCGCTCGGTGTTGCCATTACTCCACGCTAAGCATCCCCAAGTGTGATAACTTGGCATTCCTAAACGTTATCTGTCAAATCGCCTGTCCCTATTAACAAGGTCGGATGTACCACTTCCGCCTTTTTCGTTTTATTCCATTTTTGACCTAACAAAAGTATTGTCTTTCAGTAGCATTAACAAAAATTTTAAATTTCCTCATAGTTTTTGAGATAGCCAAGTTAACATTGTCGTATGTGGCATGACTGCCCGTTAACAATGATCGATGTTATCTTACGACGTTTTTAACGGGCTGCAGGAGGAGAAAACGCCGTCGGTTGTGTCACTAACAACCATGTTGTAGGGGCGTGAGAATAAGGCGTGCTATTTTAGTACTTCTTATTCTAGATTGTTTTTTTTTTGTTTCACCAGCTTTTATTAATTAGTTTGGTTCCTTTGGATCATACAATTAAAGTTGTAACATGTACCACATCCAACTTTGATATTAGTTTGATAACATATGCATTTTGTTGTTTGTGGTACTACCTACATTTTTAGCTGCCCGTTGTAATGTAAAATATGTTGGTAGTACCACATCAGACTTTTTTGTTGGTTTCAATATAATTTTAAATTATCGTATGTGGTACTTCCTACTAGGTTAGTGGTAAAAGTATTAAAACTTTGCGTAGGATATGGTAATATTGCAAAACTAACCGACGGACAAAAACATTTTAGGTTTCGATATAGGTACCGTGTGCCTATATTGATATTACAAAATATTTTTGGGGTATTTTTTTTGCTTAAATTGGTATGATTCTAGTCATTTTAATATGTTTACTCTAAGAACCAACAGAAAACAATAATTCTTATATATTTTATATATTATGATGCTTCTAGCCTATATCAGTTCCTGGAGAATCCCTGATACCATGTTATAATAAATTAATTCAGCAGCATTCATTCATTATAATGCAGCAGCAGCATTAATATTACACTATGTATTTGTAAAGCAAATAGATGATAATATTAGTTGTGATCAAGAATTCCAAATATTAAACTTAGAAGGACTGGAAAGTTCATCATAAGCCTGCCCTTTTGTCCACTGCTGAACTCCAATGTACGCAAAAGTATGGCAAGTCGTCGTTCCACCTGGTTAGCAAGCGTCCTACACTACGTTTGCCTAGTCGCGATGTCCACCAAATTACTATTTGTCCAGAGACAGATGTGACCAGCCTACTGCCAGCTATGTCAGCAACTTTGGTGCTTTGACGGATCACCTCACTCACTCCACGATTTTATCTATCAGAGTTATTCCGAGTATAGTTTGTTCCATAGGTTGCTGTGGGACTAAATTGATAGCCTCAATAGGAGTGTCCACGATTCCGTATCGTAAATTATAATTGGACACACGATAAGACTTAACGGAGACCGAATGATGCCCAACCCGACTAAATACTTCTGTCGACTTCTCTCTTGAAGTTATTCCCACTCAACCAAACTGTTTGTCCAAGATAGACTTATTCATGAACATTCTAGAATTGCACCATTTATAGCGATTGGTTCCTAGATCCCTATGTGTTGTAAAGCTTTTGTCACGCTGGTTTTATTTTCTTTCCAAGCGAGCATGTTAAACATAATAATTATCGTCATGGCCAATGCCATCTGTACCCTGAGCACGAGTTTTCACTCTTTTACTTTACAGCGTTTTTCCAGTATTTACAGCGTTTCTTGTATGAAAAAATGGAACAGCGCCTCTGGTGTGCGAAGTAGGAACTAATTTTTTCCTTGAAAATTGTCAATTTGAAGTTGTCACAGTTCCAGTTTACTTTACGTCTCAAATACTGAAAACTCGTGCTCAGGGTACTGTTCTCCAATGTGAACAGTTTCGGGAATATGACATGCCCCTGCCTCACCCTCGGCGTTCCTGTATTTATGTTTAAAATGCTGGTTTTGTACTTGGACCTTCACAGTCGCAGCGACGTACTATGTATTACATTTGAATTCTCAGATGTATCGCCAGCTTATTTGGCATAGCTGCAGTGATTGTAGAACCGCCCAGGTTTCAATGGAGTCAAAGGCCTTGTCATTATCCACAAATGCTAAGCACAAGGGCTTATGCTCTTCAGAGTTCTGTATAACCTGCCTCACTGTGTGGATGTGGTATATTGTGCTAAATATTCCGCGAAACCCGGCCAGTTTCGTAGGTTGAATCTTGTCAAGTCTTCTTACGAGACGATTTGTGACGATAATTGAAAAAAGCTTATACAAGTGGCTCAAGAGTTAAATGGGACGATAGGTTTTTAGTAGAGTCTTACTTCTTGAAAAACAGGATCAGAACACTCTTGTTTCACATCCTTGGGAGTGGAACAGGAGTGAACAGTTATTTTAGTTTATTAAAATAACCTTCATAGGTTTCATTACAATTAGTGCCATTGATGATGCTAGATTCAATTATTTATTTCAATGATTTCAATTATATTGTTCGTAAAATTGAGGTATTCTGTTATGTTTCTTCTTTTAGAGACTAGTTTCATTTATATTTACTTTCGAAATGATTCATTTAAAATAATAATAAATTATATTTCACTTACATCTTAAACAGTTACGACAAAATCTTGATTAGGACTTCCTATGAAGAATGATGTATGTGGAATTTGCGACAATTCATAGATAAGTTTTTCCAGATAAGTTAGTAGTATGTGACAGAACCGACTAAATACAGTGTACCAAATACCGATAAAAAAGTCATGTCTGACTTTTCTCATATTTCCAAAAGGAAATATAACATTTTACTATTATGTATATGAGCTCTTAAATATATTACAATTTTTAGTATTTTTTTTGTAAACCTAATTTGAATCATTAAAAAAATATAAGCAATTTAAACTTTGACGCGCTCTCCTGTAAAATTACTGTTTTGCAGATCCGACATTGTTAATAGGGACAGGCGAAATCTAACTTCATAGTTCCTCCAGTGAGGGACAGATGGCGTTATTCTAAATTAACACTAATCAATAAAGATTCTAAATTGAGTTTCTGTTTTGATTCCACACTAACGATTATAGATGGCGTTATTCTAAATTGACAATAATCCATAGAGATTCCAAATTGTGCTTCTGTTTTGATTCCTCGGCAATGACAATAGATGGCGTTATTCTAAATTATAGTGCTTCTGTGTTGGTTCTGCGACATAAAGATAGTGAAGCTGGGCTCTTGGTGTCCCACATAAGGCATCTTTAATCTTATACATCAACAGAGAGTGCTCATCACGCTGAACAACTCTTACTAAGACGTCATTCCTGTATATGTTATAGTGTAGCTGAGCTCTTGGTGTCCCACATCAGATGTTCCAGATCTTCAATTTTTATACGTCAACAGAGAGTGCTCATCAGGCTGAACAACTTTGCTAAGACGTCATTTCTATATATGTTATAGTGTAGCTGGGCTCTTGGTGTTCCACATCAGATGTTCCAGATCTTAAATTTTTATACGGCAACAGAGAGTGCTTATCAGGCTGAACAACTCTTGCTAAGACGTCATTCCTGTATATGTTATAGTTTCGCTGGGCACTTGGTATCCCACATCAGGTGTTCTAGATTTTCAATTTTTATACGTCAACAGAGAGTGCTCATCAGGCTGAACAGCTTTGCTAAGACGTCATTCCTATATATGTTATAGTGTGGCTGGGCTCTTGGAGTTCCACATCAGGTGTTCCAGATCTTCAAATTTATGCTCTCAGCAGAAAATACTCATCACGTGGAACAATTTTTGCAATGGCACCATTTTTGTATCTCTTACAGTTTAGCTGGTCTGTTGCGGTTCTGCACCAGGTGTTCAAGATTTCAAGATAAATTATAGCCTATATGTTGGCCAGACTTAATACCTATACAACAAAAAAAGAATCATTCAAATCCGTCCAGCACTTTTTGAGTTTATCCCGGACATACATACAGACAAACAGACAAACAGAAAAAAATTCTAAAAACTATATTTTTGGCTTCGGTATCGATTGTAGATCACACCCCAAGTATTCCTTTAAAAAAATATTCAATGTACAGTTTTCACTTTCCTACTATTTTATTATATTATTTATATAGATTTTTACCACTTTGTCTGTTTTTGTTATTTATTCCTTTCTTTTTATACAATTTGACATTTTTTTAAATATTTTATGTTTACACACTGACATTTATTTTTTATTTTTATACAATTTGACGTGGGTTACTTTGTGACTTTGATTTTTTGTTATTTTTTATTTTTACAATTTGACATGTACTATTCAATTTATTTTTAATTTTATATTTTATAATTTGTGTACTTTAGCATTGTGAATGCGAGGACGAATGTGGGGAAGTTTTGTTTTTGACTTATAATAATTTTACTGTCTGACAATTTGAGTACTTTAAGCGGCCTACCCAAATGTCCCTTCTTTGGTATTGTTCGTCGTGTCGTTGAGCTCCTTGTGTTCTGAGTCGAGCTACACGATAACCGACAAATGCTTGCACTGACTGGACAGGTCCACTCAAATCTGTGTGGTTCTTTCCTCAAAAGACCATCTCAGACACCCGCATGGTCCTCGTATGACCTGAGCAAAACAATGTCTGGACTTTAAAAGAGACTGTGACCTCTGAGTTTGTTTCGGCTGTTTCTTCTCAGAGTAGTCAGGTACGAAACACCGGCCTCATCTAGCTTTAAAAATATTGGTTATGGCGTGTAAAAGTGTTTTTTTATGACCAACTTACAAAATAAATATCTTTTATAATTTAATGTTTAAAGCAATTAACATACTCAGGAGTATGTTGAATTTTTGCACCTTTTTTTAAACACATAGTTAGTGGTTTGACTACATGGGCAAAATTAGGTATAAATTTTCTGTAATAACCGATCAACCCAAGGAAGGATTTAATTTCTTGGTAGTTTGAGGTATGGGGAACTTTTGTATGGCTATGATTTTGTTAGGATGGGGCTTAACTCCGTCAGCAGTAGCAATGTGACCTAAAAAGGGCGTTTCTTTTTTCATAAATTCTGTCTTGTCAAGTTGGATTTTAAAGTTTGCTTCTCGGAGCCGTTGGAAAACAGTTTCCAGGTCCTGAATACGCTCTTGCAGTGATGTACTATAGATACAAATATCATCCATATACACAGTTACATTTTTAAGACCACGAAGAACATTATCCATGACCCTTTGAAATGTGGATGGGGCATTTTTTAACCCAAAGGGCATCCTCAAGAATTCGTAGTGGCCACGATATCCGTCATCAACACTGAAAGCAGTTTTTGGAATGTCCTTTTTTTTTTTATCGTGGTAAAATCATCAAATGAGTCCTCCCACCCCGGGCAGGGCGGGAGGGACTGTCAGACTTGTACTGACTAAAATCCACGGTGTCCTTCAATAGCCCTTTATATTCCGGGGTCACGGTAATGAGATAAGTCCCGCGACCCCGGCAGGCTTCGGCCCTCTAGAGGGGGCCCCGTCATCTTGCTGACGCTCTTTGAGGCGCGCGTGGAACACAACGCGCCGTCGACCCGGGCATGGTCCATGGTCGGGCAGCGAGTTGCCCTTTACTCGCCGCCCGCATGCCCGCGCCTACGGTGGCCGGAGATCGTCTTGCGACGTCCGTCGCCGTGGGTGTCCACCACTGCGGGTGGGGCGGAGGGAGGACACTGTCCTCTCCCTCACGCGGCCCGCCTCCTCCTTCGCGAGCATGACTGCTTCGCAGAAGGAGGCGACCGCTTCCCACTCCGTCTCGCCCCGCAGCATGGCCGCAACCAATGCCGGGCGCGAGAGGTCTCCGCCTATCGCCGCCGTGAGGACACGTCGATGCTCTGCCCAAGCTGGGCAGTCTTGCACCGTATGCTCTACTGTGTCCTCCGGGCGATCTTCGCAGTGGTGACACCCAGGCGTTTCCTCCTTTCTCCTTAGACACAGGTACCTCCCGAAACTTCCGTGTCCGGTGAGGACCTGCGTCATGCGGTAGGTCAGGACGCCGTGACTCCTATCCAGCCACTCCTCAAAGAGGGGTCTTACCGCCGCGATTGCGGCGTGCCCGTTTGGAATGTCCTTGGGACAAATTTCAATTTGGTGGAAGCCAGATTTTAAATGTAACACCGTAAAATATTGGCTTCTGCCCAATTTATCTAAGATGTCACTAATATTTGGGATTGGATACCGGTCACTTATTGTTTTTTCATTGAGCTTTCTAAAATCTATCACGAGGCGCCGTTTTGTTTGTTGTTTTATTCACCGTTAAACGCTTGTTTTATTCACCGTTCCTTACAAATGGATGGTGAACATTAAAAAAACGCGGTTCGTTTAAACAACTGTTAAATGTTAACGGGGCGGTTACGTAATCAATGGTTACGTTGTAGTTGGTGAACTCGGGCCTAACAGGAATTTTTACGGTTTGTGACGATTCTGACCTAATTAAGGCCTCAAAAAGATTATTTACTCCACTGTCTAAAAGTTTTATGGGCACTTCCGCATTCGGTGTAACTATTTTTTTTCTGTGGAGGTCTATAAATGATAAATGATGATAAATGATATTTATTTTTGCAAATAGGTTTTCGCAAACACTTTTACATGTCAAAACACTTTTTTTTATAGCTAGATGAGGCCGGTGTTTCGTACCTGACTACTCTGAGAAGAAACATCCGAAACAAACTCAGAGGTCATCGTCTCTTTTAAAGTCCAGACATTAAATTGGTTAAGTCATGTGAGGACCCTGCAGGTTTGTGTCTGAGATGGTCTTTTGAAGAAAGAACCAAACAAATTTGAGTGGACCTGTCCAGTCAGTGCAAGCATTTGTCAGTTATCGTGAAGCTCGACTCATAACCCAAGGAGCTCAACGACACGACGAACAATACCAAAGAAAGGACATTTGGGTAGGCCACATAATTAACTCAAACTGTCAGACAAACGCAAATGTACCGGACGAAAAATAGAAAGCGTGACCCACATAGATCCTCACATTCACAACAAACAGAAACAAAACTAAAAATTCGAGAAAAAAACAAAAAACATTACATGTCAAAATGTATATAAAAATAATTGTCAATGTCAGATTGTATATAAAAAGAAAATAATCATACATGTCAGAGGATAAAAAAAAAAAAGTAAAAAACAAAACAAAAAAACTACGTTTGCCTTTAAATTTTCTAACATTTTGAAACCAATTAAGCCGTCGAAGACATTGTGAAACTTATAAATGTAGAACTTAGAGAAGGAGTTTTCGTTTAGTTCGGGAAAAGTAGGTATATTTATAGAGTAATTGTTAACAGTACCTAGTGTAGCTGTTAATGTTAGTTACGATAAAAGGCTCCTCATTCGGAGGTATGTATTGGTTATATTTTTCGATTACTTCTGGGGATAAAAATGATTGATTAGCTCCGGTATCAATCAACAGTTTTATAAAAAAAAATAGTTACACCGAATGCGGAAGTGCCCATAAAACTTTTAGACAGTGGAGTAAATAATCTTTTTGAGGCCTTAATTAGGTCAGAATCGTCACAAACCGTAAAAATTCCTGTTAGTATTTTAAACGGTGATATTTTTGTACCGGAGACTAACATAAACAATTGTCGCATACCAGCCCCGATAAGTCGAGCGCACTCTGGATATGCATACCTGGAGATAACAAATCCCACTCATAATGATATCATCGTGAGTTTAGTTTCGCCTCTGAAGGTTGAAATATTACATGTCATGATCATTATGACTTGTTTAATTTTGAATGCATTCGTGAAGATAAACCAAATGAAAAACAAATAATAGATTCTTTAATTCGTACTGAACATCTTAATTCGGAAGAAAAGTATAATTTATTAGAGTTGTGCTGTAAATACAGCGACATATTTTATGTTGAGAACAATCAGTTGACCTTCACAAATCAAATTAAACATCAAATAAATACTACAGACGAGATACCAGTTTTTTGTAGATCTTATAGATATCCTCACATACATAAAGAAGAAGTAAAAAATCAAATAGAGGAAATGTTACATCAAAATATTATTAGACCATCAAATAGCCCTTGGTCTTCACCAATCTGGATAGTGCCTAAAAAACAGGACGCCTCTGGCAAAACAAAACAGCGCCTCGTGATAGATTTTAGAAAGCTCAATGAAAAAACAATAAGTGACCGGTATCCAATCCCAAATATTAGTGACATCTTAGATAAATTGGGCAGAAGCCAATATTTTACGGTGTTACATTTAAAATCTGGCTTCCACCAAATTGAACTTTGTCCCAAGGACATTCCAAAAGCGAGACGGAGTGGGAAGCGGTCGCCTCCTTCTGCGAAGCAGTCATGCTCGCAAAGGAGGAGGCGGGCCGCGTGAGAGAGAGGACAGTGTCCTCCCTCCGCCCCACCCGCGGTGGTGGACGCCCACGGCGACGGACGTCGCAAGACGATATCCGGCCACCGTAGGCGCGGGCATGCGGGCGGCGAGTAAAGGGCAACTCGCAGCCCGACCATGGACCATGCCCGGGTCGACGGCGCGTTGTGTTCCACGCGCGTCTCAAAGAGCGTCAGCATAATGACGGGGCCCCCTCTCTAGAGGGCCAAAGCCTGCCGGGGTCGCGGGACTTATCTCATTACCGTGACCCCGGAACATAAAGGGCTACTGAAGGACACCGTGGATTTTAGTCAGTACAAGTCTGACAGTCCCTCCCGCCCTGCCCGGGGTGGGAGGACTCATTTGATGATTTTACCACGCAAAAAAAAAAAAAAAAGGACATTCCAAAAACTGCTTTCAGTGTTGATGACGGATATCGTGGCCACTACGAATTCTTGAGGATGCCCTTTGGGTTAAAAAATGCCCCATCCACATTTCAAAGGGTCATGGATAATGTTCTTCGTGGTCTTAAAAATGTAACTGTGTATATGGATGATATTTGTATCTATAGTACATCACTGCAAGAGCATATTCAGGACCTGGAAACTGTTTTCCAACGGCTCCGAGAAGCAAACTTTAAAATCCAACTTGACAAGACAGAATTTATGAAAAAAGAAACGCCCTTTTTAGGTCACATTGTTACTGCTGACGGAGTTAAGCCCCATCCTAACAAAATCAAAGCCATACAAAAGTTCCCCATACCTCAAACTACCAAGAAATTAAATCCTTCCTTGGGTTGATCGGTTATTACAGAAAATTTATACCTAATTTTGCCCATGTAGTCAAACCACTAACTATGTGTTTAAAAAAAGGTGCAAAAATTCAACATACTCCTGAGTACGTTAATTGCTTTAAACGTTGTCAAACTTTACTTATGAATGACCCAATATTACAATACCCTAATTTCGAAATGGATTTTAATTTACGTACTGACGCCTCCAATGTTGCATTAGGCGCAGTTCTCTCACAGGGTCCCATAGGCTCCGATAAGCCAATTGCGTATGCATCACGTACTCTTAATGATAGCGAATCAAAATACAGTACTATCGAAAAGGAGTTGCTTGCAATTGTGTGGGCAACTAAATACTTTCGACCTTACTTTTATGGCAGAAAGTTTAGTGTCATAACAGATCATAAACCTTTACAATACCTTATGAATATGAAAGAATCTAATGACCGTCTGACTCGTTGGCGACTTCGTTTGGCAGAATTCGAATACAATAATAATTATCAGAAAGGCTCACTCAATAAAAATGCAGACGCTCTTTCAAGATTAGAGATTAATAATAACGATGTCGAAAGTATATCCCAGAGCAGTGAAGAAGACAACATACCGCTTTCGATGATAGTAAATCAATCAAAAAAACCTACAGCTAGTGAACTACCTGACGATAGTGATACCGTCCATACTGAATTCGAAAACCCTATCTTAAAAATCCCTATTTCTGAAAAACATATTAACGTTTTTGACAATCAGATTTTTCTACATTTTGTACATCATTCACCTACTAAACCAAAAATAATTGAAGTCTTCCCGGAAAAAAAGAGATTATTAATACAAGTAGATAAGAGTAATTTGGAAAATAGTATTATAAATATATTCAAGGAATATGTTAAACCAGGCATTAAATATGGCATATATATTATTGAATCTAATTTATCCCCTTAATTACTACTATTTTACAGAAAACATTCAAAAATTCTGCTTATAATTTAACCTTTTGTAAAACTAAAATGGAAGATATAACATGCAAGGATAAACAATATCAAATAATTAAAAATTACCACGAAGGTAAAAGTAATCATCGCGGAATACAAGAAGTTTACCAAAGAATTAAGTTACTCTATTATTGGCCTAATATTAAAAATCTGATAATAGAATACATAAATAATTGCGATATTTCAAAATCAAAATCAAAATCAAAGCATTTATTTCAAATAAGCCAGTTACAGGCACTTTTGAATTGTCAAAGACAAATAAAATATATTAAACACTACAAAATTATGGTGCTACAGTCCCAGTCACAAGACATAAAAACTGTGAAAGTACCGTAGATGCCCATTCCAAGAAGTAGATCTCTATGGAGAAGAACGGGCAAGAAACTCCATGGACACTCTTTTTAGATCGCCAAAATTATTACAGAATCTTTGTTACATCATTCATTCTTAGATGGTACATTATGTGAGAACGATGTAGCAAGTTAAAAGTGTCCATAGTAAAAATTAAAACAAAGACAATTCAGAAAAAAATATATCAATAATTAAAATAAACCGTGGCAGCTAAGAGATGACCAGTCCCAACTGACGGCGCCCGTTCACGAACATGACACATGTATCAGCACCATTCAGCTCAACCATTTTGAAGGGAGCTAAATGATCCGACACACACGCCGCCATCAGCGAGACATTTGAGTGAGCATGACACACTCTCAACCGCCAGGGTCATTCAAGTCAACAAGAGACGTAGGTGCCCAGTGAATCACAGCTCTGAAGTACACAGTACTCACACAATGTCGGGTATGAAACTATATAATACAAGGAAGATTGAATCTATACAATGCAAATACAGTTGTACAATCTTCAGCAGCTCCAACAATGGTATTAGGTATACTTTTACTATCAATTTATTTATATATGTCTCATGGAGCAGGACCAGCATGGAGCCAAGCATTATTATCAGCGATATAGTCGCCCAGTTTGTAATATGCCTGCTTACACAGTGTGCGTTTAATGCATGTTTTGAATTTCGTTTCATTCAGTTCGAGAACGTTTTGTGGTAGCTTATTATAGCATTTTAAACAGTACCCCATGAAGGAAGAGTCTACTTTGGCGAGTCTGAAGCCCGGCTGAACTAATTGGTCCCTACTTCTAGTATGATAATTATGTCTGTCACCTCTTTTAGAGAAAAGATGCAGATTTTTCCTAACGTACATTATATTTTCATAGATATATTGACAAGGTACCGTCATGATGTTTATTTCCTTAAACAGTTCTCTTAGAGAATCACGCCTACGGAGATTATATATGGCTCGAACCGCTCTCTTTTGGAGAATAAAGATAGACTCGATGTCAGCCGCCCGTCCCCACAATAAAATGCCATACGACATTATACTGTGGAAGTAACTAAAATAAACAATTCTCGCGGTATCAACATCAGTGAATTGACGAATCTTCCAAACAGCATATGCTGCTGAACTTAATCGCCCCGCAAGAGTTGTTATATGAGGGCCCCATTGTAGCCTTGAATCAAGTGTTATCCCCAGGAAAACCGTTTTATCGACGAATTCTAGTATCTCTTCATTCAACACTATGTCATAATTACTATTTTTAACATTTGGTAAGGCAAATCTAATGCATTTAGTCTTGTTTCCATTTAATACTAAATTGTTTGCTGTGAACCAACTATGGATCTGACGCAGGGCATTATTGACGTCGTCTAGATTCTGGGCTCGCCTATTTATTTTAAAAATAAGGGAAGTGTCATCAGCAAATAACACCATATTGTGTAGTTGGTTCTTAAGTAAATAGGGTAGATCATTTATATATACAAGAAAGAGGAAAGGACCCAATATTGAGCCTTGTGGAACTCCCATTTTAACTGTTAAACCCTGTGAATTTACACCATTTATTTGGACTTGTTGTTGCCTATCACACAAATAAGATTTTACTAAACTAAGCGCAAGTTTACCTAGTCCGTAATGTTCAAGTTTCAAAAGTAATGTATCGTGATTAACGCAATCAAATGCTTTGGAGAGGTCACAAAAGATTCCTATGGCATCTTGGGCTTCCTCCCACGCAGTAAATATGTGCTTTAATAAGGTGACACCGGCGTCAGTCGTACAACGTCCCTTGGTGAAACCAAACTGCTGATCGTGTAAGATTTTGTTGGTGTTAAAGTGATTGAGCATCTGATCAAGCATTACTTTTTCAAATACCTTATATATTTGCCAAGCTTGCAAGTTTGAGAGAGCCCCAAATAAACAAAGTTTCCAGTTAGTTCCCATTCCAGATAAGCCCTTTGATGTTTTGCACATTGACACTCTAACCGTTAATCGACAAAAGTTTTTAACCATTATAGATGTATTTTCCAAATATGCCCAAGCGTATCCCTTAGAATCGCTTACAGGAGTGAGCGTAATGAACGCGTTGTCAGTCTATATATCTCATCATGGTGTACCAATTAGTATTACAGCCGATCAGGGAACTGAGTTTAAAAACAAACCTTTACAAGAGCCTGCAAACTTACACAAAATTAAGTTACACTTTATTAGCGTCAATAATCCTCAATCAAATGGAGCTATCGAAAGGTTTCATTCTACTATCTTAGAACACATTCGCATATTGTCTAAAACTCATTCTGAATTATCTACAAACGAGTTGATGTTGTATGCTGTCATAGGATATAACAATAGTATTCATTCGGTTACAAATATGAAACCTATGGAAATAATAACCGGGCATACCAACAACAACGATCCTTTTGATATAAATTTAGAAAACATATATCTTCAACATTATGTTAATAGACACAAAACTGTAACCATGGAGTTGTACAGTGAAATTAATAAAAAATTATACAATAACCAGATTAAGACAATATCGAATGCCAATAAAGACAAATCGGAACCCCTTCAGTACGATGATGGTAAGGCATTATATGTACAAAACCCTCTTGCGGTTCGGCATAAGACCAAACCTCGTTATCTAGGACGTAGAGTTAAGAAAAACTTAGATATAAAAGTTATAGACGATAAGAACATTGTTCACCACAAACGTATCTTGAGAAAACTTCTAAGATATCAAAATACCTTGGTCCAAGGTATCCAAGGTGTTGGCACTGATCCGGGCTGAACAAATAGTGACCACGGAGCTGGTGAACAATCCAGGGATACTTCCCTTTAGGTTAGGTAGCGTTAAGTTTCAAAAGACAGAACATGTGTTCTTACATTATTATGAGTTAGATAAAATTAAGGATAGCATTAATAATATAGAAAGTTATTTAGGTTTTTACTTAGAATACGTTAGGTCATCAGACCAAGCTTACTTTAGCGATACCTTATTAGTTACTAATCAAGTGCTCGTTAGTATGTTAGAAACTATATACAATAAGTTTAACACTTTGTTCAAGCAATCCAATCAAAAACCTGGTCTTATCAATGGTTTGGGTTCAATCATAAAAGGAATATCAGGTAATTTGTATCAGGATGACGCTTTGTATTACAATAAAGCCATAAACATTTTGCAAAGTAATCAACAGGCTTTAACAGATAAATTAAATTCTGGAATTAGTTTAAACAAGCAATTACTACAGACTTTTAACGTTACCTTATCCACTCTTGTATCAAATGAATATAAAATACATGCAAAACTTAATGATGTTATGAGTACTATTAATATGTCTAATTATAGGTTAAGTGATTTTGTTAAAATAAAATAAACGGATTGTTTAATTTGATAAGAATCAATTTACAAAATATTTTAAATTATGTAACATCTTAAGAAAACGCCTTGAGTTTTTCTAAGCTTTCCATAACTCATCATAGTGTTATAAGTTCCGAAAATATCCATTCTATGCTCGATATATTACTCAAGTTGTATGATAAATCTGAATTAATGATTGACGAATATACAGAAGTAAGAGACTTTTATGATATTATTGTATGTGGTTCATATTATACATATAACTACGCATACTGTACATATAACTAAGTAGCTTTACGCTAAAATTATCGCTGGGAACCGACTTTTATTTTTAGGTATCAAAAAAAATAATAATTTTATTGCGCGCAATGTAAAGCAAACGGGTTACGTGTCGTTGTGTGCGTAGGCGGGCGGCTTGACACACACAAGCGCGCCTAAGCTGGAACGCGCTGTGATAAGAACGTATCGATGCGACGTTCTGCGATCTTTTCGAGTATTTGCGGGGATGAACGAAATGAATAGTTTCCGTGAAAACAAATAAGTAAAAATCCTACTGAGATGCACGATGTTCTTAATTTTTTTTTAAGGTCGTATAATGATGTTCTTAATTTTTTTTAAGGTCGTATGATCACCTTTCGCCCAGGGTGGGGCGGGAGGTAGTGTCAGACTTCACTGACTAAAATTGACCTGCTCCTTCGTGTGCCCTTTACGTTCCAGGGCCGTAGTACATCTTTCGAACAGTCCCACGACCCCAGGATGTTCTTAAATTAAAACTCATAAAACACTTACCTACTGTCCATCGTTGATATCATCAATCGGTGGTCTCTCAACACTCACTAACTGTAAGGTCGTTGCCTATCCCTTTTTAGTACTTTGTGCACGGTGAAATGAGACAGCATGTACCTAGCCCGATGGCCATGCCGCCTTCGCAAAACTTTAGCCGCTGTACGCACTCCCAAACGAGGGTTTTCTCGCATCACAGATAAGATGGCCGTTTCGGCCGCTGGCCTTATTTGCCTGCCGCCTCCCTGTGAAATCGGCACGTTAGGCTGGTTATCTAACAAACGTTGCACTGCCCGCGTGAAAATACGTGCATCAGTAGGCTGAAACGCTGTAGGGTATTCTCTTCCATAAATTCGTAGGGCTTCGGCAGCATTTCCACGCGCCATACCATAGCAGTATACCATATTCACATACTCGCGCGTAGAATAATCATGAAACGGCATTTTCGCAACTAAAACACAAAAAAAAAAAAACACAAACGCACTACCTAGAAAAAAAAACACAGAAGTACTCAAAAACACACAGGCTCTTTGTGTGTTAGCGAATACACAGTCACAGAACACTCAAAAGTAATGTTTTTCGGAAACAAAGACACAGGACACAAGTACCTAAATTCGATCGTGTCAGAAACCGAACTAACTAGACAAATTTCTGTGGCGGTGGCGGCTGGCAGAGGGGCCGCAGCGGGTTGCGGGAAGAGCGGCGGGGACTAGCGGGCGGCGCGGCGGCATTCGATTGAACTAGCCAGCGCGGGCGCGGGCAGCGTTGCCAGACCGTACCAAAAAGTACGGTTTTCTGTACTATTCATCACACAATCGTACCAAAATCGTACCTCAGTGTAGACCGTACCTTTTTTCGAACCTTTTCTATTACTAGTGTTAGGGACCTTACTGAGGACCTTATGAAGTGAAACCAGTGGACTGTAAAACTGATTATATATTGGCAATTTACAAGATAATCCCGGACAAACAATACAAGGGAATGCGTGTGAGCTCGGTGCCGGTCGTATGTGGAGTGCCCCGGTGGGCCGCTGACCCTTGATATAGGCGCTCGCGCAGCCATCGCTCGCGTCACCCGATGATTGGCGACAACGCCCGAACATGCTCCCCGGCTTGAAGTATTCACTTCAAAGGAAGAGGGCAGACGTTGTTCCAGGCGCGCAGCAGCGGCCCTTTCTTCGTCTTCTGCTCGACCACCCGCGTGAGGCTCCGTCGCTCCCTGGAACCACCTTCGTGGCTCGCCCCAGTGGCCACACCAGTGGTCCTTGACGAGGTTTTTGCTGGAGCAGAGAATATTCTATATGAAACTGCTTCCAAAGGTGTTGGGTAATATGCTTCATTCTGTGGTAGCGCTCCAGCCGTCTGATATTGATGTCAGTCACCTGTGGATGCGGAACAGATTTCAGGGGTCGTCCAATTTAAAAATGTGAAGGAGTAAGAGCAGTGAGAAGGATCAGAGGAGAGAGGGGTAAGAGGACGAGAATTCAAGACTGCCTCTATCTGATTTAAACAAGTGGCCATCTCCTCGTAGGTAAAATGCGTTAAGCCTAAAAGCTTTTTTAAATGATTGTTAGTAGAACGCACGGCAGCTTCAGCGATACCGTTGAAGTGGGGAGAGTAGGAACGCGCAAAAGAAAATTCAATGCCTTCTTGAGCAACTTCAAAAATTGTGTTAGAATCTTGTAAGAATTTTCTTAACTCATTACATGTACCGACGAAAGTGCCATTATCTGACAAGATGATATGAGGCTTGCCACGACGAGCAACGAAACGTTTAAGAGCAGCCATGTATCCTTCCTTGGTCAGATCTGTAACGAGCTCTATGTGAACAGCTTTAACTGCAAGGCAAACAAAAATGCACAGGTATGACTTTATACGCCTACACCCCCACCCTTTGCGGTCAGCTAACAGTACTGGCCCGGCATAGTTAAAACTGCAATTAAAAAAAAACGGGAATTCCAAATGTGTCCTAGAAGAGGGCGATTGACCCATTATGGATTGCACAATTTGGAACTTTCGAACTCTAAAAACTTGTACATATTTAAAACATTTTTTTTAAACAATAAACTTAGTAAATGGGCAAGATATCTCTGCAAATGATCAATATTAAAATAATTATGTATGAATTATAATTTAGTGTATAATAATTTAGTGAATGATTGATTATTTCAAATTAAAATGTTACATAATTAATTGATGATGACACGTATGATCATTGAAGTGTGATTATACTACTTCAGGTAGATCCTGTTTCACGTTACCATGAGGCATTTTACGGCCAATAAATCATCTTTTAATGAAATTGAAGACCTGACCTCCACAAGGAACACTCGCTGATAAGGTCAGCCTTCAGCCCGCGAGAAACAAGATCTGCCGGATTAACCTTAGACGGCACGCAGCTCCATGTATGCCCAGCAGTGTTTTGTTGTATTTCATCGATGCGATTTCGTAGAAAGGTTTAGTGAATTTGGTGCCATTGAAAACCAACTTAACACTGTTGTCGAATCGCTGAAAACTAGCATCTGCTAATGGCTTGGTCAAGGAATATAGGACACTAGTACACAAGTCTTGTTCCCAACAAGGTCCCACATACTCGAACCTCGGGATAGTCGTTGACATGATTGGTGCCATACGATTTTAGAGACTAGCTGTACTGTTAGAGACATTCTTTGTTTATAAAATTAACATAAAATATAAACGTGTGCCATTAGATTTTTAAAATGCATGTGCGTGCGCACACGTGAAGTTCACTTAATATTTTATCACTACTAAATAATTATAATTCACCAAGATAACAATACATTATTCATACATTGAAGACTATTTTTATTATTGTAAATTATTTTGTTAGTCTATTATTGAGACGTTACTGCAAATATATGACTGTGATCTGGTTGATGAATGTAATGGAAGAGCCACAGGGCCTGATACAATCCACCCAAACTTAGTCTCATGTAATTTAGGTTGATTTTTACCTAGGTTAATAGATGCAGTACCTAAGACATTCCAAAATACTTCAGCGCCAACAAGAATGGCGATTTCTGACGGTGCATTAAACGAAGGATCAGCCAGTTTCAAATTCGATGGTATGGGAACCTTGCCTTTATCAATCACAGCAGACGGCAGTGTATTGGTAATTCTAGGCAATACATTACAATTTATTTTTGTTTTATAGCTACCGCTCCGAGATTCGATGGTTAAGTTGCAGTACTGTGTACTAGATGTAATTTGACCGTTAATACCTGTGACCATGGAACTCGTGCTACGTCGAGGTAATCCCAGCTTATCGCAAAGTGACTGCGTAATAAAGTTGGCTGTGCTACCATTATCCAGCAGAAGCCTGGAGTCGACCTTGTTACCTCGGTTGTCCACCACATGCACCAACGCTGTGGAAAGCAAAACATGGAAAGTAGTATGCTGTGAAAGGGTTCCGTAGCCAAATGGCGAAAACGGAACCCTTATAGATTCGTCCATGTCTGTCTGTCTGTCCGTGTATGTCACAGCCACTTTTTGTCGAAAGTATAAGAGCTATCCTGTTGAAACTTGGTAGAAAGATGTATTATGTGAACCGCATTAGGATTTTCACACAAAAATCAAAACAAAATAAATTTTGGGGGTGCCCCCCATACTTAGAATTGAAACTCAAAAAAAATTTTTTCACCAAACCCATACGTGTGGGGTATCTATGAATAGGTCTTTAAAAATGATATTGAGGTTACTAACATCATTTTTTTCTAAACTGAACAGTTTGCGCGAGAGACACTTCCAAAGTGGTAAAAAGTGTGTCCCCCCCCCCGTAACTTCTAAAAATAAGAGAATGATAAAACTAAAAAAAATATATAATGTAGACCTCAACCAAAACTACCAACGAAAATTGGTTTGGATGAGATACAGTTAGCAGTTTTTGAGATATAGTACATTTTCAAAAACCGCAAATATAACTTTGCCATTCATACAAATACTATGAAAAACAAAGTTATTTTATTGTTTGTGTATATTACTTACTAATCTCAATATAATTATATCTCTAATCTATGCTTGCTGCTACGGAACCCTTCATGGGCGAGTCCAACTCGCACTTGGCCGGTTTTATTTTCTATGTTAAATGTGACTTTATTGTGTTTTTAACGTTTCTAATAAATCAGCCTTTTTACTTATAAATGAACAAAATTGGGACAATGTGGTTTTTTTAACAAAGTGCTTCGATGTGCTTCCCAATCTCTACTCGTGACAGGATCTAATTTAATAGACATCACATAAATAATCAACGTATCACATGATTCCGCGGGCTCGTCCAATGTTTTGAGCGCTCTAAGATTTTTATTTATTACGTCCACTAACCGACGTAAACAACTGCAAGACTCCTTCACCATATATTCAACATTGAACAAAGCCTTCACGTGATTATCCACTAGAAGCCGACTATTATCATAACGTTCACACAGCAAGTTCCACGCCATTGCGTAATGTTCACCTTTAAACTCAATTTTTTTTTTTTTTTTTTTTTTTTTTTTATTATCTGCTATAAATTTAGGGGCTTTTGGTCACAGTACGACCACGCCAGCCCCATAATAACCTAATACAAGATAATAACACTATTCCGACTTAAAAACCTTATATACTATTTGGTAGACCTTATATAGATGTTGGTTTTGTTCAAAGTCATCAGTCATCAGAGCCTGTTTCAAATGCAGCTATTTTACCTAAACTCAATGTTTTTAATTATTTCGAGTGCATCTCCTTTGAGTGACGCACGTAAGTAGTGAAACTTGCTGATGTCGTCTATAGAACTACTATTATGTATTAGGGACAAATACGTATCTCTATACTCCAGCCAGTACTGATAAGCACCATCAAAACTAGGTAAATTAATCTTAGGTAAGCGTATAAAGTTACGTGTGCACGATTCACCTGATTGTTTGCTTGCTGAGCTCGCTACAGACCCGCCATCGCCAGCGCTAGCGCCGGCCAGCAGGCTACGTGCCTGCGCTGCTAGCGAATGGTACCGCTCCTCGAACTTGGCTCGCTCCGCATACGCTTCGTCAGGCTTGTCCGACTGCACCTCGATTTGTAACTGTAAGTCATCAAATTCATCGTACATGGCATCAAATTTACTCAAGCGACCCTCCAATTCGATGCGTTGCAAGTCAGAAATGGCATCACAACTTAGCAAAATGTTAATATAATTGCCAAGTTCGTTAATTTTGCTTTCATGGCACTACGCTTCCTCAATAAAAAGTCTTCACTAGCCATTTTGCAATGAAAAAGAAAAGAAACAACAGTTAAGAAAGGTTACCCACAATACAAATAAAATAAATAACGGATTTTGCACAACACGAAAGAATGACTAATAGACGCAGGCGCAGCTAATACAGCGCGCGTTCACCAACGGACACGTCGAGCAACTGCCAGCCGGTTTGAATGTAACTGTGCGCACAGCTGATTCGGCCGTTGAACTTGTAACGGTAAACGGCAAGCGATAAGCAATGCGTGAATGATTTAGAAATTTATGAATGCAGAATACTCAGAACGTATGATAGCACTAGTGTTTAATTCAAATAGATTAGAGGTGAAATAGAAAGGCAATAGAATTTAAATACTATGTATAAGTGTAAGAATGCTGGGAAAGGAATAAGAAAGGAAAATAAACTGGAACGAACTCACCAATAACCTTATCCTTATCCACAAGAAGAACTGATTGAGTTCCCACGAAGCGATGACTAGGCAATAGTCGACCTGCAGTGTCGATCTTGTACCAGCGTCGTATTCAAGACTTCAGGGAAATATATGCACGAAGTTCTTTCTTGTATTTCCCACAGCGGCGACTCCAGCAAAAAAAACCGTTGTAATGATGACTCAGCGCTCTCGCGTAGACGTCGAGTATAAAGTTCACCAACGTCTTGTAGTCTTGTACTGCCAATTGCCGACGATCTTGTGTCTTCTAAATTGCAGCTTTTGAAGAGGCGCGAAGGACCAAAACTGTTAGGGACCTTACTGAGGACCTTATGAAGTGAAACCAGTGGACCAAAACTGATTATATATTGGCAATTTACAAGATAATCCCGGACAAACAATACAAGGGAATGCGTGTGAGCTCGGTGCCAGTCGTATGTGGAGTGCCCCGGTGCGGTGGGCCGTTGACCCTTGATATAGGCGCTCGCGCAGCCATCGCTCGCGTCACCCGATGATTGGCGACAACGCCCGAACAACTAGTGATTTATTTTTCACAACATAGGGTAAAAAAAACCTATTTTGGAATGAAACAAAGCATCTACAGACAGAATAACACGTATCAAACTATTGGTGCTTCAAGCATGTAAGGAAGTTATTTATTTATAAACTCGTGGTAAGTTAAATTATTATTTTACGATTAGGTACATTCTGTCGAGAAACTAATAGAAAATCATACTTTCTTCAACTTTCTGTCACATTTGGCACTAAAAATGGACACAAATTACTTAAAGGGAATTTTCTTAGTTCCTAAAACATTATTTTCATTATTTTTTGACAAAAACAACTTGTTTTCGCTGCAGATGAGTAGACTATTGCATTTTTCAAAATTCTAGCAAAAGAAGAAAAAACTAATCTAGTTCTCGCAGAAGTATCTCGACCCAGTCGTACCTTGAAGTTAAAAACCGTACCTTTTCAGAAAGCCAACCGTTCTTTTTTGAGAAATCATACTGGCAACACTGGGCGCGTGTTCCGACACGTGACATTGGCCACTGTGTGTATGATCGTTCACCATGCTTGGCAATCGGCGTATTTGTTTAGTTCTAAATAATCAATTTTATTTGGAATTGCACTAAATGAAACGAAATCTTTAAAAGAATCTTTATTTTTATGAAGTAATAACATGAATTCTTCATAATTTTACTTTTAGTGTGAAAAGGGCTCTCTTTTGACAATTCAGATAACGTACTGAGATCACATGTTACTAAACACGTTCACATTACGCGTATTTTTAACTTTATGTCGTAGAACATAAACTTGAAAATCCCACGGCATTGAGTCTAGAGAAGAGGGTCATCGACCGTCGAAACTAAATCAAACGCACACTAACATAAGCCGTGCGTTTCTGCATTTATTTCTTACGTACATTACTGTTCGTAACTTCAAATGCGTAATTTATTTAGAAAAACCGGCCAAGTGCGAGTTGGACTCGCGTGAAGAGGGTTCCGTACGATGTTACCTACCACGTTTTTTTTTTAATCTGACCCAAATTGGTACGCACAATATTGAGTGATTTACCATGTTATTTTAATATTTCGTCTATTTTCTTGAATAACTTGGAAACTATTTATTTTAAAATTACAAAAAATATATATTTAAGATTGTCTCAACAAGATCTTTCATTTGATATATCACACGATGCAGTTTTCAATTTTTTTTTTAATTTTCCCCTTCCCCTCCAGAAATTACCTCCCATATACAGATATGGACTTCTTATAGGTTATCCTATAATCTATAAGTAGAAAACTAATTCCTGTATTTTTTTCAAAATTTTAGGTTCAGTAGTTTCGGAGATTAGGGGGGGGGAATGGTCAAGCTTCGTCAATTTTTTTTGAATAACTTGGAAACCATTTATTTTAAAATTACAAAAAAAATACTTTTAAGTTCGTCTCAACAATACCTTTCATTTGATATGTCACACGATGCAGTTTTCAATTATTTTTTTTAATTTTCCCTTTCCCCCCCTCAAAAATTACCTCCCATATACAGATATGGACTTCTTATAGGTTATCCTATAATCTATAAGTAGAAAACTAATTCCTGTATTTTTTTCAAAATTTTAGGTTCAGTAGTTTCGGGGATAAGGGGGGGGGAATGGTCAAGCTTCGTCTATTTTTTTTGAATAACTTGGAAACAATTTATTTTAAAATTACAAAAAAAATACTTTTAAGTTTGTCTCAACAATACCTTTCATTTGATATGTCACACGATGCAGTTTTCAATTATTTTTTTTTAAATTTTCCCGTTCCCCCCAAAAATTACCTCCCATATACAGATATGGACTTCTTATTGATTTTCCTATAATCTATTAGTAGAAAACTAATTACTGTATTTTTTTCAAAATTTTAGGTTCAGTAGTTTCGGAGATAAGGGGGGAGGGGGAATGGTCAAATTTCGTCTATTTTCTTGAATAACTTGGAAACCATTTATTTTAAAATTACAAAAAAAATACATTTAAGATTGTCTCAACCAGACAATTCATTTGATATGTCACACGATGCAGTTTTCAAAACTTTTTTTTTTCATTTTCCCCTTCCCCCCCAAAAATTACCTCCCACATACAGATTTCATCTATTCACGTCACACCTCTGTGCTTGGGTCACAGGAATGGATATGTGTACCAAATTTCAACCCAATCGGTCTAGTAGATTCGGAGATAATTGACTGTAAGCGACAGACAGACGGACACACGAGTGATCCTATAAGGGTTCCGTTTTTGTATTCGGACGTACGGAACCCTAAAAATCGAAAATTCAGATAATGTTTGTTTGGAAAAAAGTTTTATAATAATACTTAGAATTCGATTTCGTAAAAAAAAGTTAATAAAAAATGCAACTTTGACCTTCAATATCTCGAGAACCCGTGGAGTCCCAGGTATGGTCTAAAGGAAAAAAAACATCCAAATAATGGGTAGAATACGTGGCTTTCGGCTCCGGAAAGTGTCTTCTTACACCCTGTATTTTGATGTAAGATATTAATATACTTATTCGAGAAAAAACAACTCATTAATATTTGTCTCAGATTTGTTACTTGTGTCCGTTATGTTGGGGTCTGTTTTAGTTGAATAAGAACCAGTATTTATTTTGCTAGTATCACTAATATCAGAATTATTATTCAAAATTATTCGTCTTACATTTTCAAACATGTTAGCCACCGTAAAGCGTCCTGCAGACACACGCGATTAATCGCGCTGCGACAACGAGCCAAGCTAATTTCCACTCTAAGAATACTGCGAATGGACCGCGACATGTCGCCCCGCGTGATTAATCGCGTGTGTCTGCAGGAGGCTTAATTATTAAGAGCCCCATTTCTCTTAGAAAACATATTATAGTCGTATGATAAATCTAAGTTAGAGACAAATAACCAGGCATATTCATGAGTACACACATCCAAATAAAGCATATTATTAAATGTTTCTATTCTACAATTAAACATAACAGGGTGTGTCAATTTAAAGGTAGGTAGGTAGACATAGTATTATATTAATTGTATGTTGGATTTTTACTAAGGTTTTACGTATATTAATAACTAAATTGTAGTAGTCGTTTGTGCGGCGAAAATCTTCTTCACCAATGAGAATCAGGCAGTAGTCATCCCATGTATAGTTTTTAAGTTTAGTCTCGATGTCGGTAATAAGTTTCATAACACCGCAGTACGGTGTCAAATAATGGCATTTATCATAGTTTGGGAACGTTTTATCCGCTAATGCTAGAATGTTATTTGTTTTATTACTGCTAATAATGCACAGTTTATGATTATCTGATTTGGTATTCTGATAACCAGTTTTACTCTTCATTGATTGGCCTGTTGGTCTAGTGGTTAGTGACCCTGACTGCTATGCCAGAGGTCGTGGGTTCGATTCCAACCCAGGACAAATGTTTGTGTGATGAGCACGATCATTTGTTCTGTGTCTGGGTGTAATTTATCTATAATATGTATTTATTTAGAAATATATAAGTATGTTTATAAGTTGTCTAGTACCCATAACACAAGCTCTGCTTAGCTTGGGACTAGATGGCGTTGTGTGATAGTTGTTGAATATTATTATTATTTTATATATCTTTTAAGATCTCGGGATCAAGGGATCCTGGACTTTTTAAAGGCGTGCCAGGAGCCGAAGCCATCTTGCAGAGGCTCATTACGCATTTTAAATGAAATGAGGCTCCAACTGGCGGTTATCCCTGTATGAACTATGCGAGCACATTCAAGGACAACCCCCGGCTGGAGTTGTACTATTGCGGGCTATGGAAACAAAAGACAGGGTTATAGCGTTTGGTGGGTTTGGTGGAATGGGTATCTAAAACTATAGAAAAACTACGGCCCCTGCCTAATCAATGTTTTATATACATGGATAAGATGGCAGGGGGTGACTTGCACACTCAACAAATGGGCCCCCAAATATATCGCTAGCACTAGGTGACGTAGCGACAAGGGAGTAACATATCCTGAGGTGCTTGAGGAGTGGAGAGGTATTCCACGGTTCTCAGAACCGACCAGGAACCCGGAAGTATGGTCGATCCCTACAAACACTTACTGGAATACTTCCTTCCTCCGAGCACGTTTGCTCTTGCGAATCTCCACTCTAGCCAGCCAGTTAAGGCAAGAAAGAGGTGGGAGGTCTGTTCCTCGTCAGTGTTCACTCTGACCGGCCAATAAAGGCAAGTCAGAGCGTAACAAGTATAAAAGAAGTTATTGAATATTGGAGACGGGTAGCGCCCTCTATTGACAGAGGCGCGAACTAATAGGAAATAGTTGCAGTTTGTGCAATGGTGCAATAGATGGCATTGGAGAGTAACATATTTATTTTCTCGACACTTTAAATTCTAAATAAAATATAATAAGTACATAGATAAAATTCAAATAATTAATTGTAATAGATTTCAGTTGAATTAAGTTTAATTAAATACAGCATAGTCTAAAATCAAAAGGACTGGTAGCTGGTCTGAAAAAAGTTAAGATGAAGACGTGTAACTTTCGGGTTTTTTTCTTGGAGCATGGACACGCGATTAAGACGCTAATTAGAAAAGAATATTTTAATTAAATAATTAATGACGCGGACAAGGCGTGGAACAGCGGCTAAAATGAAAGTGCATTAATATAAAGGAACCGCATATGCGTATGTATCCATAATTATTTCCTGTTTTGTTACAATTACAGTGCATCATTTTTCACCATGATTTTGTATTGGAATGCTCACGAATTTTTTTCTGATGTTGTTCTCAGGGTTCCATCCATCCATTAATTTAAAGAAACTTAATTAATTAACAATAAAACGTCTTCTCAACGCTTGGCACATGAATATGGAGTAAGCTAGGACAAACTCTGGTTTCAAGTCACGTGTTATATTCTACAAATCACACAGACCGCTGATTCTGTCTGCAGTACATACCCATGGTTCGACCTGGATAGATGGTAGTATGTTCTACCTGAAGTAAGTGTTATATTTATAACCTAACATTATCAGGAAACTTGACAAGTGCTGTGATTATGTACTTAGAAGTGTGCACCAACTTATTAAACAGCTGAGAAGACGGAAGCATCTCTTTTAAGAAAGAAAAGAAAGAAAACTGTGTTTATTGGCATTAAAACTTAAAACTAAAAAATAAAACAAAACAAATCTTTTAATGCCAAAAGGGCCTCAGCTCAGCATAATGCCAAGTGGCAAAACAAAGTCTGCCACCTGACGCTGATTTTCAGCTGCAGCCCACGAGTGCCATACGCTCGAAATCAAATACGTAAATACCTACTTATATAAATACAACATTACAGTACACAATACAAAATGAAAAAAATTAAATTAAATTAATACAGAGATTGCAACAAAAACAATAAAAGTTAATAAAGTAATTACCTACATGACCGGGATAAATTAAGTGCTAGTCAATTAATAATATAAACAAGATACATAACGGTTTCTTTTATATTGCAGATATGTCGGCTCGAATGTCTTCAAAATCTTTTTGATGTGTTAGCAAAAATACCTTCAATTTTGATTTAAAAGTAGAGTAACTTTTACTATATTTAATAGGAGGAGGGATATTGTTCCAACACTTACTAGCTGCGTAGCGAAAACTTTATTTCAATCAATACCTCATGCGAACAGAACCCATTAGTCTCATGGCAATCTACGCTGGCAGCTGGTGGTAAGAGACAAAAGGACCTTACAAGAGGTGAGGAACAAGATATCTCCCGGGAGATCAGGTCCGTGGGGTCGCAACTGCCCAACAGCTCGCCACAAGCTGCCCTGCGGGCTTATTATTATTATTATTGTAGAATGAACTGTCGCAGATTGAGCAAGAGATAATTTTGATGGTGAATCCGAAAGCTTTTTTTTTTTTGCGTGGTAAAATCGAAAATCGAAATCGAAAAATCGAATCCGAAAGCTCAATTGTTTTTTCGTCGATATCCAATAATTTTAGTTTCTGTTTATTCGAAGTACGATGAGGTAGTGCAGCCTTTTTGATTTTGTTTGGTGTACTCAAATCGCTCATTAATATTTCCGTCGCTTTTTTAATAACTTCATGTTTTTAAGTTCTGTGTTTTCTATCGATAGATTGTTTATTTCTTCGTGTGCTATACATAATTCTGTCCGTAATTCCTCTATTTGTTGTTTTAATTTTTGTAGTTGATCGTTCAGTTCGACTGTTATGTTAGGCAGACTGTTGGTGCTGCCATCTATTGTAGAGTTACTCGATTCACCCTCTGTAATGGATTCCGATACTGTGCGGGTACTGTTCCTCCGAAAGGTAATATTTTCGAAGAAACTTATATTGCGATAATAAATGACCAGACAAATTTTTAACTTGTCACAAAAAGAATAACTTTTGCTCGGGTTCGAACTCGGTGCTCCAAGATCCTTATGGTAGCGTGTATGCTCTTACGCCGCTAGGCTATCCGAACAGTAATAACTGTTCGGATCTGATGAGGATCGAATTGCGTGTTCTATTGGTTTTTAAAACGATTAGTGTTATATTAGAATAACAGATGTCACTTTTATTAAAATATCTTGCAAGTGGGTTATTTTCCCCACCAACGTGTCCCCACGTTGCCGTCGTGGTGGGGCTTGTGCGTCTCGATGATCTCTGGGCCCCTGCCGGTAGAGGCACTCGTGCACTCATGCCGGACAGGCTCAGAGGGAGAGACCAGACCAAGAGGGACACACCGGGGAAAGGCGCGCCGCCTGGAGGATCGAGCAGTTAGCTCGAGCTTCTAGACGGCGGCGCGGGGCCCGGTCTCAGAGACTGGGTCTAGGGGGGGAAAGGTTCACTTCCGATACGCGTCTAATCTTCAGACGTAACCGTGAAGTGAACCAGGGGAGGGAAATGGGGGCTAAGGGTTGAAAGAGGAACTCACTTCTCTAAAAAAGTAAATCATGGAAAAAAAGGTTTTTGGTAAAGCTACCCAGGCGGGAATCCCGCACCGGACACGTCCGGTCAGTCCCACCGTACTCTGGGGGGGACAACAACAACCGGTTTTATCCCATCTTTTCTCCGGCAGTCGCCGCATCGAGCCAGGGAGGCTCACGTGCCCGTGAGGAAGAGTCACTGGACCTGTCCAGTACGTCCAACTCACCGGCACCGAATACCCGCGGGCACAGAGTGCCGCTCCGAGCGATGAGATGGCGCTGATGTTCGAGTCGGAGTCCGACTCGGCATCAGACGCCGTGAGCTTTCAGAGCATCTCTGGAAGCGTAGTGAAGAGCGACGAGAGGAGCGCGGACAGGAGAAGTGAGTTCCTGAAGCGCTCCCGGGAGGACATCTCGTCGTCCGAGGAAGGGCTTGTCTCGGCCCGTAAGATCCCCACGAGCGTGCGGGGTAAAGGCCGAGGCAAGACTTCGGGGAGGGGGATCTCCTCTGGAGAGCCCAACAGTGGTTTGGCCTCGAACGAGGCTAAACTAGCAGAGGCCGTGACAGCTGCCATCCGCATAGTCAACCTGAAGCGGAAGAAGAGCAGTAAGGAGAATGCGGTTGGCGAAGCCACGGCCTCCATCATGGCGGCCGCGCGGATTTACGGCGGGGCCCCGGCTGCAAGGGACGATATGTCCGAACTGCAGTCGGAGGTCTCCCGCCTGACTGCCGCCATGGAGGCTCTCCAGAGGGAGAACGCCGCCCTCAAGGCGGACCTGGCCGGACTTCGGAGAGGCGGCCAGCGGGACGCGCCGCCGCGGATCCAAAAGGAGAAAGGCCAGCCCACACCAGCGGAGAAATCTGTTCTCGACCTGGTGCGACAGGAGCTGGCCGCCTTCCAGCAGCGGTTCTCCGTACTGGAGAGCCGCATGCTGCGACCCCCGCTGGCGGCGTCCTCGTACGCGGCTGTGGCCGCGTGGAAGCCGCCCCCGACCAAGCCGACTCCGGCGAAGACGGCTGCGGCGAAGAAGGCCCCTTCAAAGACGGCCCCGGCAAAGCCTAGTCAGGCGAAACCGGGTCCGTCCAAGCCGACTCCGACCCCGACACCTGCGGGGCCGGCACGGCCGGCTGCAAAAAGAAGGGTGCCCAGGCCGAAAGCCGGTCAGCCCAGCAGCCTCCTCCTAGCACTCCTCCGGCCAGCGCCGATTGGCAAGTGGCCGGAGAGAAGAGGAAGGCTGCCAACGCGGCCAGGTCCAAACGGCGGAGGGAGAGGCGGCGGCGGCGCAAGGAGCGCGGCGTCGCGGCGCGATTGCGCGCACCTAAGACCGCGGCAGTAGTGATCACACTGCAGCCGGACGCGGTCAAGAGGGGCGTGTCATACCGCGACGTGCTCGCGAAGGCGAAGGAGGCGGTGGACCTCACGGAGCTCGGCCTCACCGGGGGCCTCCGTTTACGGGTCACTGCAACCGGGGCTCGGATGTTGGAGCTCCCCGGCGTGGCCAGTGGCCCCACCGCTGACGCTCTGGCCGAACGGCTCAGAGCGTCCTTAAATGCGGAAGAGGCCCGAGTATCCAGACCCACCAAGCGCGCAGACGTGCGCATATTGGGTCTGGATGACTCCGTGACGGTCGAGGACGTGGTGGCCGCCGTTGCCAGGACTGGGGGGTGCCCTCCCGATCAGGCGAGGGCGGGCGCCCTGCGTCCTGACTTCGCGGGGCTGCAGACCATTACGGTCAGCTGCCCCGTGCCGGCGGCCAAAAAACTGGAGGGGGGCCGAAGGCTCTTGGTTGGATGGGTTTCCTCCGCGCAGGTGAAACTGCTGGAACCCAGACCTCTGAGGTGCTACCGATGCCAGGTGGGCAACCACGTGGCATGTAACTGCACCTCGGAGGTTGACCGCAGCGACAAGTGTTTCCGCTGCGGTCAGCCCGGTCACAAGGCCGGCTCGTGCACTGCCCCGCCGCACTGCTTCGCATGTGCGGCGGCTGGCAAGCCGGCCGATCACCGGGCTGGGGGCAAGTCCTGCGCCCCGCCCACCAAAGCCAAGAGCAGAGGTAGGCCCTCTGCCACCGCCGTCAATGCCGCCACCGCCGCCGCCGCCGCCACTGCCGTGGCCGCCGCCGCCGCCGTGGCCTTACCCCCGCGAGGGGCCCTGGAGGAGGCTGCAATGGATTCCGATTAATGTCTCCATTGCGCTTCCTCCAGGCGAACATCAACCACTGCGGCGCTGCTCAGGATCTCTTGCTCCAGAGCATGGCGCAGTGGTTGATCAACGTCGCCGTGGTCGCCGAGCCGTATTCTGTCCTGCCCAGGAATGACTAAGTGGAGGACCTGGACGGCTCGGTGACCATAATTTCGTCGGCCGCCGCCGGTACCCCGCCCCTCGATCGCGTAAAGAGAGGGCGCGGGATCGTCGCAGCTCGGTTCGGGGAGATCGCCGTTGTAGGCGTCTATTTCTCCCCGAACCGATCAAAATCAAAATTAAAGCGTTTATTTCAAGTAGGCCAGTTACAGGCACTTTTGAATTGTCATAGACAAAAATGTAATTAAACACTAAAAAGTTATGGTGCTACAGTCCCAGTCACAAGACATAAAAACTGTGAAAGTACCGTAGATGCCCATTCCAAGAAGTAGATCTCTATGGAGAAGAACGGGCAAGAAACTCCATGGACACTCTTTTTAAATCGCCAAAATTATTACAAAACCTTTGTTACATCATTCATTTTGAGATGATACATTATGTGAGAACGATGTAGCAAGTTAAAAGTGTCCATAGTAGAAAATTAAAACAAAGACAATTCAGAAACAAACAAAATGATCAATAGATAGTTAAAATAAACCGTGGCAACTAAGAGATGACCAGTCCCAACTGACAGCGCCCGTTCACGAACATGACACATGTATCAGCACCATTCAGCTCAACCATTTTGAAGGGAGCTAAATGATCCGACACACGCGCCACCATCAGCGAGACATTTGAGTGAGCATGACATACTCTCAACCGCCAGGGTTATTCAAGTCAATAAGAGACGTAGGTACTCAGTGAATGATAGCTCCGAGGAACATAGTACTCACACAATGCTGGCTATGAAACTATATAATACTAGGATGATAGAATCTATACAATGCAAATACAGTTGTACAATCTTCATCAGCTCCAACAAGAATATTAAATAAACGCTATCAATATTTATCCTACACTGTCAGGTGGAGCAGGACCAGCATGGAGCCAAGCATTATCATCAGCAATATAATCGCTTAGTTTATAATAAGCCAGCTTACATAGTGTGCGTTTAATACATGATTTAAATTTAGTCTCATTCAAATCAAGAACATTTTGTGGTATTTTATTATAGCACTTTAAACAGTATCCCATGAAAGAATAGTCCACTTTGGCGAGTCTGAAGCCCGGCTGAACTAACTGATCCCTATTTCTAGTGTGATAGTTGTGTCTGTCACCTCTCTTACTAAAAAGATGCAGATTTTTCCTAACGTACATTATATTTTCATAGATGTATTGACAAGGCACTGTCATAATGTTAATTTCCTTAAACAGTTCTCTTAGAGAATCGCGTCTACGGAGATTGTATATGGCCCTGATGGGTCTCTTTTGCAGGATGAAAATAGATTCGATGTCGGCAGCCCGTCCCCACAATAAAATGCCATAAGACATGATACTGTGAAAGTAACTAAAATAGACGATTCTAGCAGTATCTACATCGGTAAATTGACGGATTTTTCGCACAGCGTATGCTGCTGAACTTAGCCGCCCCGCAAGAGTTGTTAAATGGGGACTCCATTGAAGCTGTGCATCAAGCGTAATCCCCAGGAAAACTGTTTTATCGACAAATTCAAGTATTTCTTGATTCAATACTATATCATAATTTGTGCTTTTAAGATTTGGTAAAGCAAATCTTATACATTTGGTCTTTTTTCCATTTAATACTAAATTGTTTGCAGTAAACCAGTCATGTACCTGACGTAAGGCATCATTTACGTTGTCTAGATTTTGGGCCCGTCTATTTATCTTAAAAATTAGGGAAGTGTCATCAGCAAATAACACCATATTGTGAGGTTGGTTTTTTAATAAATAGGGTAAATCATATATATATACAAGAAAGAGAAAAGGACCCATGAGCCTTGCGGAACCCCCATTTTTACCTTTAAACCTTGTGAATTCACACCATTTATCTGAACTTGCTGCTGTCTATCACACAAATAAGATTTTACCAAACTAATTGCAAGTTTACTTAGACCGTAGTGCTCAAGTTTAAAAAGCAAAGTATCGTGATTTACGCAATCAAATGCTTTGGAGAGGTCACAGAATATTCCTATAGGGTCTTGTGCCTCTTCCCATGCAGTAAATATGTGCTTCAATAAGGTGACACCGGCGTCAGTTGTACAACGTCCCTTGGTGAAACCATACTGTTGATCATGTAAAATTTTATTGGTGTTAAAATGGTTAAGCATCTGATCAAGCATTACCTTTTCAAAAACCTTGCTAAAAACGGGCAACACGGATACTGGTCTATAATTATTAGTGTCTTTAGTGTCTCCGGATTTAAAAAGAGGTATGACTTTACTGAATTTCATTAAATCCGGGAAAACTCCTTGGTCTACACACAAATTAAATATTAAAGTCAAGTATGGTGCTATAGTCTCTACTATGGAAGTACAAACTTTTATCGACATTCCCCAAAGATCTTCTGTTAGCTTAATTTTGATTTGTTTAAAAGCTTTAATAACAGTCATGGGGTTTATGTGCTTAAATACAAATTCAGCCGAGCAGCCAGACACGTTTGCCTTTAATAAAGAAATTGCGATATCGGGAGAGGAGTTTAGAGCCTCCGTGGTCTTTAATGGTATATCAGTAAAGAATTTTACAAATTCTTGGGCTACATCCCGATTTGAACTAGTACCGTGTGGTGTCTCCAACGTATACTTGGTGCTACGTGTTTTTTTCCTGCCAGTCTCGTCATTTATTACTTTCCAGACTGTTTTGATTTTATTATCTGATGTTTTGATTTTATTACTTATGTACATGGCTTTAGCAGCTTTGCAAGTATTTCTGAACACTTTCGAGTATGTAGAAACAAACTTGTTAAAAGTTTCAGTGTTGATGTAAGGCTTAAGGCCATAGAGCTCAAATAGTCTTTCCCTACTTTTTCTTATACCTGCAGTCGCCCAGTCACTAAACACAAATTTAGGGCAAATAGTTTTAGTCTTCTTTTCAAAAGATTTATTGAATTCGGTGTGAACTATTGAAAAGAAACTGTCGTAAAATTTATTAACTCTAATTTCGTACACACTAGGGCTCATAAAACTTAATCTGTTGAATAGGGAATTATTAAACTTATTTAATTTGTTATTTGTCTATATGAAATCTGAACTTGTTGTTTAATTGTTTTACACCTAAACGTTACCGTTTGTCCACTATGATCAGACGGCAGACAACTAACTATTGCTTCATCCGAATAATCACAATTGCAGAAAACATTATCAATACAAGTAGCAGAAGTTGGAGTCACCCTAGTAGGTTCCATAAAAATATTGGTCAAATCAAATGACTTAAAAAGATTTAATAATCTATTACTATTTAAATTTTCTTCCAAAATATTGATATTAAAATCACCACAAATAACTGCGGATTTATTACTGTCTGCAAGCTTTACTAGGACATCTTCCATTACTGATTCGAATAAGGAGAAATTTTGATAGTTTGGGGGTCTGTTCACACACACTATTACATGCCTATCTAGCTCAACACAGGACAGTTCGATACAATGTTCAACAGAGAGACCTACTATGTCATTACGTTCTTTACATTTTATAAATCTTTTTATTAATATTAAGGAACCTCCACGCAGCATAGATCTACGGGTAAAACAACTGCCCACAGTGTAGTTATTATAATTAGTTAACATTTGGTAATCCTTCAACCAATGTTCGGTAAAACAGATGATGTCAAACATGGTTTTTTCTAAAAATAATTCGATTTCCAATAATTTCGAAGAAATACCTTGAATGTTCAGATGGAGTAATTTCAAGGTATTCTGAGGCCCTTTTTTTAAGCTAAATAATTGATTGCAAGAAGATACATTGTCTTTAGGAGATGCTATATTGCTAATGGTACCTTCTTTTGTCTTACTTACAAGTTTAAAGGAAAATAAATACTATCCGGAGGGAGCCCCGGGAGTCCCATGCTATCACCAGGCAAAAATATCCTACTACTAGTAGTCCCACCTTGAGATTGGGAATCTTCCATGGTGACACATGGATCCTCCTTCGTACAACTAATACTATTACCAAAACTACTACTATAAATATGTACACAACAAGACGAAGACATACTACTTATGTCTGAGTGAATATTAAAACTTAATAGACTAGCTATTATATGTCTATATCTAATAGGCAGATATGCTGAATCCTGGGTCGACCTAAGTTTATCAACAAAAGTGTTGATGTCTAAACATAGAAGTTTGTCACTATAATGAGTTGCTAAGAACTGTACATGCTTGTTCAGCCTATGTATATGATTGTTTTGTTTATTTGACAACTTCTCAAAATAGGGAAAAGCACACAAAATAATTTTCTTACAGTCTAATTTTAACAACTCTGCTACACAGTCAGTGATGTCTTGTTTTCCAATCTTAGAACTATTACCAATAAATATAGTAATGGTTGTATTAGGATAACACACATTTTTTGTGACTGATGCCATTATCGGTTTGTAATTAAAATGTGGTATGCAATGATTAAGAGTACAATAACTTAGATTATTACTTAATAAATTACCTAGCCCTCTACCTATACTGTCAGAGAACATAACTGAATGACACTCACTATGACTAATTGAAGATCCAAAACTATTCTTCTCAGGTTGTATGTCATTATTAAGAACAATGTCAGATATTATGTTCTGACTGGTGATACTGTCCGGAGCCCTCACAGCTTGAGACGGGTCCTCCGTTGCTTCAGGCTGGAGGGCATCCGGAGTGGGTTCCATCTGACAGGAACACCGAGAGTTGCTGAGAGTCAGCAAGTCTACTTTGTCCACCAACTCATTTGTAGCAAGAATATGATATTTAATTTGGTTTTTAGAAATTTCATATTTATTAGTCAAAGATTTTAGCGACTGATTCAAAACCTGTATTTCAGATTGCAAGCGCTGAGTGTCTATTTCATAAATATTTATATATTATCAGCCTATTGCCGTCCACTGCTGAACGTAAGCCTCCCCCAAAGAGCGCCAACTCTCCCGGTCCTGGGCAGCCCGCATCCATCCGCTGCCAGCCACATTCTTCAAATCATCGACCCATCTTGCCGCAGGGCGTCCTACACTACGTTTGCCTATTCGCGGTCTCCACTCTAGCACCTGTCTGCTCCATCTACCATCGGTCCGTCTACAGACGTGGCCGGCCCACTTCCACTTCAACTTATTAACCAAAGAAACACGCTCTTTCCTTAATTGAATCTTTTTAGAAAAGTAATTTTGTTGTTTCTTATATTTATTACATTTCTTGATTATTTTATTTAATCTTGCATATTTCTTAATTTTATTTGTACTAGTTTTATGAGAGTAGTTTTGCTTCAGTAGTGAGTCCTCTGTAAGGTCTATTGTTATAATAGGCTGAGAGTTACAATTAGTATTTAATAATTCGTTGTACAAATGTTCAGTTTCTTTAACCTGAATATGTTTTTTCTCCTTTTCTAATTTTGAAATTTGTGTGTTTGCATGGATTAATTCATCCTCTAAATCCCTAATTCTACACAAAGCCTCCTCATATAAGTTGCTACATGTGTTGAATCCATCCGTGACTTCCCTCAGACGATCCCGTTCATCAACAACATGTAAATATTGGTGATGAAGGTCTAGTTGACCTTCACGCTCTCGTTTTAAGCTCGTGTTTTTGTTGTTAACATTATTAATTTCTCCTCGCTCTCTTCAATCTCCTTTAACAGTTGTTGGCATTGCAGTTTAGAGTCCTTCAGTTCTTGGAGGGCCGTTCTCAATTTGAGCTCTAAATCCTGAGCCGTAGCCTTACGGGTCATCACAGGCATGATTTCAAGATGTAGTTACTTACTGAAAAATATAAAAAAAGGGTGAGAGAACTAATAGGAGAGACTACTAAAGAACAGACAGAGATGAAAGGGGGTGAAGACAGGAGAAAATATTAAGTATTTTTTAGAAAATGAGGTGGGCTGCTATATTAAGACTCAGAATGTTACAAAAAAACAAAAAACAAAAAACCCTAACAGTCTTCCTTTTCTTTTTTGTATGTATGTAGACTGTCAGAACTAAAAAAAAAAAAAAAAATTAAAAAATCTTGTATTGAAACTATAATTTCAGGATTATACTATGAATTAACACAAATTACCATTACTCTTATTACTTAATATCAAGAATTTAAAAATATAATCCGAATTTCAAAAAATATTCACAAAATTTTACTTCTATGACATTGGTAGGTATGTCAACAAAGCGATTAAAACTCAATTAAAAATCAACAGGAATAACAAGAATTGGGATGTACGTGTTACAGAGTTGATTTTATGATATTTGTGTGCGATTAATTAAATAAATTAAACAATACTTCCCGTTAAAGATCCGTATTAATCCGTATGTCAGAACGTCAGCTGATGTTTTTAGGTTACCGGTAAGTTTGTATTACCGAAAACTTTATCAAATGTTTAGAAAACAATTTTACTGGATATTTATACACTTTTAATAGGCTTGCTTTTACAATTACACCTTAATATTACTTAATTACTTATTAAATTTAATTTTAAAATACGGAACAAGAATTTGACATATCACCGGAACAGTGTTGCCAGTGTTTTATGATCTCTCGCCGAGTTCCAAGACTCCCTAACGGAGCTGGGAGATGTCGTCGTCGCCCTCGGTTCCCTCCCCGCGCTCGTCCTTGGGGACTTCAACGCCAAATGTCCGGCTTGGGGTTCCCGGCCCACGGACCATACGCGGAGTAGGATGCTCGAGCGCTGGGCCCGTGCGCAGGGCCTGGTGATCGAGAACCGGGGTTCTGTCCCCACGTGCGTGCGGTGGTTGGGCGAATCGGTGGTGGACGTTACGTTCGCCACCGCCGACCTGTCGCCGCGCGTTACTGATTGGCGCGTTGTGAGGAGGTGGAGACCTATTCCGACCACCGGTATATCCGGTTCGACGTCTCCGCCCAGACCTCAGACGCGCCGGTTCCAAGTGGACGGAACCCAAGTGGTCCGCGATGGGCGCTGAAGCAGCTGGACCGCGAGCTATTCCTGGAAGCCTCGATCGTGCAGGCCTGGGTGTCACCACCGGACAGGCCTGCCGACATAAACGACGAGGCCGAGTGGTTCCGGGAGGCAATGTCGGAGATCTGTGACGTGGCCATGCCCCGGGTCCGGCAAGGACGCGCCCGGCGTCAGTTGTACTGGTGGTCGCGCGAGCTTGCAGCGCTGCGCGAAGCGTGCGTTGGCGCGCGCCGCCGGTACACCAGATTCCGCAGGCGCCGCACCCGACCTCCGGATGCGGCGACTGTAGAGGCGGAGCTATACGAGGGCTACAGGGCAGCGAAGACCGCCCTCCGCGACGAGATCTGGCGGGCCAAGGAATTGGCCCGCGAGGAGATGCTGGGGACTCTGGACGGGGACCCATGGGGCCGCCCCTACAAGTGGGTGCGCGAAAAGCTCCGCCCCTGGGCTCCCCCGTTGACGCAGAGCCTCCAGCCTCAGTTCGTGGAGGACGTGGTGAGCGCCCTGTTCCCATCGCGAGGGGAGCACGCTCCCCCGCCCATGGCTCCGTCTCCGACGGAATCTGACGATGAAGCTGACGCAAACGCGGATCGCAGCGATGACGACATCTACAACGCTCCGGAGGTGACCGAGGTAGACTTGAGAGTGGCGGTACAACGGCTCAAAGCCAAAAATACCGCCCCAGGACCCGACGGCCTGCCAGGAAAAGCCTGGGTCCTGGCCTGAGGGACTCTCGGGCCTCGACTGGGGGGGCTCTTAAGCACATGCTTGGAGAGGGGCCGGTTCCCGCTTCGTTGGAAGACAGGGAAACTGGTCCTCATCCAGAAGCACGGGCGCCCTGCGGACTCTCCGTCCGCATTCCGGCCCATCGTGCTGCTCGACGAGGTGGGCAAACTCTTTGAAAGAGTCATTGCAGACCGCCTCGTCGGGCACCTGAATCGGGTGGGCCCGAACCTTGCGGAGAGCCAGTTTGGCTTCCGCAGGGGGCGCTCGACGGTGGACGCCATCATGCGCGTGAGAGCCCTCACGACGGGGGATGCAGCAGCCCGGGGCAGGGTCATCTTGGCGGTGTCTTTGGACATCACCAACGCCTTTAACACCCTGCCCTGGAGTTGCATCAGGGAGGCACTCCGGTATCACCGGGTGCCGACCTACCTCCGTCGCATAGTCGAGGACTACCTGACGGACAGAGCCGTCATCTACCCCGGTCACCGGGGAGAGTAGAACCGGCGAGAGATATCGTGCGGTGTTCCACAGGGATCGGTCTTGGGACCGCCCCTGTGGAACATCGGACACGATTGGGTGCTGCGCGGCGACCTCCCTGACGGCGTCAGCGTAATATGTTACGCTGACGACACGCTCGTCCTGGCGGAGGGAGAGTCGCACCAGGCGGCGGCCGACCTGGCGACGCAAGCGGTTGCGACAGTCGTCGATAGGATCCGGCAGCTGGGACTCGAAGTGGCGCTGCACAAAACGGAGGCCATGTGTTTACATGGCCGCGTTAACGCGCCATGGTCCGAGTCCCACATAACGGTGGAGGGGGTTCGCATCGGCGTCGGGAGGACGATGAAGTACCTGGGACTCGTCCTCGACAGCCGGTGGAACTTCAGGGAGCATTTCCTGAGTTTGGCCCCAAAGCCCTCAGGCGACTCCTGCCTAATCTCAGCGGGCCAAACGCCTCCTGCCGTAGGCTGTAATAATAATAATAATAATATTCCACAACTATCACACAACGCCATCTAGTCCCAAGCTAAGCAGAGCTTGTGTTATGGGTACTAGACAACTGATAAACATACTTATATATTTCTAAATACATACATAATTATAGATAAATTACACCCAGACACAGAACAAATGATCGTGCTCATCACACACACATTAATCCTGGGTGGGAATCGAACCCACGACCTCCGGCATAGCAGTCAGGGTTACTAACCACTAGACCAACAGGCCTGTCGTGCGGTCCATGGCCCTCTACGGGGCCCCCGTGTGGGCCCTGAGCATCCGGACGCGACCACTAAAGTTGGTCGCATGCCAGAGGGTCGTGGCTATCCGGATGATCCGGGGATACCACACGATCGCCGGCGAATCGGCCAACCTGCTTGCCGGATTACTGCCCTGGGATCTGGAGGCGACTGCCCTTCAGCGCGTCTATGAGTGGCGCGTGGAGGCGCAGCACCGGGGTGTATCCCCGCTGCCTCGAGAAGTCGAGGCGCGGCGGGAAGAGCTCCGGCGCGATCTCAGGGCAGTATGGAGGGGACGACTGTCGCTACCGACGGCCGGGCACACCGCAATCGCGGCGGTAAGACCCCTCTTTGAGGAGTGGCTGGATAGGAGTCACGGCGCCCTGACCTACCGCATGACGCAGGTCCTCACCGGACACGGAAGTTTCGGGAGGTACCTGTGTCTAAGGAGAAAGGAGGAAACGCCTGGGTGTCACCACTGCGAAGATCGCCCGGAGGACACAGTAGAGCATACGGTGCAAGACTGCCCCGCTTGGGCAGAGCACCGACGTGTCCTCACGGCGGCGATAGGCGGAGACCTCTCGCGCCCGGCATTGGTCGAGGCCATGCTGCGGGGCGAGACGGAGTGGGAAGCGGTCGCCTCCTTCTGCGAAGCAGTCATGCTCGCGAAGGAGGAGGCGGGCCGCGTGAGAGAGAGGACAATGTCCTCCCTCCGCCCCACCCGCGGTGGTGGACGCCCACGGCGACGGACGTCGCAAGACGATCTCCGGCCACCGTAGGCGCGGGCATGCGGGCGGCGAGTAAAGGGCAACTCGCAGCCCGACCATGGACCATGCCCGGGTCGACGGCGCGTTGTGTTCCACGCGCGCCTCAAAGAGCGTCAGCATAATGACGGGGCCCCCTCTCTAGAGGGCCAAAGCCTAACGGGGTCGCGGGACTTATATCATTACTTTATTTGTAGAATTTTGTGATGTAATTAACCGACTTCAAAAAGGAGGAGGTTATCAATTCGACTGTATTATTTTTTTTAACCGACTTCAAAAAAAGGAGGAGGTTCTCATTTTGGTCGGAATGTTTTTTTTTTTTTTATGTATGTACACCGATCACTCCGAGGTTTCTGGTCCGATTAGTGTAATTCTTTTTTCGTTCGATGCAGTATTATACTTGCAATTTGGTCCCATAAAAATTTCATCCAATTTGGTTCAGTACTTTTTATTTTGTGAGCATTTTTATTGATGGACTAGCTGTTGCCCGCGACTTCGTCCGCGTAGTATTTGATTTTATGGCACCCACCTATACCAATATTCTCTTTTTAATTTTTTGAGAAAGTGAGGGTGCCTTATTTCCCACTTTAAAGTTTGTTATCAAGGGTGTAAATTAACGGCGTCCTAACCTACCGCATGACGCAGGTCCTCACCGGACACGGAAGTTTCGGGAGGTACCTGTGTCTGAGGAGAAAGGAGGAAACGCCTGGGTGTCACCACTGCGAAGATCGCCCGGAGGACACAGTAGAGCATACGGTGCAAGACTGCCCCGCTTGGGCAGAGCACCGACGTGTCCTCACGGCGGCGATAGGCGGAGACCTCTCGCGCCCGGCATTGGTCGCGGCCATGCTGCGGGGCGAGACGGAGTGGGAAGAGGTCGCCTCCTTCTGCGAAGCAGTCATGCTCGCGAAGGAGGAGGCGGGCCGCGTGAGAGAGAGGACAGTGTCCTCCCTCCGCCCCACCCGCAGTGGTGGACGCCCACGGCGACGGACGTCGCAAGACGATCTCCGGCCACCGTAGGCGCGGGCATGCGGGCGGCGAGTAAAGGGCAACTCGCTGCCCGACCATGGATCATGCCCGGGTCGACGGCGCGTTGTGTTCCACGCGCGCCTCAAAGAGCGTCAGCATAATGACGGGGCCCCCTCTCTAGAGGGCCAAAGCCTGCCGGGGTCGCGGGACTTATCTCATTACCGTGACCCCGGAACATAAAGGGCTATTGAAGGACACCGTGGATTTTAGTCAGTACAAGTCTGACAGTCCCTCCCGCCCTGCCCGGGGTGGGAGGACTCATTTGATGATTTTACCACGCAAAAAAAAAAAAAAAAGGGTGTAAATTAGAGACATTTTAATGAGATTCACGTCAGACAGTAAAAAGTATATTTCGTAAAAAAATAAAAAAAATTAATTAAATTTTATAAATAAAAAATGGAAATGAAAACTTCCAGACACAACACTTTATGTACGACATTGGTAGTTTTTCCTTCTGGTGCTACGGTGCGGTTACTGACACGTGAGCATTTGTGACATATAGTTGGCCGTGGGAAAAACAGTTGGACCTTAGGTTGACATCAGCTTCCTTCAGGGTCTGTCCTTGGGACTTATTTATGGTCATCGCGAAGTAGGCGGTTACCGGGAATTGTGTGCGTTTGAACTGGAAAGGGAAATTGTTGGGGATGAGTGGTATTCGCGGTATCAATGCAGTCTCCTCTGAGTCACACCCGGTGAGAATTTCAGCTTCGCTTAAATTTCTGTGTAATGCAGGCTCTAAGGGGGAGGGGCCCGTCATTGCGCTGACACTCTTGGAGGCGCGCGTGGAACACAACGACCCGGGCCTGGTCCACGGTCAGACAGCAAGTCGCCCATTACTCGCCGCCCGCATGCCCGCGCCTACGGTGGTCGGAGATCGTCTAGCGATGTCCGCGGCCGTGGGCGTCTACCGCTGCAGCTGGGTTGTGAGGTGGACGCTGTCCTCTCCCTAATGCGTCCCGCCTCCACCTTCGCTAGCATGACTGCTTCGTAGAAGGCGACTGCTTCCCACTCCATCTCGTCCCGCAGCATGGCCTCGACCAATAGCGGGCGCGAGAGGACTCCGCCTATCGCCGTCATGAGGACACAGCGGTGCTCTGCCCAAGGGGGGCAATCCTGCACTCAATGCTCCACCGTGTCCTCCGGGCGATCCTCGCAGTGGTGACACTCAGGCGTTTCTTCCTTCCCTATCCGACACAGGTACCTCCCGAAACTTCCGTGTCCGGTGAGGACCTGCGTCAGGTGGTAGGTCTGGACGCCGTGACGCCTATCTATCCACTCCTTAAAGAGAGGTCTTACCGCTGGGATTGGAGCGTGCCCGGACCTCGGTTGCGACAGTCGCTCCGTCCAAACTGCCCAGGAGCGCGAGGGAGCTCTACCCGCCGCGCCTCGACTTGTCGAGGCAGCGGGGTTTTGCCTCCACGCGCCAGACGCGCTGGAGCGCCGTCGCCTCCAGATCCCAGGGCAAAACAGTTACATTATAATCCTGAAACACCTTTGCTTTCTCACAGTTTCGTGACACCGAACACGTTGGTGTTTCAGTATTGTCTAGGTCGATTGGGATTTTAAACATGACCCTGACATACTGCCGCACGAGCTTCATAACGATTGTATGCAGCTTCGCAAGTGCGGTACGCGTTTTCGTCTTAATTTAAAATTAGTATCGTTTTTCTTTATTTACAAAAAGTATAATGTGGCTATTATTTGATATAGATAAAAAAAAAGATGAAAATAAAAACCAAAACAAAACATTTTTTACCGGATAAGAATCGAACCTGGAACTCAACCATCCGCTAAACCACGCACTCCGTTGGCAAATTCTTCAAAATAGTAGTTGCTATTATATCATGAATGACATGATAAACAAATGAAGAATACATACTTACGTCAATCGAATTGAACTTGACGACAATGCATATTTCATCCCAAATTATTCTCTGCGATTCTTTAAATCAACATATATGTTTTATTTGTGAACCGATTCTCATCAAACAAACACTAAAATCTGCGCCCAGTTTAGCAGTATACATTAGTGAAAACCGCATTAATCAAATCCTTTCAGCCGTTTTGGAGTTTAACGCAAACAGACAGACAGACAGAAAGACAGACAGACAGACAATTTTTTTAATATATTTTTTGTGTTTTATTGCTCTTCTTTGATCGCCCCGTTTCAATTTTCGGTAAAAATCCAATGTACGGACACTCGGGTTCTACTGCTTTATTATACATAATTATATTATGTATAGGTAGTGAAGCTGGGCTCTTGGTGTCCCACATAAGGCATCTTCAATCTTATACATCAACAGAGAGTGCTCATCACGCTGAACAACTCTTACTAAGACGTCATTCCTATACACCGTGACTTTTTAGTCGTCTTACAACGGCAGCCCAGTTCATGTATCCAATGACTAGAACACGTTTATAATAAAAAAATAGGTATTTAAGAGATTTGATTTTTTTTTAAATAAAATTTTAATTCATTATTATGACGCAAGGAGTAGTTAAAAATACCCTTGTCTCATAGAAAATGGAGATGGAATGATATGCCTGACTATTGCGCTGGGTAGGTATACTCTACAGCTTGATACGTAAACATTTTCATATTTCTAATGTACCTATTTATTAATATTAAAAATTATTTTCAACGATTAAAAAAAAACTAAACTCGCCTAGATGTATTTTAGGTCGGGGACATTACGTGAACCGCTTTTGTAAGACGACTAAAAAGTCACGGTGTATATGTTATAGTGTAGCTGAGCTCTTGGTGTCCTACATCAGATGTTCCAGATCTTCAATTTTTATACGTCAACAGAGAGTGCTCATCAGGCTGAACAACTTTGCTAAGACGTCATTTCTATACATGTTATAGTGTAGCTGGGCTCTTGGTGTTCCACATTAGATGTTCCAGATCTTAAATTTTTATACGGCAACAGAGAGTGCTTATCAGGCTGAACAACTCTTGCTAAGACGTCATCCCTGTATATGTTATAGTTTCGCTGGGCACTTGGTGTCCCACATCAGGTGTTCTAGATTTTCAATTTTTATACGTCAACAGAGAGTGCTCATCAGGCTGAACAGCTTTGCTAAGACGTCATTCCTATATATGTTATAGTGTGGCTGGGCTCTTGGAGTTCCACATCAGGTGTTCCAGATCTTCAAATTTATGCTCTCAGCAGAAAATACTCATCACGTGGAACAATATTTGCAATGGCACCATTTTTGTATCTCTTACAGTTTAGCTGGTCTGTTGCGGTTCTGCACCAGGTGTTCAAGATAAATTATAGCTTATATGTTGGCCAGACTTAATACCTATACAACAAAAAAAGAATCATTCAAATCTGTCCAGCACTTTTTGAGTTTATCCCGGACATACATACAGACAAACAGACAAAAAATCTAAAAACTATATTTTTGGCTTCGGTATCGATTGTAGATCACACCCCAAGTATTCCTTTAAAAAAATATTCAATGTACAGTTTTCACTTTCCTACTATTTTATTATATGTATATAGAAGAGATATAGATGACGTCTTAGCAAGAGTTGTTCAGCCTGATAAGCACTCTCTGTTGCCGTATAGAAATTGAAGATGTGGAACATCTGATGTGGAACACCAAGAGCCCTGCTACACTATAACATTTACAGGAATGACGTCTTAGCAAGAATTGTTCAGCCTGATAAGCACTCTCTGTTGTTGCCGTATAAAAATTGAAGATATGGAACACCTGATGTAGAACACCAAGAGCCCAGCTACACCACAACATATATAGGAATGACGTCTTAGCAAAGTTGTTCAGCCTGATAAGCACTCTCTGTTGACGTATAAAATTAAAGATCTGAAACACCTGATTTGGAAATCAAAGCTATCACTAATTTCACTGTATACTTTTAAAATAACATAGGCTGGGAATACCTCCACGCACGCTGGGAATACTCCTTCGGCGGTAACAGTTTAGAACTAATTTTTGATGACGATGAATATAATATAAATATGAATAAATGGGAGTTTTGGCCTGTAGAGTCAAATTTTTTGACTCTTCAGGCCAAAACTTCCATTTATTTTTTTTACCCGGGCTCTTGAAATTGGACATCAGACTTAGCAGATCTTCGATTTTGACGACCCCGTGTCGCTGGCTTAAGCAACAGGATCCGCGTACGAAGTCGCGGGCAGAAGCTAGTTATACAATAAATACAGAAATATAACAAATAAGCATATCAATAATGTTAAGAATAATTATTTTTAAAGGAGATTAAATCTAATTTTCATAATACTAAAAAAGTTTGGGAAACAATCAATAACCTATGCGGGAAAATAACTAAATCAATAGATGACATAATAATGAAACATTTCAAACTATTACCAAATATTGTTTCCAACAAGTTTGCTTCTGAATTCAGAAATAATGTTAACAATACTTGTTTCCAATGTAACACGTCTATTTTCTAGATATTAACTCCTATATCAACAATTGTAACGTATCAATGAGATTACGGAAGGCCAATGAGGAAGTTGCATCTTCTATAATAAAACACCTAAATGAAAAGAAATGCCCAGGTTTCGATGGTATCCGAGTCAAAGATTTAAAATATATTTATAAAGAAATTACGCCAGTTATAACTCATCTAATTAACACATGCATTGCCACGTCCTTGTACCCAGATCAACTTAAAGTTGGAATAGTAAGACCTATCTATAAAAATGGCTCATATACAGACGTTAACAATTACAGGCCCATAACGATATTATCATGTATTGATAAGATCATTCAGAGGTATCTCGGACAAGAAATTAATAAATTCTTGAAATCAAACAATGTAATTAATGAGAAACAATACGGATTCCAGAAAAACAGAAATACCTCGCAATTACTATCTAAGTTTAGTGATGAGGTCAACAAGTGCCTGAACAATCGCGAGCATATACTTGTTGTCCTTATTGATTTCAGCAAAGCTTTCGATCGTTTAGAATATAAGACACTTTTTCATCATCATTTCAGCCTATTGCAGTCCACTGCTGGACATAGGCCTCTCCCAGGGAGCGCCACAGCGCACGATCTCCAGCTTTTTTCATCCAGCCACTGCCAGCCACCTTCTTCAGGTCATCGGTCCATCAGTTGACATTGATGCCCAGTCCGTTCCAGTCCAGCGTCTTGAACAAATCCTCCAGCGCGTTGGTAAACAGTTTTGGGGATATAACATCTCCCTGTCTCACACCTCTTAGCAGCTGGATGGGTTTTGTTCGGTGGTTTTATACTTGGACCGACATCGACGCCATGCTATATAGGCTCCTTAGCACCTTTATGTACCGCCAATCGACTTGGCATCGCTGTAAGGATTCCAGAACAGCCCAGGTTTCGACGGAATCGAAGGCTTTTTCGTAGTCCACAAAGGCTCCTACTCCTCTGTCTTCTGTATAACCTGCCGCACTGTGTGTATGTGGTCTACGGTACTATAGCCTTTGCGAAACCCAGCCTGCTCCGGCGGCTGGAAAGCGTCAAATCTAGCGGAAAGCCGATTTGTGACGACCCTCGAAAACAGCCTGTAGACGTGACTCAGGAGCGTGATTGGTCTGTAGTTTTTGAGGAGATTTTTGTCTACTTTCTTGAAAAACAATGTCACCATGCCCCTGCTCCACGCCTCCGGGGTAGTCCCACTGGCTATGACGGAGTTGAACAACCTCCTAAGCTCTCCGAGCACAGGTTGGCCCGCAGTTTTTAGAAGCTCGGAGCTTTTTAATAAATTACAGCAAAATGGTATACGGGGTCCATTCTTGGAATGGTTTAAAAATTACCACAAAAATCGCTTCACGTCGGTGAATATCTCAGGCTCGTTGAGTAGTATGATTGCAACCGATAAAGGCACAGCACAAGGTTCAATTCTCGGGCCGACCGAATATTCACTGTACGTGAACGATATGTGTAACATTTTCACAGAGGGCTCGGTGTACCAATTTGCTGATGATACGTGTCTGGTAGCTGCACATAGGGACATACATGAGGCACAGAGAGTGATGCAAGGTAATTTCGACCTCTTGTGTAAGTGGGCTCACGACGTCGGTCTTGTAATTAATGCAAAAAAAACCAAGCTACTGCATATACACTCACCATACCTGACTGAGTTTCGTGTGCCTTTTATCGTTGCCCATGAGTACCTGTGTCTTCATCAACAGGTCACTACGTGTAGTTGCTAGACACTAGAGTTGGTGACTCATCATTATGTATCTTGGTCTGATAATAGATAATAATTTCCACTGGCGGCCGCACATTGATTATGTATGTAGCTTAGGTCTGTGTTAGCAAAGTATAAATTACCTTATAACACACTTCGAACATTGTATTTGGCATTAGCCGACTCCGTAATTGATTATGGCCTAAGTAGTTATGGGCGCACATACAAGACTTATGTAGAAGACATCTACAAGTTACAGTTACGAATTTTAAAAACAATTGTACCCACAAGAATAAAAAATGAATTCCAAGACAATGACTCAGGTTTATTTAAGCACTGTAAAATTGTAAATGTCTTTGACAAGGTACGCTTACGTGTTATAAGCGAGAACTATCATAACATAAGTAACATTCGTAAATACGAAAGGCTGAATAAAGTCGTTGCGTTGTTTGTCGTACCTACCAAATTATATTGTACCTAAATGGAATAATGTATATGGATCACGGACGTGGGAATGCGTGCTGCCATCGTACATGAATGAATTACCGCTTGAGACCTGTAATGCACTTAATGCGAAGAACTGCTCTAAAGTACTGAAGAGATACTTTCTAGATTGTGAGCCAATCTAGAAAGTATCTCTTTAAGTGACGTCTTAATTATTTGACAATATTTGACAGGCCTGTTGGTCTAATGGTTAGTTAAGTAAGTAAAGTTGAGAACAGCTCTCCATGAGCTTAAGGAATCCAATCTCAAAGTCCAACAACTGTTACAAGAGAGAGAAGAGAGTGAGGTGGAGATCGTTAAGGTTAATACCAAAAACACAAGCCTAAAACGGGAGTTAGTTGACCTACATCAGCAATTCTTGGACGTTGTTGATGAACGGGATCAACTGCAGATGGTCATGGATGGGTTCAAAAGTTGCACTAATTTATATGAAGAGGCTTTATGTAAGGTTAGGGACCTAGAAAATGAACTTATTTATGCTAATAATTTGATTTTAAAGTTACAAAAAGAAAAAGAAAGTTCTCAACTTAATCAAACAAATAACTTGTACAATGAAATATTAAATAGTAATTGTAACCCCTCTTCCTTAATTACTATAGATCTGACTGAAGATACTATATTGAAACAAAACTACTCTCATAAAACTAGTCAAAATAGAATAAAGAAATATGCTAGATTAAATAAAATAATTAAAAAATGTAATAAATATAAGAAACAACAAAATTACTTTTCTAAAAATATTCAATTAAGAAAAGAGCGTGTTTCATTGGTTAGTAAATTAAATAACTATCAGATTAAATTGGAAGATAGTATAAATATTTATGAAATAGACACTCAGCGCTTACAATCTAATATACAGGTTTTGAATCAGTCATTAAAATCTTTGACTAATAAATATGAATGCTCAAAAAATCAAATCAAAGAGCATATTCTTGCCACTAATCAGTTGGTGGACAAAGTAGACTTGCTGACTCTCAGCAATAATCGGTGTTCCTGTCAGATAGAACCCACTCCGGATGCCCTCCAGCCTGAAGCAACGGAGGACCCGTCTCAAGCTGTGAGGGCTCCGGACAGTATCACTAGTCAGAGCAAAATATCTGATATTGTTCACAATAATCAGCCTGAGATGAATAGTTTAATATCTCCAAATAGTCATAGTGAGTGTCATTCAGTTATGTTCTCCGATGGTATAGGCAGAGGGCTAGGTAATTTATTGAGTAATAATCTAAGTTATTGTACTTTAAATCATTGCATGCCACATTCTAACTACAAAGAGATAATGGCATCAGTCACTAAAAATGTGTGTTATCCTAATACTACCATTACTATATTTATTGGTAATAGTTCTAAGATTGGAAAAAAAGACATCACTGACAGTGTAGCAGAGTTGTTAAAATTAGATTGTAAGAAAATTATTTTGTGTGCATTTCCCTATTTTGAGAAGTTATCTAATAGACAAAACAATCATATACATAGGCTGAACAAGCATGTACAGTTCTTAGCAACCCATTATAGTAACAAACTTTTATGTTTAGACATCAACACTGTTGTTGATAAACTTAGATCGACCCAGGATTCTGCATATCTGCCTATTAGATATAGACATATAATAGCTAGTCTATTAAGTTTTAATATTCACTCAGACATAAATAGTATGTCTTCGTCTTGTTGTGTACATATTAGTGGTAGTTTTAGTAATAGTATTAGTTGTACGAAGGAGGATCCATGTGTCACCATGGAAGATTCCCAATTTCAAGGTGGGACTACTAGTAGTAGGATGTTTTTGCCTGGTGATGGCATGGGAGTCCCGGGGCTCCCTCCGGATAGTCTTCATTCTTTAAACTTTTAAGTAAGACAACAGAAGGTACCATTAGCAATATAGCATCTCCTAAAGACAATGTATCTTCTTGCAATCAATTATTTAGTTTAAAAAAAGGGCCTCAGAATACCTTGACATTACTCCATCAGAACATTCAAGGTATTTCTTCGAAATTATTGGAAATCGAAATATTTTTAGAAAAAACTATGTTTGACGTCATCTGTTTTACCGAACATTGGTTGAAGGATTACCAAATGTTAATTAATTATAGTAATTACACTGTGGGCAGTTGTTTTACCCGTAAATCTATGCTGCGTGGAGGTTCCTTAATATTAATAAAAAAATGTATAAAATGTAAAGAACGTAATGACATAGTAGGTCTCTCTGTTGAACATTGTATCGAACTGTCCTGTGTCGAGCTAGATAGGCATGTAATAGTGTGTGTGTACAGACCCCCAAACTATCAAAATTTCTCCTTATTCGAATCAATAATGGAAGACGTCCTAGTAAAGCTTGCAGACAGTAATAAATCCGCAGTTATTTGTGGAGATTTTAATATCAATATTTTAGAAGAAAATTTAAATAGCAATAGATTATTAAATCTTTTTAAGTCATTTGATTTGACCAATATTTTTATGGAACCTACTAGGGTGACTCCAACTTCTGCTACTTGTATTGATAATGTTTTCTGCAATTGTGATTATTCCGATAAAGCAATAGTTAGTTGTCTGCCGTCTGATCATAGTGGACAAACGGTAACGTTTAGGTGTAAAACAATTAAACAACAAGTTCAGATTTCATATAGACAAATAACAACTAAAAAATTAAATAAATTTAATAATTCCCTATTCAACAGATTAAGTGTTATGAGCCTTAGTGTGGACGACATTAGAGTTAATAAATTTTACGACAGTTTCTTTTCAATAGTTCACACCGAATTCAATAAATCTTTTGAAAAGAAGACTAAAACTATTTGCCCTAAAAGACATGGCCAAAAATTGCATTCCATCACAATTCCATGTACACGTACGTAGTAAATACCATTATAAAGTAAAAATATAAAAATAAATTACTGCGTAGGTTTTAGCCTCTCTGAACTTGTCAGTTTTTAACAACTTCAAAAAAAAAGTAGGTTCTCAGTTCAACCTGTATGTATGTTTGTTCGCGATTATCTCGCGTTTGGCTCAATAGATTTTGATGCGGTTTTCAGAAAAGTGTTCATTACATTCTTGACAAGGTTTCTATATATAACACTAATGGATATCCTGTGACGTTGCCCGCGACGATCCGTTTTTGCTTAATTCAATTGTAGATTTTCAGTGACCATTGCATGTTTGCCCGCGATTATCTCGCGATAGGCTTAACGGATTTTGATGCGGTTTTCAAAAAAGTATTTGTTACATTCTGCGGAAGGTTTTAGTATATAACAATAATGGATATCTCGTGAAGTGGCCCGCATAGTTCCGTAGTTGTTGCTTACTAGGATTGTAGATTATCAAAGAATATCTAAACTAAATTACATTTTTTAAAGACGGAACTGACTTCAAAACGAAACAAAAAAAAAGTGTAAAATAATTTTTCTTTCGGAATTCGGTGGCCATGATCAATGAAATAAAAAACCAAGCCACCGACTTCCGAAAGAAAAGTTATTTGTATTTAAGTTCAAAAATTATTGAGTAATGCAAGATGAATTTTAAATACCGTTTGTCAAGTTCCGCCTTAATGGATCTTAGAGAAAAATAAATATAATAAAGGATGTTCCAAACCACGTGAAGTACTTGTACAAAACGCGTGAAATGGTCGACAAATGCGTTATATTAGAAACATTTCATTCATCATGTATTCATTGGTAGAAACTGTAATCATTGGTATTTGTTACGTTTTATAAAATACTCGTATCGTAAATATATCATTACGATACGAGTATTTTCAATTCGTTTTATCCAATTCACCCAAAAAAGCTTTACAACGTAACGAGTTTACTGGTTTGCTAGTGTGGTTTTTTTTTACGTCAAATGTCAATTTTATTTTAATATCAATGCAGACGCTCTGCGATTGCAGATTCAACGTCTATTGTGTTTTTGTTTTGCGGCTATCTGATATTGTTGACCCCCTACGGACTGATACCTTCTACCGTACGATTACCTTGCTAATAATACTGGATTCTGATTTGCTTTGCGTTTTGGATTTGTTTTGTGGATTACTATGAGGGGCATCAACTGCGGAATAGCCATACAAACGCTGCAGAGGCATCTCATATCCTCGCTTTCTGCACACCATCATCAAAACTTTCGCGTTGGTTAACCAATGCTCAAACCCAGGTATGAAGTTGGAATAGTAAAATATATAAAAAGTTTTTTTTATGTTTTTCAAGTGCATTTTTTTCAGTTGTCTCTAGATCATTTGTCGACCATGCTTCTTATTATTGAATACCAAAACTGGTGATGACATGAGAAACTCAGACAGAAAAATAAGACAACATAATGTCAGTATTGTGTGTCCATTGCTCGCTGTCCTAATATCACAAAATACCATTAATGTGGTAAGCATTTTGTTTTTTATTCATTATTTTAAATATCTAGTTAAGTATTAATCTATAAAAATGATTTTTCACAGTATATTTGTGTGATTATAATATATACCGTTATGTATTTTCCATTTTTTTATATATACTTCTATAAAGTAGGCATGTTGTAACATAATACTCTCATTGTACAAAAACATAAAACTTGAAAACAAGCTTTTATATGTGTTTATTCTAACTGGGGTTTATTTTCAGCCCTCAAGAAACAACTTTGTTTGTCATGTGTGTTGGATGCGAGCAAATAAACAAGCAGTGCATTAGCTTCGGACAAGATGCAGGAATTGGTTTCAGACATCATGCAGGAATTGGCTTTAGACAACGAGCATAATTGGCTTCCGACAACAATGCGGCAGCCTCTAACGTTCAAGTAGTTAGCCCACCAGAGCCACCACCATTACCGCCTGTTCAAAGTGATCCACGTCGAAGGGAAAGTAATACCACATTATTACCCAATTACAAGTGAGCTTCAATCTCATCTGTTCACTGTATATTTTTTAGCAGATGGCCGATGGAGTCGAAAAGTGCTAGAGTGGAGACCACGGATTAGCAAGAGCAGCGTAGGACGTCCACCAACAAGATTGACAGACGACCTTATAAAGGTCGCCGGAAGACGCTGGATGCAGGTCGCTTCCAACCGGTATATGTGGAGATCTAAAGGGGAGGCCTATGTTCAGCAGTGGACGTCCTATGGCTGAGATGATGACTGTGTATTTTAACAATGCAGAAACAGAATGTTACATTTGGTCCCGATGTTCCTTAAAAAAGAACATTATAGTGTGTGAAACACATTTGTATAGCGCTCAGGGGCATTTATTACCTCAAATGAATGGGACACATTCTGCATTTAGTTCTGTCCATATAGAAGACATAATTAATATTATGAAGTCAAAAGATTTTTTTGTTTAATTTCGAAAATATCTCCGAAATGCCAAACCATTTTTGCCATCATTGCACTGGTCATACAGTACCTCCGTTTTTAGTTCTGTATAATTTTTTACCTCTTGCAAATGATAGGCAACCTAAACGTGCTTTAGCTTTTTATTTAATGAAACTAAGAACAACCAATATCCAAGCTCCACCAGCAGGATTTTTGGATAACATATTGTTAACAAGAATATGAGGAAAATGTATAAAAAGGCAAATCTTTGTCCCGGAATCACAATTATGAAATAATGTACTCATTTATGCTTGTATTTGTTTTACTATGTTCAAAGCTGTTATTTATAACATAACTGAATCATTACAAATCCTTAAACTTAATTCTGATAAGAGTATGAAATAAAAATATAGTTATATCTAAAGTTGACCTGTGACTAGTTTAACACTAACTCATCATTTAACGAAATATTTATCTAGTACAGGTATATTATAATGTAACAAAATAATTTTATTTATTCTCTGTAAAAATAAATAATTATTTATACCTACTCTTTTGTTTAATTTGTATTTTCCTTGTTAATTGGTCTATAACCTTTTTCGGTCAATAAGTCTTAAAAGTATATTTTTAGGCAACCCATAAAAATACACTTTTAAGAAAAACATTAAATTATATTATAGGTACTTGGTTATTATTGTCAGATTTTAATGTATAATTCATTAAAGCGCCTTTCTATTATAGCAAATCCTATTCTATGCACTTATTGCCAGCAATCTGACTAAAGGTTTAGTGAAACTGTTTTGGTTTAGTATATTGTAATGACAAGTTCTTTATGTGTTTTATTTACTGCAATTTAATGTACGAATAGTCACGAATATAAAACACCAAAAATCATTGGTGTACATTGAATTCAATAACTATGCAAACGCCCATACAAAACTTGGCCATGTCCTTTGTGTTTAGTGACTGGGCGACTGCAGGTATAAGAAAAAGTAGGGAAAGACTATTTGAGCTCTATGGCCTTAAGCCTTACATCAACACTGAAACTTTTAACAAGTTTGTTTCTACATACTCGAAAGTGTTCAGAAATACTTGCAAAGCTGCTAAAGCCATGTACATAAGTAATAAAATCAAAACATCAGATAATAAAATCAAAACAGTCTGGAAAGTAATAAATGACGAGACTGGCAGGAAAAAAACACGTAGCACCAAGTATACGTTGGAGACACCACATGGTACTATAAGTTCAAATCGGGATGTAGCCCAAGAATTTGTAAAATTCTTTACTGATATACCATTAAAGACCACGGAGGCTCTAAACTCCTCTCCCGATATCGCAATTTCTTTATTGAAGGCAAACGTGTCTGGCTGCTCGGCTGAATTTGTGTTTAAGCACATAAACCCCATGACAGTTATTAAAGCTTTTAAACAAATCAAAATTAAGCTAACAGAAGATCTTTGGGGAATGTCGATAAAAGTTTGTACTTCCATAGTAGAGACTATAGCACCATACTTGGCTTTAATATTTAATTTGTGTGTAGACCAAGGAGTTTTCCCGGATTTAATGAAATTCAGTAAAGTCATACCTCTTTTTAAATCCGGAGACACTAAAGACACTAATAATTATAGACCAGTATCCGTGTTGCCCGTTTTTAGCAAGGTTTTTGAAAAGGTAATGCTTAATCAGATGCTTAACCATTTTAACACCAATAAAATTTTACATGATCAACAGTATGGTTTCACCAAGGGACGTTGTACAACTGACGCCGGTGTCACCTTATTGAAGCACATATTTACTGCATGGGAAGAGGCACAAGACGCTATAGGAATATTCTGTGACCTCTCCAAAGCATTTGATTGCGTAAATCACGATACTTTGCTTTTTAAACTTGAGCACTACGGTCTAAGTAAACTTGCAATTAGTTTGGTAAAATCTTATTTGTGTGATAGACAGCAGCAAGTTCAGATAAATGGTGTGAATTCACAAGGTTTAAAGGTAAAAATGGGGGTTCCGCAAGGCTCAATATTGGGTCCTTTTCTCTTTCTTGTATATATTAATGATTTACCCTATTTATTAAAAAACCAACCTCACAATATGGTGTTATTTGCTGATGACACTTCCCTAATTTTTAAGATAAATAGACGGGCCCAAAATCTAGACAACGTAAATGATGCCTTACGGCAGGTACATGACTGGTTTACTGCAAACAATTTAGTATTAAATGGAAAAAAGACCAAATGTATAAGATTTGCTTTACCAAATGTTAAATGCACAAATTATGATATAGTATTGAATCAAGAAATACTTGAATTTGTCGATAAAACAGTTTTCCTGGGGATTACGCTTGATGCACGGCTTCAATGGAGTCCCCATTTAACAACTCTTGCGGGGCGGCTAAGTTCAGCAGCATACGCTGTGCGAAAAATCCGTCAATTTACCGATGTAGATACTGCTAGAATCGTCTATTTTAGTTACTTTCACAGTATCATGTCTTATGGCATTTTATTGTGGGGACGGGCTGCCGACATCGAATCTATTTTCATCCTGCAAAAGAGGGCCATCAGGGCCATATACAATCTCCGTAGACGCGATTCTCTAAGAGAACTGTTTAAGGAAATTAACATTATGACAGTACCTTGTCAATACATCTATGAAAATATAATGTACGTTAGGAAAAATCTGCATCTTTTTAGTAAGAGAGGTGACAGACACAACTATCACACTAGAAATAGGGATCAGTTAGTTCAGCCGGGCTTCAGACTCGCCAAAGTAGACTATTCTTTCATGGGATACTGTTTAAAGTGCTATAATAAAATACCACAAAATGTTCTTGAATTGAATGAGACTAAATTTAAATCATGTATTAAACGCACACTATGTAAGCTGGCTTATTATAAACTAAGTGATTATATTGCTGATGATAATGCTTGGCTCCATGCTGGTCCTGCTCCACTTGACAGTGTAGGATAAATATTGATAGCGTTTATTTAATATTCTTGTTGGAGCTGATGAAGATTGTTCAACTGTATTTGCATTGTATAGATTCAATCATCCTAGTATTATATAGTTTCATAGCCAGCATTGTGTGAGTGCTATGTACCTCGGAGCTATCATTCACTGAGTACCTACGTCTCTTATTGACTTGAATAACCCTGGCGGTTGAGAGTATGTCATGCTCACTCAAATGTCCCGCTGATGGTGGCGCGTGTGTCGGATCATTTAGCTCCCTTCAAAATGGTTGAGCTGAATGGTGCTGATACATGTGTCATGTTCGTGAACGGGCGCTGTCAGTTGGGACTGGTCATCTCTTAGTTGCCACGGTTTATTTTAACTATCTATTGATCATTTTGTTTGTTTCTGAATTGTCTTTGTTTTAATTTTCTACTATGGACACTTTTAACTTGCTACATCGTTCTCACATAATGTATCATCTCAAAATGAATGATGTAACAAAGGTTTTGTAATAATTTTGGCGATTTAAAAAGAGTGTCCATGGAGTTTCTTGCCCGTTCTTCTCCATAGAGATCTACTTCTTGGAATGGGCATCTACGGTACTTTCACAGTTTTTATGTCTTGTGACTGGGACTGTAGCACCATAACTTTTTAGTGTTTAATAATATTTTTGTCTATGACAATTCAAAAGTGCCTGTAACTGGCCTACTTGAAATAAACGCTTTGATTTTTTTGATTTTTTTTTTTTTGAGTTACCCTGACTGCTATGCCGGAGGTCGTCGGTTCGATTCCCACCCAGGACAAATGTTTGTGTGATGAGCACGATCGTTAGTTCTGTGTCTGGGTGTAATTTATCTATAATATGATGTATTTAGAAATATATGTCGAAGAATCGTTATCAGAAGGGGCGCGATATCGGAAATAACACTCACAGAACCTTCGTTAACACTTTTAATTACTTGCTAACACACACTGAATACAAAATAATCAAGGATGTCCTAGATATGGCTCGATTAAAAACTTAGGAACGCGGGAAGTTTATCGTGGACGACGTGGCGTGACCGAGATGTCTACACAGCTTGACGGACCGATTCAAAGTGTTCACTTCACTCAACTGTCCGTCCAAGTGGCCTACCCCACACAGGTTTGCCAACATATCTGTCAACGTCAGTACCTGTCAACGTCGAATATCTGATTAAACTTCTGAATCGATATTCAACTCGACTATTCGCTCGGTGTTGCCATTACTCCACGCTAACCATCCCCAAGTGTAATAACTTGACGTTTCTAAGCGTTATCTGTCAAATCTAACTTCATAGTTCCTCCAATGAGAGATAGATGGCTTTATTCTAAATTAACAATTAACAATAATCAATAGAGATTCCAAATTGTGTTTCTGTTTTGATTCCGCAGCACGATAATAGATGGCGTTATTCTAAATTGTTGTGCTTCTGTGTTGATTCTGCGACACGGCCATTCTGACAATTCACACGTCTTCGTGTGTGACATCTGGAATGAAAGAAAATTCTCGAACAGTAACCATTCTACTCGTTCGGCCATTCCTGACCCAAATGGAAAAGGTATTCTCATCAAAATAATTACAAATGAAAATCACAACAAACTCTTACTCTCAAAGCTGACATGTCGAACAACACCCATACTCATTCAAGTAATAGGAAACTCATTAAAATATTGCAGTGCTCATACTCTGATCTCAATCCGGTCTTCATCATCACACATTATAACCTCCATCGGGTCATAAGCATGAAATCAATCGACCTCCATCCGGTCTTCAACACGTAACCTCCATCCGGTTACAAACACAAGACCATCAAGATAATCATTTCGAGCCTTTATCAAAATAATTCTTAAAGTAGGTTTGTTCAACATGTTACCTTATTTTTCCTATAAAGTTACAGATTATAAATTCCATAAAGAAAAATATCACATGAACGACTCAAAGTCAAACACAAAAGACAACACAATTTAGACTGACCGAAAATCCCAGAGGAATCAAGTACCTTTGCAATTGTATCATCACAATGCAGTAATCTTATAATCAAAACAGTAGGAATCAAATTCGTGGCCTGTGGCTAACACTAGCGCCACCAACAAACCTCTGTTTGTTGCACACCGTTCACCACGAACGCACAATACACGACCTCCGCCAGTGCCATCCGCACACCCCGCATCCATGGACACCAGGATGTCAAAAATTTTCGGAAATACGGACTGGCTACGAAATGGCTACTGGTACGGTCTGACCAGCCGACCTAAGATTTCACACTATCATTCAACTCAACACCTCTACTTAACCCTAGAAGCCCAATCTACGTAAATTTGACGTATACCGCGGCGAAATATCTCTGTCTCTTTCACGTTTACCGTTGGATCGCCGCTAACTTCTGAACCAACTCAGTAGCCATTGAGACCTCGCAGGACACAGTTGCGTCATCTCGGTAAGTGCCGCCATTTTGTTGTAATAGAGAGGTTGCACGTCATTTTGACGTATAATTGGGCTTTGTGTAACTTTTGAAATTGTTTCAAATTTTTTATTTTTGTGATTTATTTGAGTTAATCGTATTTTTTCGTTACATTTTTCATATAATATTAATATTTTTAGGTTAAATACAAAATGGAGTCCCGTCAACGGCTCGGCCAGGACGAAATAGCTACAATTTTAGAAAATGATGACGTTTATTCTCCGCTGGATTCGGACTCCGAGGAAGAAGATCGTGTAGTTGAAGATGATGTCTGGAGTGATAACGAGGACGCGATGGTCGACTTCGTTGAGGATACAAGCAGGCAAGAGGACCCCGATAACAATATTGCTTCTCGGGAATCGGAAATAGGTGGCCGATGGCGGTCTTTTACGGGATGCTGAATATGGCGTTTGTGAACTCCTATATATATACTGTATACTATATACTGTCACAATAAGATAAATAAAGAAGAAAAACCAATGAGCCGCAAAGAATTTATGAAAAAAATTAAGCACAGATCTGACGACACCTTGCATGCAAGAACGACTACAAGCACCTAGTTTGAAGAGGACTCTACGCGACAATATAACAAATGTTTTAAAAAATGTGGTACCACCATCTCCGGAAAATATTAGTGATGAGCCAGAACCAAAGAAACGAGGCTATTGTGGATTTTGTTCATATAAAAAAAGACGGATGACCAAAGCGCAGTGTTGCAAATGCAAAAAGGCTATATGTGGAGAACACAATATTGATATTTGTCAAGACTGTATATAAAGACTGTTTTCTTCTAAGAGACATATAAAGTATTATTACAAGTTCATATAATTTTATGAAAACATTTAAAAATAGTTGTTTTTTTTATAATTACATAATTTTAAGAAAAAGTGTTACAGGCTTGATTTTTTTGTTGATTTTTTTCTAAGATATGATTAAAGTGCCATAATTGTATTAATAAAGAGTATTTTTAACTTAAAATGTATATTATTTATTAATTAAAACTTCAATTATGATAACTCATGCAAAAATATAGTTCATTAACAGAAAAAAATAGGAAAACTGAAGTTTTATTTTCACGCGTCATTTTTACGTATGATTGGGCTTTGTAACTAGTTAAATATGATTGGGCTTCTAGGGTTAAAAATTGTACTTGTTGTTAAATAAATAAATTGATAAAGTCCCTACCTACTTCATAAGTGTCTTTGTAAACTCTGTTGCTAACAGACCTAATAAACGTCTATGTTATGTTAATGTTTTTCTGCCGCTGGTGGCGTTGTTGTGTTGCCTGTCTTTTCTTTGTAAAATTCACTTAGGAACAAATATATTTACGTATCGTGTTTTACGGAAATCTGGTTTTATTACATAGAAATACTGCCTAATCCCAATAGGTTATGGGCCCAGGTACATGGTAATTCTATATTTCAATAAAAACTTCATGTTAAGAGCAAGATTATAACCGATATAAAATCTAACCCAAAATGGAGGTTACCAACTCGATGAAAATTGAGAAGTTTGATGGAAGAAATTTCAAACAATGGAAATTCCAAGTGAAATGTGCTTTAAGAGCGAAAAGATTGAATATAGAAAAGGTGAGACCAGCGGAAACCAGTTCGCAAGTGCAGTGGGATAAAGATGATGGGATGGCCATGTTCATTCTAACATGGTCCATGGATTTGAACCAAATATCTCTCATAGAAAACTGCGAGACTGCTAAAGATGTTATGACGAAATTAGAAGCTATCTATGAACAGAAATCAGAATATAACAAAATGTTAATTCATGAGCAATTTTATCAATATTCTTATAGTGCCAGTGATACAATGGCACAGCACGTGTCCAAGGTGGAAAGCTTAGCAAAGCAACTACGGGAGACAGGTGAGAAAATCAGTGACACAGCAGTAATGACTAAGATTCTAAGTACATTACCATCAACATACCGTTCACTTAGACAAGCATGGTTGTTGTTGGGAATAGCACCCAACAGACACGCAGACGGCACGCGCAGGGGACGTGACCGACCTGCACAGCAGCTGGTGAGCGGAGGTGTGGAGCGGGGAGCCGGCCCGGCGGCCGGCACTCGCCTTCTCGGAGTCCACCGCGACGGACGACATACTCCAAACGTTTAAATAGAGATATATATGTTTGGTCCGGGACAGTTTAATATTGTAAATTTAATCGGCAATATATCCAGCCAGTATTATACAGTCCACAGTCATTTTATTTCAAACCAACGAGCAAGTCGAACATTGGTCCTTCTAGGATCTCGCCGGTTATTTTTCAAAAAAGAAACGGTCTTGAAGAGAAAAAAAATTCAAACTCGAAGCTCTTCAGTTGCGGTCTTCAACGCCGAGTTCCTGCAGGAGTCGCCAATTTCCTGTCGAAGAAACTACGCATAGCTACCGCACACGCCCAGAGAAGAAGTATCTAGAAGTCGGCCGGACAACGGACTTCGGACCCGTCGAAAGTTCGAGTCATCGTCAAGTACAAAGAAGAACTTGCAATATCAACGGTTGGGTGGTTAAAACATTGAGTGAGTTCGTTCCAATTTGTCCCATATATCTTTCCTATTCTTTCTCATATTTCATGTTAAAATAGCCATAATTTAAGTGAGTGCTTTCAATTACTTTCACTTTATATCGTTTATTGATAAACTACTCCTATTCGTGGCCTTGCATTCATCAAAACTCATTTATTCTGCTTACAAAGCAACTGCATAACCTTTTTATAATTATTACAACATCTGTTTACGTTTACTTCGCTTCTTATTACAACAGCTGATCGCTCGGCGACACCGACACATCTGCGCCTCAGGTGTTCCTTTGTTCTCACCTTAGCTACCTGCGTTTGTTTTTTCTTCGCATATAATAAACTGGTTTCTTATCTTTCATTACTTTGTTTGTGAGTTAGCGCTTGTAAATTTAAAGCTATGGCTGACGAAAAAGTTGAAAAAATCGTTAAAAAGCGCAGCTGTATGAAGTCGAAACTCACTATTTTTGGCAATTACCTTCAAATGCTTGAAAGTTGCGGTGAACTTAGCAGCTTACAACTTTTAGATTTGGAAGCTAGGTTTAATAAATTTGATAGCTTATATGTGGATTTCGACAAATTACAGAGTGACATCGAGATGTTGGTGGCGAACCCCGATGACGAGAGCAAGGAGCGCGAGCAGTTTGAGAACCAGTATTATAAGCTGGTGGCGATGGCGCGGAGCCTGCTTGGCGCTTGTCCCCCCCGGTCTGGCACTGAACAAGATGGTTACGTAACGGGTGACGAGGATGTGCAGGCAGGTGGCTTTAAAAACAATTGTGTTAGGTTGCCAAAAATTAGTTTACAAGTTTTTCACGGACACTATCAACACTGGCTTGAATTTAGAGATACCTACATTTCACTTATTCATTCACGAAAGGACATGGATAACGTTAATAAATTGCACTACCTGCGTGCTTCTCTTAAAGGTAGTGCGTTGCTAGTTATAGATAATTTAGATTTTAAAGCACAGAATTACGAGTCCGCTTGGAATTTATTGTGTAATAGATACGACAACAAAAGATTGCTCGTTAATAATCATGTTCGGGCGTTATTTAGCGTTGAGTATATGCAGAGTGAATCATGTTCTTCTATTCGTGATCTTATTGATGTCACGAATAAAAATCTTCGTGCCTTGATAACGTTAGGTCAGGACACTGAACTTAATTTACGGGATACCCTCATAATCTACATGATGTCCGAAAAACTTGACTGTGTCACACGTAGGGAATGGGAAGAAAATCGAAACACATTAGATAATCCACCTTCATTGGATTTTTTTTTAAATTTCCTTAGCAACAGAGCGGACTTATTAGAAACTTTGCAAGAACATAAGAGAAACATTAATAAAGTACAACAGGCAGACACTTCCAAACATAATTCTAATCTACTTACAGCTACGAAATCTGATAAAAAATTAAATGAAAGCAATACTAAAGATAAAAAATTCAATAATAATAATAAAAGAAAATTAACATGTCCTATGTGCAGTCAGACTCATTTCTTATTCAATTGTGATGCCTTTAGAGCCCTGTCTATTGAAGCTCGTATACAAAAGGCCAAAGAGACAAAGGTCTGCCTTAATTGTCTGCGACTAGGGCACGCAGAATCAAGGTGCAATCTTGTACCTTGCAAATACTGCAAGAAAAGGCACAGTACTCTGCTTCATCTACATGAGGCAGAAGCAACTTCGTCTCCTGAGTCAGTTATTCCCGTCAATAACTTTGCCGGTTCAACTAATATTCAGCAGTTTACTACTCCTCCGAATGTTTTGCTTTCCACAGCGATCGTGAGGGTGGTTGACAGCAAGGGCGACGTGCACAACGCCCGAGTACTCCTCGACAACGGCAGTACGGGCAACTTTGTAGATGAGGCACTGTGCGGTAAGCTGGGTTTGTCGCGACGTAGTGCGAGCGCCACCGTGACAGGTATTAATAATAATACTTCCTATTGTACACAGTCTTGCAGCCTTACAATTATGTCCCACTATGATGAAGACTGTAAACTTACTGTAGACTGTCATATTTTACCTCAGATCACTAGAGCTTTACCGTCTTCATTTATAAACACCGATAACATTCCTCTTCCATTGGGAATAAGTCTAGCTGACCCAACATTTAATATACCGGCAGCTATAGACATCTTACTTGGGGCCGAAGTATTTTGGTCCGTCTTATGCAATAACTCTATAGACTTAGGTAAAAATCAGCCTAAGTTATATGAAACGAAATTGGGTTGGTTAGTGTCAGGGTACGTTGCCCGTCATAAGTCACACTCTTCTTCTCCCGTTTGTCATTTTCTAAATGAGGACGCCGACCCAGATTTATCCCGTTTTTGGGAATTAGATACCGTTGCAGCCAAGCACTCCTTATCACCTGAGGAGCGAGCCTGTGAGCAGAGCTTTAAGGAACGCACCTATCGTAAAGACGACGGACGCTTTGTCGTAACCATGCCACTGAAGAAAGATCCTTCAGTCTTAGGCAATTCCTTTTCAAAGGCAAAGTGTCGGTTCATGTCACTAGAGCGTAAGTTTCTTAGGGACCCTGCCTTCAAAAGCAGGTACGTTGAGTTCATGCAAGAGTATGAACGCCTAGGTCACATGACTGAAGATAAGGAGTCTTCGCCGAGCTGTCTTCAAGGTATTAACTATTTTCTACCCCACCACGGCGTCATCCGTGAATCAAGTACAACTACCAAGCTTCGTACAGTTTTCGATGCATCGGCTACCACTAGTACTGGTGTGTCATTAAACGACATCCAAATGGTTGGCCCGACTGTACAAGAGGACATCATTTCGATATTGCTACGCTTTCGCCAGCATAAATTTGTTGTAACTGGTGACATAGAGAAAATGTACAGAGTGATTGAACTTCAACCTTCTCAACGCTCTCTACAAAAAATTATCTTCCGCTCTGATTCAAAAGAGCCTTTAAAAACATATACACTCAACACGGTGACTTATGGCACGGCAAGTGCGCCGTACTTAGCTACCAAATGTTTGGTGAGTTTAGCTTCCAGCGCCCCTGATGATGACGTCAAACAATCAATTCAAAGAGACTTTTATGTTGACGATTAGCTGGGTGGCTCTGATTCTATAGAGAAAACAATCGATATTACTCAAGGAGTCATATCTACCTTAAAATCAGCCCAATTCAAATTAAGAAAATTAAAATCAAATAATAAATTCATTTTAAATAAAATTACACCCTATTTTAATAATACAAATGACAATATTTTGGATTTTTCACAAACTCACATGGATGTCTCATCAAAAACTCTTGGTCTGAACTGGAATTGTGATTCGGACACTTTGTCATTTTCAATTAATTTAGAGTTAAATGAAAAAGTAACAAAACGTCACATACTTTCGGTTATAAGTCAGATCTTTGACCCATTGGGACTCGTCGGCCCGTGTATTGTAGATGCAAAATTCATCATGCAGAGATTGTGGATCGATCAATATTCATGGGATGATGAGGTCTCACAAGACACCAAACATTTATGGCTTGCATTTGCTGACACTTTACCCCTTCTGAATCACTTAAGAATTCCTCGATGGGTTTTTAGTGATAGCTCAGGAATTCATGAAATTCATGTTTTTTCAGATGCCTCAGAGCGAGCGTACGGCGCTTGTCTGTACATTCGTTCTGAAGATCAGTCAGGGTTAGTAAAGATACACCTCTTAACCTCTAAAAGTAGGGTAGCGCCGATAAAGCCTACGACGATACCTCGTCTGGAGCTTTGCGGAGCCTTGTTGGCTGCAAGGTTGTGTACAAAAGTATTAACCTCTCTTACTCTAAAGATAAGCAAATGTAGGTTTTGGTGCGACTCGACTATAGTTCTAGGGTGGTTATCTACGCCCCCATTACAACTAAAAAATTTCGTTCGTAATCGAATCCACGAAATTCAAGAGAGCACAGAGGGTCACGTGTGGGGCTACGTACGGTCGAGAGACAATCCGGCGGACCTTGTTTCTCGTGGGCTGAAGGCTGATTCCATCAGTGGTTCATCCTTGTGGTGGTCTGGTCCCACTTTCTTAAAGAAAGATGAACGTGAATGGCCAAAAATGCCCAATCATAACGAGAGACACGATCTACCAGAGTTAATTTCTTGTTCTGTGGTAGTAACTAATAGTACTTCTAATGTAGATCCTATAAGTAGTTTGATTAACCGTAGATCTAAGTTAATTCATGTGCAAAGATCAATAGCATATTTACAAAGGTTTGTACATAATTGTAGAAACAAAGCCAATAAACGTACTGGTCCATTGTTAGTTGTCGAACTTAAAAATTCTTTAAATTTAATATTGCACAAAGTGCAGTTGGAAATGTTTCCTGACGAATATGCTATTCTTAAAACGGCAAAGGTATTACCTAAGAAGAATAGACTCAGTTCCTTGTCCCCATTTCTAGACCCCAATAACCTATTACGTGTTGGTGGTAGACTAGACAACTCCCCATATACGTACGATACAAAGCATCCTGTCTTATTGTGCAGCAAGCATCATTTTACTAAGATACTCTTTGAGCACCTACATTTAATATATTTACATGCCGGTCCACAGCTCTTACTAGCGAACGCTAGGCAAACTTATTGGCCTTTGGGTGGCAGAAGCCTAGCTAAAGCCATTGTAAATATTGTGTCCGATGTTGTCGATACAAAGCGGAATCGGTGCAACCCATTATGGGACAGTTACCGACAACTCGAACTGAGTTAGAGTACCCTTTCTTACATTGTAGTGTTGATTATGCAGGGCCAGTGATGATAGCGGACAGGAAAGGCAGAGGTTGCAGACTTATTAAATCGTTTTTGGCAATCTTCATCTGTAACTCGACAAAGGCCTGTCACATCGAGCTTGTTACGGCACTATCCAGTGAAGCTTATTTAGCCGCTCTTAATCGTTTTGTGTCACGTCGGGGGAAACCACAAAGTATTACGTCCGATAACGGCACCAACTTTGTCGGCACTTACAATGAGCTATCAAAGTTTCTGGTACAATCAGACCTTGAAAGTCACATGTCGAAAGAAGGTATAGAATTTAAATTCGTACCTGCATAATTATAGTCCCCACTTCAACGGCTTAGCCGAGGCAGCTGTTCGTTCCACCAAACACCATCTTAAAAGGTTATTGCAATCCACTCATCTCACCTACGAAGAAATGGCTACGTGCCTCACTCAAATAGAAGCTGTTTTAAATTCCCGACCTATGACTCCTCTTTCCTCAGAACCCCATGACTTTTCCGCTCTGACACCTTCCCATCTCTTAATTGGACGGCCACTTAATGCTATACCTCATCCACAGGTCTTTGATCGCAATATTAGTCGCCTGGAACGCTTCAAGAGAATAGAGCACATCAAGCAGCATTTCTGGCAGCGCTTTTCCCTTGAATACGTTGCTCTACTGCAACAGAAGGTGAAGTGGCGCTCTTCGAAGACAGAACTGAAGTTAGGCTCTCTTGTCCTCATAAAGGATAGAGCTCTTCCTCCTCTTCTTTGGTCCTTGGGAAGGGTCATAAAGATTTATCCTGGTAGCGACGGCGTAGCTAGAGTTGCAGAGGTGAAGACAAAGAGGGGCACCATAAGGAGGGCATTCAATAATATCTGCCCCCTTCCAGATTTTTGAAGTCTTCTCTTCAACCCGGGCAGCATGTTGGGAATAGCACCCAACAGACACGCAGACGGCACGCGCAGGGGACGTGACCGACCTGCACAGCAGCTGGTGAGCGGAGGTGTGGAGCGGGGAGCCGGCCCGGCGGCCGGCACTCGCTTTCTCGGAGTCCACCGCGACGGACGACATACTCCAAACGTTTAAATAGAGATATATATGTTTGGTCCGGGACAGTTTAATATTGTAAATTTAATCGGCAATATATCCAGCCAGTATTATACAGTCCACAGTCATTTTATTTCAAACCAACGAGCAAGTCGAACAGTTGTCACTCGATGAAAAAAGTCAAACAATTTAGAACCTCACTTCTCGCCTAGTAGATGAAGAAGCCAGCCTTGTCAATGACACAAGAAGTAGTGAGACAGCACTAGTAACATCAAAAGGAAATTCTAAATCAAGACATGGAAACAAACAGAGCACTTCAAATGATCAGAAATCAAGTCATAGATTCATATGCTACAATTGCAATAAAAGAGACCACTTCGCCAAGGATTGTAAGTTTCCAAAGATAAAGAATGATAAGAAACCTAATAATACGTTAGCATTCAGTGCTGCAATGAATGAACATGATGAAGAAGCATGGATTCTTGATAGCGGAGCCTCAATGCATATGACCTTCAAGCGGAACTACTTCTGGAAGTTGAACGGGTCTCAAGACAACAATTCTGTTAAATTGGGCAACAAACAGAGTATCAAAGTATGTGGTGAAGGAACTATACTGATAGACAAACTGGTTAATGGTACATGGGAGAGATGTAAACTTGAGAATGTTTTATACGTCGATTTGCGAAGAAATCTGTTTTCAGAAGGTGCTGCCACTAGGAGAGGATATATGATAATGAAGAGTTGTGAAAAAGCAATGATCATGAAAAATAATGTTGTGGTTATGAGTGCACATCTAACAGAGAACAACTTGTATGAATTAGATGTCAAAACAATCAAACAAGAAGATTGTAATGTTGTGCAAACAGATGTAAAAGTTTGGCATGAAAGACTAGGACATCTAAATATCAAGGAGCTTAAAAATATGTGTAAGCGAGGTGTGATTCCGGTTACATTGGGTGGAAATGAGGAATTTGTCTGTGAAGCGTGCCAGTATGGTAAGCAAGCAAGAGACCCCTTTTTGAAATCTACCCGAGGTCCAACACAGCCAGGTGAAATTGTTTACAGCGATGTGTGCGGTCCTATAGAAGAACCTTCTGTGTCAGTTATGAGATATTTTGTATTGTTTAAAGATGGAGCTACAAGTTATCGTCATGTTTACTTCATGAAGCATAAGAGTGAAGTATTTCAATGTTTTCTAAAGTATAATGCAATTGTGAATAACAAGTTTCAACGTGATTTGCGCATACTTCATACAGACAATGGTTGTAAATATGTGAACCAAGAATTTACGTCATTTCTGGAGAATAAGGGAATTACGCATGAACGTACTGCCCCGTATACCCCACAACAGAACGGGAGAGCAGAAAGAGAAATATGTTCTATTATGGAAACTGCAAGAACAATGTTATATGCAAAGAATATTCCTTTGAATATGTGGACAGAAGCTGTCAACTGTGCCACATATTTGTTGAATAGAAATACATCAAGCCAGACGGGTGATGTTACAGCATATGAACTGTGGCATGGAGTGAAACCTAACTTGCAACATATCAGAATATTTGGATCCATCGGTTATGTACATGTACCAAAAGAAAAGCGAAGAAAGCTTGCCAGTAAAAGTGTTAAGATGTTGCTTGTAGGATATGACCATGATAATTACAGGATGTATGATATAAATACAAAGAAGATTACAATATCCCGGGATGTGAAGTTTGATGAATATAGTACTCCAGAACAAAAGCAAAGTGTTGTAGTAGTGACAGCTGAGCAAGAAGATCATTCTATGAGGTCTACTCCGCAGGATGAGTTTCAACAAGGCAATGTACCTGATGAAGATAGTTCAGATGATAGTATGAAGAGTTTAGAAGAAATGGATGAAACTTATGTCCCTCCAAGACGTATAATTATGTTTGGAGCAGGAAGGACAGAGAAATGTCACTCTACGTCCACGTCGAAATAACAACCTGGAAGTTAATTTCACAGAATTTGAAATACCTGATACTTATGAAGAAGCGATGAATAGTCCAAATTCTCATTTATGGAAGAAAGCTGTGGCTGAAGAGCTTCAGTCACATGAAGAAAATCAAACTTGGATATTGACTGATCGAGCGGAGAAGAAACCTGTGTCTTGTAAATGGGTATTCACCATAAAGAAGAATAAAGATGGAAAAATAGTACGATACAAAGCACGACTGTGTGCACGAGGGTTCACACAAGTCAAGGGCTTAGATTATAATGAGACTCTTTCCCCCACTAGCAGGTATGACTCCATCAGGGTACTACTCAGCATTGCTGCGAGAGATGGACTGGAGATTGAGCAATTTGATGTTAAGACGGCCTTCCTGTACGCTGAGATCTCTGAAGACATATACATGGAGGTGCCAGAGGGTTTGAAAACACAGTCAGATAAAGTATGTAAGTTGATTAAATCCATCTATGGTTTTAAACAATCAGCTAGATGTTGGAATGAGAAATTTTGTTATTTCCTTGATATTTGTGGATTCAAGCAATGTCCATCTGATAACTGAGTGTTTTTAGGATATTTTAAAGGGATAGAAGTAATATTAATTCTCTATGTTGATGATGGATTGTTGCTAGCTAGAAGTAAAGATGTTTTATCTGAAATATTGAATATGCTTAAACAAAAATTTGAAATTAAGATTTTAAATGTTAATTCATTTATTGGTATGGAAATAAATAAAGAAAAAGATTGTATAAGCATAAGTCAAAGAGTGTATATTGAAACAATGATCAATAGATTTAATTTGTCAGATGCAAAAAGTAGTAATACCCCTGCTGATTGAAATGTACATTTAACTAAGAGTACAAACAATGATTTAATTAATTTCCCATATAGAGAAGCAGTGGGAGCATTGTTATTCTTGTCATTTGTATCTAGACCTGACGTAGCATATTCTGTCAATGTTGTTAGTAGATATGTCAATAACCCAGGTGCTTCACATGTTACAGCATTAAAAAGAATCTTACGTTATTTAATTAATACTAAAGATAATGTGTATTATGTATCAGGGTAATAGTGAATTAGTTGGGTACTCTGACTCTGACTTTGCAGGTGACTTGGACACTAGGAAATCTAATACAGGTTACATATTTTAATGAATGGAGGTCCTGTCACTTGGTCTAGCCGTAAACAAAATACTGTGGCATTATCCACAACTGAATCTGAGTACATGGCTGCTAGTGAAGCTACTAAAGAAATTTTATGGCTTAGGCAATTTCTTTGTGATATTGAGGAGCCACAAGGCTTAATTACACTAAATATCGATAACCAGAGTGCAAATAAATTAATAAATAACCCTGTTTTTCACAGGAGAAGCAAGCACATAGATATAAGATATTATTTTATTAGAGAGAATGTTGCAAAGAAAATAGTAGACATTAAATATGTAGAGAGCTCACATTAATTAGCTGATTTCCTAACTAAAGCTTTGCCTCTAAACAAGTTTAATTCCAACAGAGATAAGATATTGAGAAAATAGTGTTTGATGTAGGTAATGTTTATAAAGTTTGAAGAAAAAAAAGTTAATTTTCTAGTAGTTGGTAGTAGAGTCAGTTAACATTATATACTTTATAAATTTAAGTGGGAGTGTTTAATAAATAAATTGATAAAGTCCCTACCCACTTGTTATACCATGGTACCCAAGGCAGATCGCTGACGATGCGTTAACCCCATTTATATCGAACAACATATTGCATCAGCCACGGGCACGAGGACGGGCCACGAGATGCTGACTTCGCGCAACGTGACAACCATCGCGCCACCACTTCCCGAGCATCGGAAACCGACACTTCGGTTCCAACCTCGAACGTAGTCATAATCTTTAGCTATAATTAATAATTGTAATTTCTTTTTAATTAAATTTATATTAAGTAAATTGTTTTTTTTTAATCCACCGCCTGTAGCTACCGTAATTGGTGCAGTCGGTAGGATACTCGAAGCAGTGCGCGGCGCGTAAAGGACTCTAAAATCGATCCTGTCGGCTCCGCATAGCCGCTGTCTGAGCTATTAAGCCTTCATCGAGTATCCAGACCCTCGGAAAGCTGCAGCCGGTGCATCCAGACTTCGATGCTGATTCAGAGACACCAAGAAATGAAACTGTGAGTACACTTGAATCACTCTTGTGTTGCTTCCCTATAGTTGTATCTTTTCCTTTTTCCAGTCTTACGTTAATCCTTCAAGATTTTTCATCCTAGGCAATCCGGTTCTTGTAGCCCTAGGGTCGTAAGACAGAGTAGGTTAGACCAAGCTAGAGACTTAAGTGATATTATAGAAGAGACAAGCGCAATGGCTCAAGGAGACCAAATTGACGCTATATTTAAGTCCCTTCGATTACTCCCAGAGTTCGATGGGAACCCAAATACGCTAACTAGTTTTATTAATTTAAGTGATCAATTAGTTAAAAGATTTCTCAATCCCAATCCGGGAAATGAGCTGGAGAACCAAGCCTTGCTTAACGGAATTTTAAATAAAGTTACGGGTCCAGCCGCTCGATTTATTAACTCTAACGGTATCCCGACTGACTGGATTGGCATTCGTACAGCATTAGTTAATAATATCGCGGATCAACGCGACGAAACTGCACTCTATAATGACCTTTCATTGTTAACTCAAGGCCAAAATACGCCACAAGAATTTTACGAAAACTGTCAAACCCTATTTAGTACCATTACGACATACGTAACGTTGCACGATAGTCTGTCTACCACCGTAGAGGCGAAGCGTGAACTTTACAGAAAGCTTACGCTGCAATCATACTTGCGCGAATTAAAAGAGCCGCTAGGTTCTCGTATTCGATGCATGCGTCCCGTATCTATAGAGAAGGCGTTAGAGTACGTGCAGGAAGAAACTAACACGTTATATTTGCAACAGTGAAATAATAACTTCCTAGATAATAAAAAGCCACCAAGTAACCCCGCGGGCTCACAACCTAAACCCTCAAATAATAATCAACCGTTCACCATGGCACCAATTAATTTTAATATGCCTGGCCCTTCGCGCCAACCACCAATGCTGGTTCAACAGCCATGGAAACCTCACGATAATAATAATCCACCTCAGCCTAACCGTGGCCCAACACGTACTCAGCAGATATTTAGGGCTTTACCACCAAATTATAATGAACGGAGTAATGTATTTAGAATGATTCCGCGTAACGTGCCCGGTAATACGCAAAGTGGACCCGGTCCACAGAAGCCTACACCTATGAGTGGTGTAAGTCATTTTGTCAGCAAACCCATGCCTGCTAGAGGACACGACTGGACCAAATCAGGCAACCCACCACCAAGCAATTACTTTAAGGCTCGCGAGTTAAATTTCAACGAATGTCCGTACTATGTATACGGCCCCTACTACGATTGCTCGGAGTACTATTACATCGACCCGGAATATAATGATAACTTTATGTATGCCGATGATAATTCTGTGGTGTCAAGGTAAAAGGGGATGAGTCATAAATTTTGAAAAATGAGTTAATTTCGCAGTTGGATAAAATAAATTATAAAGTTTTACGATAAAAAGGAGATAAGTCAATTTAATGCATATTTACTTCGTGAATCTTAAATAACAAATAGAGTCTAGTCATAAGCAGCAAAAAATAAAAAGTAACAAGGAGTTGTGTGTACTCATCTCCTTATTACATACGTAAAACTTTACTTTTAATATTGAGCAAAGTGAGATAAGTCGACTCGTGTCTAAATTCATAATTTGTCGTTCCGCATTAGTTGCATTTCGCTCGCGAAGTTGACGTGTTTTGACCTGCGTAATAAATTCAAAATATTGGTTTTCGTGTGTATTTGAGTGTTGAAAGGCATAGAAATGAATAGGATACAGGGTTGGAAAAAAAACAGTTTTTTTTAGATTTTATAAAACAAACTGTTCAAATTGTTTTAAACTAGTGTTTTTTTTTTAGTTTCGGTAATTTTTTCAAATTAATTCGACTATGGGTCGACGTCTTAACTTATAAATAAATTATATGTTTCATTGCTAGACTAGATCTTTTCAAATTCGCTGTTTGTAATAAAATATTTACAAAAAAGTATCAATGGAAAAAAAACATTGCTGTTTTTTTTCTAATGTTTTGAAGTATTATTTCATTACAATGCCAAGAAAAGTTACAAAATGTGACGTAGCAAGAGCATACACTCAAATAATTTAATGTCAAGCTATTAAGACTTCTGAATATTAATTTATTTTCATTTTAAATGCATTCATCCGCCATAAAAAGTAGCTAGAACGTGTAATAAAAAACACTGTTTAATTTCAAACTGTTTTAAACACTGTCTAAAACAGGTGTTTTAAAACAACTTGTTTTAAACATGCCAACCCTGAGGATTAACAAGATAATGTCACTGGCTCTAAATGAAAGTCGCACTGAACGTAAGTATGATTGTTTTATAACTTTTACTTTTCTAAACTTTAAATTATTACCTCTTTTGAATGATTACAATTGATTGTAAGACACTGATGTCTGCAGAGATTATAATTATTGTTTTAATATTGTTAAATAAGTGTGATAAGTAGGTGCTCTAATTCAATTCAGTAACTGTGCGACAGAGTAGGCATGTAGGTACACGCGCTTGCCGGCCGCTGCCGCCGCGCATATACTCGCATTGTTGACAATTTGTTCGATTTAACAGGTTTGCAAGAAACTGTATCAGATACTCACAGCTGCAGCACGAAGACGAATGTATCTGGAGTTAGCAGTGAGGTGACTGAAGACTTACTCACTCCTTCTGACATAGGATTCCAGTCCCATGATTTTTCAACTGGTTGGTATTCATAATAAAAAAAATACGATATCCCTGTAGAAGTGTATTATAACATAGAACGCCCATATTTCTCCGTCTTTATCATTTCTAAAAAGCGTGTTTGAAGATAGCGATTACAAGCGTTTTTGTTTTTTTTCTCCTATAATATTTTATTGTTTTTTAGGGTTCCGTAGCCAAATGGCAAAAACGGAACCCTTATAGATTCGTCATGTCTGTGTCTGTCTGTCTGTCCTTCCGTATGTCACAGCCACTTTTTGTCGAAAATATAAGAGCTATCCTGTTGAAACTTGGTAAGTAGATGTATAATATTATGTGAACCGCATTAGGATTTTCACACAAAAATAAAAACAAAACAAATGTTGGGGGTGCCCCCCATACTTAGAATAGAAACTCAAAAAAAAAATTTTTCACCAAACCCATACGTGTGGGGGTATCTATGGATAGGTCTTTAAAAAATATATTGAGGTTACAAATATATTTTTTTTCTAAACTGAACAGTTTGCACGAGAGACACTTCCAAAGTGGTAAAATGTGTGCCCCCCCCCCCTGTAACTTCTGAAATAAGAGAATGATAAACCTAAAAAAAATATAATATATAATGTAGACCTCAACAAAAACTTTCAACGAAAATTGGTTTGGATGAGATACAGTTAGCAGTTTTTGAGATATAGCACATTTTCAAAAACCGCAAATATAACTTTGCCATTCATACAAACACTATGAAAAACAAAGTTATTTTTATTGTTTGTGTATATTACTTACTAATCTAATATATAAAATTCTCGTGTCACAGTTTTCGATGCCATACTCCTCCGAAACGGCTTGACCGATTTTGATGAAATTTTATGTGCTTATCCGGTATCTATGAGAATCGGCCAACATCTATTTTTCATCCCCCTAAATTTTAGGGGTAGTCCACCCCCAAAATTTTTTTAAAATTATTTATATGGCAAAACAACGTTTGCCGGGTCAGCTAGTCTCGATATAATTATATCCCTAATCTATGCTTGCTACAATGGAACCCTTCATGGGCGAGTCCAACTCGCACTCGGCCGGTTTTTTTATCCTATCATCAAAAATAATTAAAACTTATCAATATTAAATACCTAAATAAATATCACATAAAGATACAAGTCAATAAAAGTATTTTTAAAATTTTATTTCTTGTTATGGAAAAAAGAGATATCGATACCGGAAGTATCAATTAACGTAAGGGACATTTTGGCGAAAATGAGTTATATATATCATTGGATTCAGAATTTCGCGCTCTATCGATTGGTATTATTAAAAAAATTCTATCTTCAAAAAAATGTCCCTTACAGTATAAAAATTTTGACTGCGAAAAACGATTTTTAAAAAAAAGTATGATGTAACAGTCAATAATAATTTTTCCTCTCAAAACATTGAAGTAAGTCACCGTATTAAATAATTATCACCCTTACCTTAAGCCTCAAATTAGTGGATTTAAATGACATTGTCCCTTACTTTAAATAAAATGCCTCTAACTAAAAAAACATGTCCCTTACTGTAAATAAAATATCTCTCACTTTAAACAACATGGCCCTTTACGATACAAAATTGTTTGAAGAAAACTGAAGCTTATACAAAATGTTAGGGATCGGCGACACTTACGACATAACATTTTACGAAGAATTACCTCCAAATAATTCAAATGCGACAGAATAAGTAAAGGGATTTGGAAAAGAACAGCTGTTAGATATAAAAATACATAAAATATAGGCAACACAAATCGATCTGTAGCTGAAATTCATCATCATCATCGTTTCTAACTATTAAAGTCCACTTTTGGACATAGGCTTCATCCAAGGAGCTCGAGCGCCACAGCGCACGATTTCCATTCGTAGTCGAAATAAGCTGAATTTACTGCAGATGAAAAACGTCAAACAGATATTTATATTTATTCCTTCATCTTTTACACAACCCATGCACCTTTTATTCTATATTTTCCCCTTACGTCCTCTCTATTCGTCATTTCAAGTTTCACTGCCATCACACTAATACCATGTTTCGTGCAATTCATATTCCATTTTTTCATCGGTCTTTCGTTTCCATTACATTCATTCAACCTACACTGCCACCTGGCAAGCAAGAAGTGATGATGACAAGTGGAGAAAAAGTGTTAGCAATAAATTCTGAGAAAACTTTACTATTTATTAAATTAATTAATGTAATAAAATTATAAAGCCAATTAAAGCCGCGTTGACATAGTCAGAGCATGCTTGGACCGAGTGGGCTCGAACGAGTAAGGTTCATACAAAGTGTACACTCGGTTAGTGGTTAATATTGTCAAATATTTTATAGAAAAAAATCGGATTTTGTTTGAAGTAGTATTTGAATTGTCAGAGACATGTTAATCGAAGAGTTAAGGCGGAAAAAATACAAGTCATCTAGCAAAAGGAGAATAATTTGAACTAGTCCTTGGATGGAGCGATTACGAAGAACATCCCACAATTCCACATCTAGTAATTTTCTCCGAGAAATTGAACAACTAAATCCTGTTTCATAAAGAAACATCTAAAACTAAGTAGTAACCTATACTATGTAGAACTACTCAGAGCCTACTCGTATCCGAGCTAGCTCGGAACAGTAGGACGCGGTCCGACTCGGACTCAGACTTAAATCTGCGATAGCTAGCAGTAAAACCTGAAACTAAACTCATTTTCTCTTTGAACTCATTCCCATAGTGTTAAAATACTATAAATTTTAGTAGATAATCTATTGTTACATTAAATTGAAACACTGATAAAGTCCTTTACAATACAATTTCGTATAATTTTGTATTTTTCTTGCTGCTTACGCTATGCTCGACGGATTATCTATAAAATTTTAGTAACGTAAGAGTCACCTGAACTTTATTTTTTAATGTAAAGGACATGCTATATTTGAAACTACTGGGAATTCCTAAACCTTTCGTATATAAAAAGAAAGAAGGCGAAATTCTAAGAAACTTTGTCATGAACACCATAAAAATTGGACCAGACCGTAAAAAGTTATAGACAAAATAAAAAAAATAAAATCGTTTTTTGGCTCTCCTGAAAAGTCGTATTTTGTCCCTTACGTTAATTGATACTTCCGGTGTCGATATGTCAATTATTTTAATAATAAGTTAATATTTTATTTTTTTGATAACTTGTAAAAGAGTACAAGATTGCTAAGTGTCAATTAAAACAAATTTGTATTAAGTACAGTTTTTCATTTTTGATTAAACAGCATTTATCTTATAAATCGATTAATCGTTTTTTTTATCAGCCCCTGGTGAAAAGTTGTATTTTTCGACTCATCCCTCTTTACCTTGATACCACAGAATTATGGTAATGGTCAATTAATTGTTGTTGATGAATTAGCCACTAGCGAACCTATAACCGAATCTAAGCCATCCACTAGCAAGGAGGATTTTCGGACGGATTCGAAGTCCGACAAGCAAAAATAGAGATTAACATTCAGACACAAAGACAGCTTCCGTTTATACAAATTTCAAACCCCCCTTTAAAATTACTGATAGACACAGGTGCTAATCAGTCATTTATTAGCCCTGAGGCTATACAGAAATATTTTCCGTTTACGCCGCTAAACTATGAACCTTTTGAAGTCGTAAATGTCCACGCGACGAGCAGAAACAATAACTCGATCACATTACCGTGCTTTTCAGAATTCAATGAGTCCGATAATATCAAAATATTCGTGTATAAGTTTCATAATTACTTTAACGGTTTAATTGGATCGGATTTATTAAGTAAATGGGAATCTACCATAGGCTATAAATATATAAAAATATAGTTCATAAATTACCCTAGGCTGATAAAATTTTCGTTTTTCTTAAATTACATAAATATAGTGGAAAATATGAGGATGGTGCCCCCGAAGGGGCAGCGATAGAGCCCCGCTCGCCGCTCTATTCACCGTGGCCCCCGTCCAATGACATAATGGGGCCCCCGCCAGGACAGGGAGGACTGAACTCTCAACAAAGAGGAGGGGACCAAAGTAAGTTAGTGCTGAGAGTTCTCAGTTATATAGCATACATGAATAACATCAAGTCAGATAAAACAAACCAATAAGGATTATGAAGCTAATAAGACAAGAGGACAGCAAAGATAATAATATATGTGATAGGGAAACGTTACGCTTGCGCTTAACTAAGTTACGTTAACAAGTTACTTTTGTTTAACTCTAACCCAATTCTATGGCATGTAAATCCGGTTACAATAACTGCCCCAGTACGCGACCGCTAGGCCTAAGCGCATAGCTCCACTAAGGACACTGCTACGAATCCTAACAGATCACGCTCCCTATGCATTATTCTACATGTCCTACCCAACACCTAAGACAAAGATCTGAGAAGTTCATCTGTCATTGAGGAAGACACGTTTCCGTTTATTCACCTACACACGCGTACTATTGTTATACCCTTACGGCTCTAACCCATTGGCAATCACAACAAACAACTTACGCAAGCGCTTCGTAGAATCAGTCTATAGCAGATCATTTACGTTTGTATTGCTGAACGCCGAAGTGGATAATATCGTCACTTCTCATTTCGTATTTAAGCGCCCCCCCAGTCGTAAGTGCGTGTCTGGCTAATATAATAGTGTCGATTCGACAATGTTGGGCACATTGGCCATAGTTGGTCTTAGCGGGACACGTTTGTCAGACCCTAGCGTTCTCTTGGAACGGAGCTATCAAATCATGGGAGATACGGTACATACTTGGTGGTGCCTACCCCAACTAGAAATGTGCATCCATCAACCAATACGCAAAGTCTCTGAGCAAGACTGCAGGAAACAGTAACCATCACCAGTATTTGGTTAATTGGCAAAATATTATATATTGCGTGTCATTATCGCTTATACTTGTCACCGGCACAGTTATATTATCACCGCATTGGCTGGTGATAATATAAATGGCATAATCGAACTATGGACGCAGTTCTGCCTCTGATTTGTGGAACTTCAGATAAAAGTCGAATATCGTCAGGAGTCAGGAGTCAGATGAGTCATTGTACAGAGTATTAGACGAATGCGCGGGGTGTATGTAGAGTGTTGACAGAGGCGTTCTCCGTGTCCTTATAACCAAACACCAATGATATATCACTGCTAGGTTATGGGATAAGGAATCAGAACATATAAGACGTGATATAATAATATAAAATAAAGTGTTGCGCAGGCGTCGCTCCGCTGTACTGAAATTAATGATTATTAACAGCCATCCAGCGCCTTCAGCAAACTGCTACTATACTAAAGTTTGTTATAATTAACACTTACCAAGTGTTTATAGGAGAGAATTAGTCTATAATTAACTTACAGACACTGCTCAAATACCACCCGTATGATTACCAGCATCAGGCCGCCTTCTGGATTCCTCTGATCGCGTTCCACTGACCACTAGCACTAGATTTACTTCAACTACTAATATTTAACTTAATCAAACAAACAAACAGTATCTTGGCCAGCGCACCCCGAATATCTTGATCTTACGTCCTGAGTACCACCGTATGCACCTCGAGACGCTCCAAGATCAACTGCCCTGAATCCCCTCGTTGGACCCACAGCTCTCTACCTGATAACCGTCTTCGCGGCGTTCCCACACTCGCACCCGAGTCGTCCTTGTTTTTGCACAGCGCCGACTTCAATTGTTTTACAAGGGTCGTTTTGGACATTTCGTGAAACTAAATTACAAACACGTGTGCTGATAAACTAAGTTGTGGGATCGTTTCCTTAATTTAATCCTTAAATTAAGGAAACGAAAATTTAATCCTTTTAAAATATCAGATTTCGTCTGTCAATAGTTTTTAAAATAAAGGATTTATGCTTTTCAAAGCAATTGAATAGTTTTTTGTTTTACTTCTCCAAAATAAGCATGAGCGCTGCGTTATTTATTGGCCGTCGGGTAATAAAGTAGAGGTTGAATGGGTTTCCCAGTGGACCAAGTGCACGTGGTGATTTAAAATAAATAACCTATTTTGTTATTAAAAAACAAGGGTACGTGACGGACAGTCACACAGACACGCCACTAATCCGATTCAAGTATATGATTCTCGCAACGTCAATCTTTACGAAGATATAATACCCGCTCGTTCTTCTAAATTAATTAAATTACCAATCAATATACAAGATGGAAATGCCTATATACCGGAACAGGTCATTTGTAACTGTACTATAGGTGAATGTATTACGTCGGTTAGCAATAGTAGAGGTATTTTAGAAGTAACAAATACTACTCAAAACGATTTAATATTCTCTGTTGATCGTCAAGTTAGTGCTGAAGTATATAACACTGAGTGCGCTCGCACTAAACAGCTATCGCCACGCGCTCAGGACGTTCTTTCCAAACTACGTACTAGCCATTTAAACGCGGAAGAACGCGCAAATCTTGAAACATTATGCTCACAATATGCGGACGTATAAATATTTATTCGCAAAAGAGAGGGGGATCGACACATACGCATCAAATCTGAAGCTGATTTAGATAAGTTAAAAACTGAACTGAAAATATGACTAGTTATTTCTCTCATACTTGTTTTTATTGTTTTTATTGGATTTTGCATGTTTATCATCAGATTCTGCATGTTTATTTTGTATTCTTTTAAAAAATATTCTTTTTTGAGACGAAAATTAACGTTGACCTGGTTTAGTTATTATATTTTTGAACATCGTAATACGAACACACGTCCACATTCACAACACTCACCTCGCCACAAAAACACAAACGCCATACTTCTTTACACACAAGTAAATCAATCCACACTAAGATCAAATATTCGCATTAAGTTCACAGAGGAAAGCTGGCTAATGATTATGTGCACAATAATATGTCCTACATCGAAACATGGCTGAGTTTACTATGACTTTTAATAAGGAATTGGACTCTGTGGCTGTGGCGCAGTCGGCGAAGTGTGAAATAGAGGACTGCAAAAATATGTTACAACATTCCGAAACTACATTAAAGATCATTACGCAAAATATCCGCAGTATCCACCGTAACCTGGCGAGCTTTCAAACGTTGCTAACTAGATCTAATATCGAATGGGACATCATTGTGCTGACTGAGTGTTGGCTGACACGTAATCCTATCATTCCTGTTATTGACGGGTACCAGTCTTTTTCAACTGCCAACAACAAAACTCAAAATGAAGGTGTCGTAATTTATTGCAAAAACGATGATTTCTCCACGATTGATGATCTAGAATTCTCAGATGCAAATACTAATCAGATGCACATACCAAAAACACTCAACATAACACAAACAAACATTGACAACACTTTATATACATACAATACATTTTTTTCTGTTCAAAACAACAATTATCCATCTTTCATGTTCACGTCCATTATAGTTTCCCGCACTCTAGCATGCAACATAAATATATATATGTGCTCCTAATGGCTAATACGAATTATGATGTCTCAGCACAGATAGATAACTTTACGGTGGCATCATCTTATCACTGTGATACAAACGCGTGTAATGAAATCTTGAAATCCTCTAAAACGTCGCTAAGAATTATAACCCAAAATATCAGAAGCATTTATAAAAATTTTGACGATTTTCAGGCACAACTGTCAAGGCTATCCTATGAAATGGACATCATAATTTTGACCGAGTGTTGGTTAAATGCTGACAAGCCAATACCAACTATAAAAAATTACGTAACATACTCTACCAAAAAATGCCTTAATCAAAACGATGGTATTACGATATTTGTGAAAAGCAATCTCCAATGCTCGGTAGAAGAACCCGACCCGATAGGAGCTAATTTTCTTCTGTTGAACGTTGACACTGATACCTGTATACTAGCTTCCTATAGGTCACCTTCCATTTACAACACTGATAGCTTTCTTAACTCTCTTGAGAACATTTTAAGTACATTAAAGGGTAAAAACATAATTCTGATAGGAGATATCAATATAGATATAAAACCTAATAGTAGTGACAGAAATAGTTCGTCCTATTTAAATTTAACCGCAGAAATGGGTCTCTTACCAGGACATACCTTTCCTACGAGACTACACAACTGCCTTGATCACGCAATGATTAGAACCACTACTTCTGCATCAGTCATAGTTATAGATTCTACAGTTAGTGACCATGCCTCCGTAATGTTATGTCTAGAGACCGCCCCCAATAAAAACAAGAATTATAAAAAAATATACAGCACAAAAGTGGACTATGAAAGTGCTGTTGAACAATTAAAAACAATAGATTTTACTTTTCTTACTCAAAATTATGATGCAAACGATGCTGCAACAAGGTTTGTTGACTGTCTTACATCCACGGTATCCCAACATTCAACCGTAACGAAGGTTTCTAACCGTAAAGTGGTCCTTAAGCCCTGGATCACACCTGGTCTCTTGCGATGCATTCGGCACAGGGATAATCTCCACCGAAAAGTTCTGACAGACCCAGAAAATGAAATAGCCAAGATATCATACAAAAGATATCGTAATCACTGTAACCAATTACTGAAGAAATTAAAAATCGCCCACGAAAGGTCCGCCTTAAAATCCTCAAAGAACAACAAAGAAACATGGAGTATTATAAAATCCATTACCAACCAAACTGGGAATCGAAATTTAGCTGACAAACTTCTACCTGCCACTGAAGCTGAGGAGGCGTTTATTGCCATTGAACATATAAACCATTATTTTGCGAATATTGGTAAACAACTGGCGGACAATATTATTTTAAAAAACCAACATTCTTCTAGGGTTCCATATGTTAATGAGACTCCCCCAGCGTGTAATTCTATGGTTCTCCTTCCTCCAGATGAGGCTGAAGTAGAAGCAGTCATTAATAACTTAAAAACTGACAGCGCCACAGGCTGTGACCTTATTCCGGTTAAGCTTCTCAAGTTAGGTAAAAATGTTCTAGTCCCACCTATTACTAAACTTATTGAAGTCTGCTTTGAGCAAGGTGTATTTCCGCGAGCATTTAAGAAGTCCTTAATCACACCTGTTCACAAGGGTGGGAACCAGGACGATGTTAAAAATTACAGACCTATTTCAGTTCTGCCAGCAGTATCTAAAATATTGGAAAAGCTTTTGAACCGCAGACTCATGAAATACCTAGAGCATCACAAAATAATATCGAACTCACAATTTGGCTTTAGGTCCGGGAAAAGTACCACAGATGCAGTTAACCAAGTAGTTGATTACGTGACTGAGAAACTTGATGCAAAGCAAAAATGTCTGGGAATATTCCTGGACCTGGCCAAGGCATTCGACACCGTCTGTGTTCCGACCCTTGTGAGCAAGTTAGAACATGTTGGAATCCGTGGAAGGGCTCTAGACATATTTACAGACTTTCTAAATCACCGGACACAAAAAGTAAAGATTGGGGAAGTCATTAGCAACGAAGCTATGGTCAATAATGGTGTGCCCCAAGGCAGCTGCCTATCCCCCAGTCTTTTCTTGATCTATGTAAATGACCTATGTGAGCAGTCGTTTCGTAACGGTGAAATCTTTAGCTATGCGGACGACACCGTGCTAATATTTCACGGAGAGAGCTGGGAGGCGGCACGGGACGCTGCAGAGACAGGCTTACGCCGAATAATCTACTGGCTAGAAACTAATTTACTAAGTCTTAACATCTCGAAAACGTCATTTCTTCAATTTACTTTCGCCAAAACCAAACCACTAGAAATAAGGCTCAAAGCGCATTCTTGTGATGCCGCTAATAATAGTAATCCTTGCTCATGTCTCCCAATCACACAACTAAATAAAGTGAAGTACCTAGGGGTGATTCTGGATGAGGGTCTTAGTTGGCGGTACCATATTGATCAAATTGCTTCCCGTGTTAGGAAACTAATATGGGCTTTTAAAAAACTACGAGAAGTGGCCGACTTTAAGCTTCTCCGGACTGTCTACCTAGCACTAGCACAGTCAATAGTGGGATACTGCATTACAGCATGGGGAGGAGCGTGCAAAACACACATGATACGCCTCGAGAGAGCCCAACGATCTCTGTTAAAAGTGATGTCCTTCAGGCCGTACCGGTTCCCTACAAAAAGTCTGTATGAAAGTTGCGAAGTACTAACTGTGAGACAATTATACCTTCTCAATCTTACATTAAAACAACACGAAATCACACCAGTAAATCATGCAATGAAATATAAGAGAACTATCGGTAAGGTATGTAGCACCATGAACTTTAAGACGGCATCCGCTCGACGGCAACGACTACATTTATCTACTTACATATATAACAAAATAAATAATTTTCTTAACATTAACCCTCTAACAAAATACAAAACTAAGGTTAAAGTAAATTCATGGCTTCAAACTTTAGACTACCTGCAGACAGAAAACTTTATAAAAGAACAGTATTGATGACAGTTGAACAGTACAGTATATAATAAAATGTTTATACTATGTATTATGTATGTATAACACACAGGCCAATAAACACATACACAAACACATACAGACCCATACACACACACACACACATTCACGCACCCATACACACACACACTCACGCACCTATACACACACAGACACACTCTACAGACATACGCGCACACACACAAGCAAAACACACACCACACTTGTTCGATTTATTTCATAAATTGTTATTTTTAAGAATGGGTGAAGGCACTGACTCCTGTAACACAGGTCTCACCTAGCTCAGGAGTCAGGGTTTAAAACTAAAATGTGTAATCTTTTTATGTCAATAAAAACATTATTATTATTATTATTATTATTATAAATACTCTTGCTTTGAAGATCGATCCAGAAACTATCTTGATTGCCATCTACCGGCCACCAAGCAAAAGAAATATAGACAGCTTCTTGACCTCGCTAAATGACTGTCTCTCCAAGTTTTCTTCGTATAAGAATGTCATCCTAGTGGGTGATATCAATGTCGATATTTCACCTGGGACCCAAGACCAAAGATCTTCCGACTATCTGGATATGGCCTCATTTCACGGCATGCTCCCTGCCCATTCAATCCCTACCCATAGTCGTACATGTTTAGACCATGTTTTATTGAAAACAAGGCGCAATACAAACTGCTATGTCGCGCAAACTTCTATTACTGACCTTGACTCTGTCATCCTTTTCATGGACACTAATTCCAAGCAAATAATTAATAAAACATACAATCGTGTTGATGCCAAGGGATTACATGAAAGCATGTACGGTACTGATTTTAGTCCTATTTACGTAATGACAGACGTTAACTTGGCGACAGACTTCTTCATAGAATCTCTCTCTAACGCTATCCATAATAACACGATCACTGTTACTAGTACAGGCCGTAAAAGAGTTATTAAGCCTTGGATATCAAAGGGACTTTTGAGATGCATGCGAAACCGTGACAAACTTTATATAAAACTGAAAAAAAATCCAGGAAATGAAATAATTCAAACTACTTATCGGAGGTACAGAAATTTCTGTAATAATATTGTAAAGAAGGCAAAGATAAACTATGAAAAGGAATTGATTAGAAAAGCAGGAAATAATAAAAAGAAGTTGTGGGAAAGTATAAAAAATATTACGCACACTTCAAAGAAAAAGGAAAAGTCTTCACAATTAATTTGTTCAAATAACCCATCAAAGTCTGTCAATGATATTAATTTATGTTTCGCGGGTATTGGTAAATCATTGGCGGAAAAAAGTTACCTCTACTAAAACGGACTCATTTTACACTGTTAACTCATCTCAATCTGTTAACCCATGCGAGAAGTCAATGGTCCTGTTACCTACAGATGAACACGAAGTCAAATCGTTGATATCTAACCTCAAAAATGATTGTGCAGTAGGAGTCGATATTCTCAGGAAATTTCCTTAAAAAATTTATAGACATTGTTTCCCCCCCTAACCTTCATATGCAATTTATCTTTTGCTACAGGAGTTTTTCCATCTGCTTTAAAAAAATCGCAAATAGTTCCCGTTTTCAAGAGTAGGGATAGACACTGTGTTAATAATTATAGACCTATCTCTATCCTTCCAACCTTATCTAAGATATTGGAGCGCCTAATGAATAAAAGACTGGTTGAGTTTTTGGAAACAAATAAGCTTTTGTCTTCGTCACAATATGGTTTTCGCGCTCACACATCAACATCAGATGCAGTTCATCAATTAACAGAAATTAGATAACAAGAAAAAGACGCTAGCCATTTACCTGGATTTAGCCAAAGCATTTGACACAGTGTCTGTCCCCATTTTGATTAACAAACTAGAGCATTTCGGTGTAAGAGGAGAAACACTGAATTTATTTGCAAATTATTTAAATGGTAGAACGCAACTAGTTAAAGTGGACGATTGGGTGAGTGATGAACTGCCAATTGAATATGGCGTCCCTCAAGGCAGTATCCTTGGCCCAACCATGTTCTTAGTGTATATAAATAGCCTATGCAATACGGACATGACCAATGGGAAGGTGATTACATTCGCCGATGATACTGCACTACTTTTCTATGGTGACACTTGGGAAGAAGTCTATAATCACGCCCAAAATGGTTTCAATAAAGTGTCTAAATGGCTCTGTGACAACATCCTCACACTAAACGTGGACAAAACCAAGTACATGACGTACACAATTAGAAATCAAGACGTACCAAACCTTGGAATTATCTCACACAACTGCAATAATCCTAACAACAATTTATGCAAATGTCCACGTTTATGTAAAACAGATACAATCAAGTATCTGGGCGTAATCATTGACAACCGACTGAATTTCCCTCATCACATTGACGCCCTAGTTCCTAGGATTCGTAAACTTATATATATATTTAAATCTCTTCGTCACATTGCTGACACCTCCATCATCAAATCAGTTTATTTCGCATTGTGCCAATCTTTATTAACCTACTGTATAACCTCCTGGGGTGGCACTGCTAAAACTTACTTACTGAGGTTGGAGAGAGCTCAAAGGGCTATTTTAAAAGTAAGTTCTTTCCTTCCTATACGATACCCTACAGTGGATTTGTATCAGCGATGTAAAGTACTGACAGTTCGACAACTTTTCATTTTATTGACCGTCGCTAAGAAACATTCCGAACTTCTTTACGAACCAAAATCATTTGAGGGTAAAAGAAGAAATACCACAGTATGTGCAACAACTAGATATAAATCCAGCCTAGCATACAATTTCTATGGTTTCCTGGGTCCATACTTATATAATAATATCAACAAAAAATTAAATATCTATCCCCTCACCAGAGAAAAGTGCAAAAGGAAAGTTTCCTCGTGGTTGCAGAACATTGATTACAATGCAACAGAACTTTTATTAAGACCCTTGACTTGATCATTCGGTGACACACACAAAAATACACGTACACTTACCCATACACAATCAATTTTCTCACTTTAATCAACACTCATACACACAATCCAATGTAAGTACGCTCCACCAAATCGACGTTAATGTATTCTTGACATCTCAATTGTATACCTCTTTTTAAATTATCTATTTTTAAATGTAATTAATTTATCTGTATCATTTATTTTTATTCCATATTAATTTAATTTATTTTATGTAATTTATTCTAATGAAATTTAATTTAAAATGTATAATTTAATTCATCAATAAAATTATGTAACTTAATTCAATATTTATTTCTACTAATTTAACTATGTTTACAAATCTTGAATCAGTGAATTATATACCGCGCGCGCGGACGCGTATGGACGTGTTACGTATCGTGTGTGCTACCATAAATAAAAAAATATTTATTATACATTTGAAAGTTTTAAATGGAATCGAAGTGTAGCGGCTGCGATGCTGTCGTTAGTGACTCACAGTTTATGGAGTGTTCGCGAGTAAAATGTAAGAAGAAATTCCATCTTATTTGTCTGGCCCTAACGATGGAAGATGTGGAAGCTTTTACGCCCGAATACAGGAGTCTATGGATATGTCCCGAGTGCACATGCACAATGCCGAAAAGGGGAAATACAGACACACCTGTCCGAGGAACTACGGTCACCAGCAAAGCGTTTTCACCGAGCAACCATGTGAACACCGCCGAGAGAGGTAGTCGACGGAATACAAGCGTAGTAATTGATACGGAGAGCTTACTTTTAGACGAGATACGGGAGTTTCGAGGGGAAGTGAAGTTTTATTTGGAGGAGCAGCGGAAAGAATTTAAATTAATGCAAAATAGATTTATTAATACGGAAACAGAGTTAAAAGAATTAAAAAAAAATTTGGGGGTACTACAGCAAAAGGTGAATAAAGTTGATATACTTGAAGCAAGAATTAAAACTTTAATGGATAGAAATGAGACCTTAGAAGCCAGTCTAAAGAAAAGTCAAGCAAAAGTGTCAAGTAATATTGAGGAAAGCTCTTCAAGGCTTACACCGTCTTTTGCAAAAATCGTCATAGATAAACAGAAGCAGGTAGTGGGCAATAAAGTGCCAGGAAAGGAATTTGTGGCCACGAAATCAGCGAAAGTAGTATCGAAGGAAGATCAGATACCAGTGGTAAATAATGAGAGGTCTGGGAATGTTTTGATCGAGGAAAAGGAAAATCTAGAAGAAGAGGCAAATTGGACTACTGTAGCAAGGAAAAAAACCAGACACTCGAACAGTGAAGTAAAAAAAGGCGGAAATACGAGTGTAATTGACATACAGGGAACGGAAAAGAAAAGATACTTGCACGTATGGCGTTTACAAAAACAAACAACAGTAGAAAGTTTAGAAAAATATGTAAGGAACATTTATGACGAAGAAGTACCAATTAAAGTGGAGAAAATAAAACATAGAACTGAGAGGGATTATGCATCATTTATCATTGGAGTTCCGGAGAGCAAATATGTAAAGTTATGTCAGCCTGAAAGCTGGGCCGTTAATATAGAATTTGCGGAATGGGTGTGGTTTCGTAGACCAACCAACAACCCTAGAAACCCTGAATAATTCCGTCGAAATATTTTATCAGAACGTGCGCGGGCTTCGGACAAAGCTTGAAGAATGTTTCACCAATATTTCAATGGCAAATGCAGACTTATTCGCCATTACGGAAACCGGCTGCAATGACTCCATCCACGATGCAGAAATATGTCCACCTGGGTTTACTATTTTGCGGTGCGACCGAGCAGATGGACGGAAACAAGGCGGCGCGTGTCTAGTGGCCACACCGCGTTTTGAGTTGCGACGAGTGTCATTACCCGATGACGTCAACGTGGACGATCATAAATATGTTCGAACTGGTTTGTGCTACTGTTTACCTACGTAACAGATTTTTGTTTTTGTTTTGTGTCCTCTATATTCCACCTGGTAGTAGTGATAGTGAATACATGGTAATGTTTAACATCATAGAACAATTATGTAATAAGTACAGGGATATACTAGTTTTAGGTGATTTTAACTTGTATTCGTGTTCGGTAGCCATAAAGAATTATTATGAATACTTTGAAACTTTCTGTGAATTCACTCAGAGTAACGTAGTGAGAAATTGTAATGGTCGTCATTTGGATTTGGTGCTAAGTACATTGACGGAGGGAGGGAGTGTGAGCGTGCGCGCGGCAGAGGCACCGCTCATACCGGTAGACGCGTACCACCCGCCGCTCGACATCTCGGTCAGTACACACACGCGCCTGCGCCGGCACCCTAACTCAGCAGGCTCAGCTACACCTCATAGTAACGCATGTGTACTAGACGGGTGGAACTTTAATAAAGCCGACTTTTTGTCATTATACTCATTAATTACAGCCGTGGATTGGACTCCATTGTATGAAATGGACTTAGAAGTAGGTTTAAATTATTTTTATTATGTTATTAATTATATTATAGATGACTGTGTACCCAAAAAAAAGCGAAGTCGTGTAAACTCAAGATACATTTATCCTGAGTGGTACACTGTTGAAATAATTCGCAACATAAAGTTGAAAGCTGCTCGGCATAAGCAATACAAAGTAAGCGGATCAAGGGTCGATTACGAAGCATTTGCTCGATGTAGAACTAACGTCAAAAATATGTTAATAGTAGCAGAGGAACAATATCGCAGCCGTGTTCAAGAGCAAATGCTGAGTGATCCTAAATCCTTTTGGAATTATGCCAAGTCCAAAAAAGGTAGGAGAAGCCCGCAAGCGATCTTGAAAGACGGTGTGGCATTGTCTGGGCAACAGTCTGTGGAAGAGTTTGCGGCTTACTTCTATTCTGTGTATAGGGCTGAACGACCAGAGTTGGATGTAGACGCGGCTGTAGCCAGCGCGGGTAGCGGAAACGGAGCAGCGCGGGTGCACTTGGACCAATTACAGTTAGGAGATGTGAGTCGTGCGCTCCGAGATCTTAAACCAAAACGCTCCGCAGGGCCTGACGGCATCCCGCCTTATATATTCAGGGATTGTCGAGTAGCGCTGGCAAAGCCGTTACTTCATATATATAACCAGTGCCTCAAAACGGCCGTGTTTCCGGAAAGGTGGAAAGTGACCCGCGTTGTTCCGGTTCCGAAGGCAGGGTCAGCAGAATCAGTGGATGGGTACAGACCAGTTGCAGTATTGTCTACGCCGGCGAAAGTATTGGAGACTGCCATATACAAAAGTATATATCTTCAGGCTAGCGCACAATTGTCAGACGCTCAACATGGGTTCCGACCGGGAAGAAGTACCACCAGTAATCTGCTCTGCCACATGGCTCATCTGGTGCCGACGGTGGATAGTGGGGGACAAACTGATGCTGCTTACTTTGATTTTCGTAAGGCGTTCGATCTCGTCGATAATGACATATTGCTTAAAAAGTTTGCAGGCGTCGGTTTTACCCCGCATTCACTCCGGTTTTTTGCTAGTTATTTGAGGGATAGGCAGCAATATGTGGAATATGCGGGACACGTGTCAGATCCATATTTCACGAGGTCCGGGGTGAGTCAAGGGAGCAATCTTGGCCCTTTGGGCTTTCTTTTGGTGGTTAACGACCTGCCAAGAGTAGTCCTAGACGCATCTTGTCTGTTGTTTGCCGACGACCTAAAGTTGTCCCTTGAGATAAAGAGCGACGATGACTGTGTCAGGCTACAAAGGGACATAGATAGGGTAGTGAAATGGAGTAAGGAAAATCTATTGCAATTTAATAGTTCGAAGTGTGTTATCATCTCTTTTTCTCGCGCACACAATCCCATTTTACATACCTACTATATTGACGGGTTGCCTATGGAACGGGTCACAGAAGTAAAGGACTTAGGAGTAGCATTTAACACTGGCTTGACTTTTCGAGAACACATCATGCGGAACTGTAAAAAAGCTTATAGAAATTTAGGTTTCATGCTGCGTACAGTACGAGGGCTCACTAATGTGAAAGCTATTATAGCATTATATAATGCATTGGTGAGAAGCCAGTTAGAATGTAATGCAGTCATCTGGGCTCCGCATGAAACTAAATATAGTCTCATGCTGGAGAAGGTACAAAATAAATTTGTAAGATATTTATATAAGCGTTATTATGGAGTCTATCCCTTTTACCCGTTAATGTATCCCACCTTATTTATTTTAGGTATGGTCGGATATAATGAGCTAAGGGTTAGAAGGGATCTTGCATTAGCTTTATATATATTTAAATTGCTTAGAGGGAAAGTGCATAATGCAGTTATTTTAAGACAGGTGAGTCTATGTGTTCCGGACAGGTACGTGTGGCGACGACGACAGCCACGGCTGCTAGTGGAACCTCGTGCTCGGACTAACCTTCTAAAGGAGGCCCCGCTGACGCGTACGCTCCGCACGCTTAACCTCATAGCGAGTGAGACGGACTTATTCTACTGTTCTCTGAGTGAATTCACAAGGAATGCTTTGTTTGTAATTAGTTATAAGTAATAGGTAAGTAAGTTAGGATTAAATAGTTCGCATTTATCGCATTGGGTTATCCTGTAATGGTAAATGTAAGTAAATAATAAATAAAAAAAAAAAAAAATAAAAAAAATATAAGTTATATGTCCGACGGAGGGTTAGCCTGGTGATCTGTAATACAGGTTTTACCTACAATAGACACCAGTCTCTGTGAAGTGATAACTTAAATCTAAACTGTGTACCTTTAATTGTGATGAGAGAAATAAATTACTTACTTACTTACTTACTTACTTACTTACTATAGAAGGCGAACTACTTTACTACTACTTTACTTTACTAACCAAATTAAACATTCCATAAAAACTACAGATGAAGTACCCGTATACACAAAAAGCTATCGCTATCCATACGTGCATAGAGAGGAAGTTAGAAATCAAATCGGAAAAATGTTAGAACAGGGTATAATTAGGCCTTCACAATCAGCTTGGAGCTCTCCCATTTGGGTAGTGCCTAAGAAGACAGACGCCTCCGGTAAAACGAAATGGCGAATTGTCGTAGACTTCAGAAAATTGAACGAAAAAACTATCGATGATAAATATCCGATACCTAACATCGCGGATATATTAGATAAGTTGGGCAACTGCCAGTACTTCACCACCCTAGATCTCGCAAGCGGATTTTCCTAAGTTGAGATGAAAACAGAGGATATACCGAAAACAGCGTTCAATGTCGAGCACGGACACTTTGAATTCTTAAGAATGCCTATGGGTCTTAAGAACTCACCGTCTACGTTTCAGAGAGTCATGGACAACGTGCTGAGAGGCCTACAAAATGTCATATGTCTCGTGTATCTTGATGACGTAGTTGTTTTTAGCACTTCGTTACAAGAACACATGAACAACCTCGAAAAAGTGTTCCAAAGGCTACGGGAGTCAAATTTTAAAATCCAATTAGATAAAAGCGAATTTTTAAAGTTAGAGACAGCTTATTTAGGCCATATCATTAGTAAAGATGGCATCAAACCTAACCCCGATAAGATATCAGCTATACAAAATTATCCGTTACCGAAAACCGCTACCGAAATAAAACGCTTTCTTGGTTTACTCGGGTATTATCGCAAGTTCATTCCTGATTTCGCTCGACTAGCAAAACCTCTTACCCAGTGCCTTAAAAAGGGATCAAAAATTACTCTCGATACAAATTACATAAATTGCTTCGAAAAATGTAAAACTCTTTTAACTAATGACCCTATACTCCAATATCCGGATTTTAATAAGGAATTTGTTCTGACGACAGACGCATCCAATTTAGCAATCGGTGCCGTACTTTCCCAAGGTCCGATAGGCCTGGACAAACCTATAGCTTACGCCTCACGTACATTAAATTCCAGTGAGATAAATTACAGCACGATTGAAAAAGAGTTGCTCGCCATAGTATGGGCCACGAAGTATTTCCGTCCTTATTTATTCGGTCGCAAGTTTAAAATCATCACGGACCATAAGCCTCTCCAATGGGTCATGAATCTAAAAGAGCCAAATTCGCGATTAACAAGATGGCGATTAAAATTAAGCGAGTACAATTTTACAGTAGTTTATAAGCAAGGAAAGTCAAACACTAACGCTGATGCCTTATCTAGGATAGAAATATGCAACGAGGAAACAAGTTCCGTAATAGCTAACCCCACTGTTAATCCGCCCACGTTAGACGAATCTAGGACCCTAACAGCTCACACTGATGCAGAAAAACCTATTTTAGAAGTACCGATATCAGACGATCCGCTCAATAAATTCAATAGACAAATTCATTTCACGATCGTAGGTGACATTAAAGGTAGAACAGTTGTAACAAAACCTTTTGACACCCATACCCGTACAGCTATACAATTATCTAAATCTAACCTTGAAACAGACGTTGTGAACGCGATCAAAGAATTTGTTAATCCTAAAGTAAAGACAGGAATATTAATTAACCCACCTTTAGAGATGTATTCTATAATTCCCATAATCCAGAACCATTTCAAGAGCTCATCCATGAATCTTGTTCTTACAAAAATTGAGCTAGAGAATGTGAAGGAATACTTACGCCAGCAAGAAATAATTCGGAAATATCACGAAGGTAAAACTAACCATCGCGGTATTAATGAATGCTACCTTGCACTATCCCGGCGATACTTCTGGCCTAAGATGAAGGAACACATCGCGAAGTACATTAATGAGTGTACTATCTGCGGCCAGGGTAAATACGATCGTCACCCAATAAGACAACAATTGCACATAGTTCCTCCACCGGCGAAACCATTTGAAGTTATCCATCTCGATCTGTTCACAGCTGAAACTGAAAAATTCCTCACATTCATCGATTCCTTTCCAAAGTATGCCCAAGCATACCATTTAACTGCCCTGGGATCTGGAGGCGACTGCCCTCCAGCGCGTCTATGAGTGGCGCGTGGAGGCGCAGAGCCGGGGTGCTTCCCCGCTGCCTCGAGAAGTCGAGGCGCGGCGAGAGGAGGTCCGGCGCGATCTCAGGGCAGTATGGAGGGGACGACTGTCGCAACCGACGGCCGGGCACGCCGCAATCGCGGCGGTAAGACCCCTCTTTGAGGAGTGGCTGGATAGGAGTCACGGCGTCCTAACCTACCGCATGACGCAGGTCCTCACCGGACACGGAAGTTTCGGGAGGTACCTGTGTCTAAGGAGAAAGGAGGAAACGCCTGGGTGTCACCACTGCGAAGATCGCCCGGAGGACACAGTAGAGCATACGGTGCAAGACTGCCCCGCTTGGGCAGAGCACCGACGTGTCCTCACGGCGGCGATAGGCGGAGACCTCTCGCGCCCGGCATTGGTCGCGGCCATGCTGCGGGGCGAGACGGAGTGGGAAGCGGTCGCCTCCTTCTGCGAAGCAGTCATGCTCGCGAAGGAGGAGGCGGGCCGCGTGAGAGAGAGGACAGTGTCCTCCCTCCGCCCCACCCGCAGTGGTGGACGCCCACGGCGACGGACGTCGCAAGACGATCTCCGGCCACCGTAGGCGCGGGCATGCGGGCGGCGAGTAAAGGGCAACTCGCTGCCCGACCATGGACCATGCCCGGGTCGACGGCGCGTTGTGTTCCACGCGCGCCTCAAAGAGCGTCAGCATAATGACGGGGCCCCCTCTGTAGAGGGCCAAAGCCTGCCGGGGTCGCGGGACTTATCTCATTACCGTGACCCCGGAACATAAAGGGCTATTGAAGGACACCGTGGATTTTAGTCAGTACAAGTCTGACAGTCCCTCCCGCCCTGCCCGGGGTGGGAGGACTCATTTGATGATTTTACTACGCAAAAAAAAAAAAAAAAAAAAAAGCATACCATTTAAGGGACGGAACTGCAATAAGTGTCGTTCAAGCTTTGTTAACATTTTGTACTCATCACGGAGTACCATTAACATTAGTTACTGACCGTGGCACAGAATTCACAAACCTGTTATTCTCAGAGTTTACAAGAGTTCATAAAATAAACCATCATAAAATATTAGCACACACACCCAATGAGAATGGGATGGTTGAGCGTCTTCATTCTACCTTATTAGAACACTTAAGAATACTAAAGTTACAAAATCGTAGTGAATCAGTTATAAATTTAATGCCTTATGCTTTACTAGCATATAAATAACAGCAGCATACATAGTTTTACCAAGTGTAGACCGTTGGCGCCCTGCGGACTCTGGCGCCCTGCGGACTCTCCGTCCGCATTCCGGCCCATCGTGCTGCTCGACGAGGTGGGCAAGCTCTTCGAGAGAGTCATTGCAGACCGCCTCGTCGGGCACCTGAATCGGGTGGGCCCGAACCTTGCGGAGAGCCAGTTTGGCTTCCGCAGGGGGCGCTCGACGGTGGACGCCATCATGCGCGTGAGAGCCCTCACGACGGGGGACGCAGTAGCCCGGGGCAGGGTCGTCTTGGCGGTGTCTCTGGACATCACCAACGCCTTTAACACCCTGCCCTGGAGTTGCATCAGGGAGGCACTCCGGTATCACCGGGTGCCGACCTACCTCCGTCGCATAGTCGAGGACTACCTGACGGACAGAGCCGTCATCTACCCCGGTCACCGGGGAGAGTGGAACCGGCGAGAGATATCGTGCGGTGTTCCACAGGGTTCGGTCTTGGGGCCGCCCCTGTGGAACATCGGATACGATTGGGTGCTGCGCGGCGATCTCCCTGACGGCGTCAGCGTAATATGTTACGCTGACGACACGCTCGTCCTGGCGGAGGGAGAGTCGCACCAGGCGGCGGCCGACCTGGCGACGCAAGCGGTTGCGACAGTCGTCGAGAGGATCCGGCAGCTGGGACTCGAAGTGGCGCTGCATAAAACGGAGGCCATGTGTTTTCATGGCCGCGTTAACGCGCCACGGTCCGAGTCCCACATAACGGTGGAGGGGGTTCGCATCGGCGTCGGGAGGACGATGAAGTACCTGGGACTCGTCCTCGACAGCCGGTGGAACTTCAGGGAGCATTTCCTGAGTTTGGCCCCAAAGCTGAACCGGGCAGCGGCCGCCCTCAGGCGACTGCTGCCTAATCTCAGCGGGCCAAACGCCTCCTGCCGTAGGCTGTACGCCGGTGTCGTGCGGTCCATGGCCCTCTACGGGGCCCCCGTGTGGGCCCTGAGCATCCGGACGCGACCACTAAAGTTGGTCGCATGCCAGAGGGTCATGGCTATCCGGATGATCCGGGGATACCGCACGATCGCCGGCGAATCGGCCAACCTGCTTGCCGGATTACTGCCCTGGGATCTGGAGGCGACTGCCCTCCAGCGCGTCTATGAGTGGCGCGTGGAGGCGCAGCGCCGGGGAGAATTCCCGCTGCCCCGACAAGTCGAGGCGCGGCGGGAAGAGGTCCGGCGCGATCTCAGGGCAGTATGGAGGGGACGATTGTCGCAACCGACGGCCGGGCACGCCGCAATCGCGGCGGTAAGACCCCTCTTTGAGGAGTGGCTGGATAGGAGTCACGGCGTCCTGACCTACCGCATGACGCAGGTCCTCACCGGACACGGAAGTTTCGGGAGGTACCTGTGTCTAAGGAGAAAGGAGGAAACGCCTGGGTGTCACCACTGCGAAGATCGCCCGGAGGACACAGTAGAGCATACGGTGCAAGACTGCCCAACTTGGGCAGAGCACCGACGTGTCCTCACGGCGGCGATAGGCGGAGACCTCTCGCGCCCGGCATTGGTCGCGGCCATGCTGCGGGGCGAGACGGAGTGGGAAGCGGTCGCCTCCTTCTGCGAAGCAGTCATGCTCGCGAAGGAGGAGGCGGGCCGCGTGAGAGAGAGGACAGTGTCCTCCCTCCGCCCCACCCGCAGTGGTGGACGCCCACGGCGACGGACGTCGCCAGACGATCTCCGGCCACCGTAGGCGCGGGCATGCGGGCGGCGAGTAAAGGGCAACTCGCTGCCCGACCATGGACCATGCCCGGGTCGACGGCGCGTTGTGTTCCACGCGCGCCTCAAAGAGCGTCAGCATAATGACGGGGCCCCCTCTCTAGAGGGCCAAAGCCTGCCGGGGTCGCGGGACTTATACCATTACCGTGACCCCGGAACATAAAGGGCTATTGAAGGACACCGTGGATTTTAGTCAGTACAAGTCTGACAGTCCCTCCCGCCCTGCCCGGGGTGGGAGGACTCATTTGATGATTTTACCACGCAAAAAAAAAAAAAAAAAAAAAAAGTGTAGACCGTTAGAGCTTATAAGCGGACACTTTGATCCTCGTGATCCATTAGACATAGACGCAACAGAGCACGTAATGCAACAGTATATTCAGAACCATAGGATTAGAATGAATAAAGTCTATGAATTAATAAGCGAAAGTTCACTAAACGATAGAACTGATATTATTAATAACTTGAATAAGAGTCATGAGCCCGAGCAAAGTTATAATCCCGAGCAGCAGATATTTATAAAGAATCCCAAGGCTAGTCGCCAAAAATTAGCACCCCGTTATACATAAGATACTGTATTGGCAGATCTTCCAATACATATCTATACAAAGAAAAAACGCGGTCCAATCGCTAAATCCCGTTTAAAGAGAGTGCCTAACAGTGCACAATTGTTACAGAATAATACTGATGTACCTGCTCCAAGCGGTAGCTGCTCAAGAGATAACACTTGAGAGCCTTGACGATGGACCAGGACTTCTCCCTTTTAAGCTGGGTTCTGCAAGAATCATAACCCAGCATCATTCCTTTTTACAGACTATCGATATAGATGAAATTAAATCTAAGGTAAAAATAGTTAAAACTCAATTGGATTATATTCAGCCTCAGTTAAATAATAAAACTCGTTCCCTGTATGAACCGCACATCGCACACCTTAAAAATAAGTTAGATAAGATTACAGGTCAACTGCAGACGTTCGATTCCAATCGCGTTAAAAGAGGCCTTATGGACGGTCTAGGCTCAGTAATTAAAAGCATCTCCGGTAACTTAGATTATACAGACGCTCTACGTTATGAGAATGCCATTAAAGTCCTTCAGGATAACGAACAAGAAATTACGTCGCAATTTAATCAGCATATAAGTTTAACCAAGGATTGGATATCACAGCATTCAAAAGTGTTAAAAAGTATTGTTGAAAATCAGCAGAATATATCCCACATAGTTAATGTAATGATCAATACCACTGAAGTTACTAATATAGATCTTCTTAATTACGCCCATCTGGCACAGTTACTCTTAATTTTGGAAGATAACATAGAAAATTTATCGGAAGAATTAGTCAGAAAGGAGAATCTTCTAGCTTTTATTCATGCAAAGTGTACGCATCATTCAATGCTTAGTCTAAATGCGTTAAGAAATATGATAGATATAGTGCGTAGTTTATATAATAAGGAAGAAATATTAGACATAAGTATAAGGGAATATTTTGATATAATTAAATTGGGTTCATATTATAGTAGTAATAACTTAGTTATAGTATTCAAAGTACCGATTGCCTTGCCTAGCTCCTATGACCTATACAAACTTTCTATTGTACCCAATAAAAATCACGAAATCCTAATACCATCCTCTCCCTATATCGCAATACATGAGGACGAATTCATGTACATGGAGACAGAATGTCCGAAGGCAAGCACGTGGTATCTCTGCGAGATGAAAAATAGCTTCAGACCTCGAGATCAAGCGGACTGCATACAACAGCTGATCACAACGCAGGAAATCGACTCTACATGCAAACTTACCCCCGTTATACTCAGCAAAGGGGCACTGGAGCAACTAGACGACAGGCATTATACCGTCACGTTACCGAAACCTACCAAGGTCCAGACGTCCTGTGGAAGAAATGAATATACCAATCTACAAGGGAGCTTCTTAGTTGTCTTACCTCATAACTGTTTCCTGCGGACTCCTGATTTCACCATCATCAATAACAATGACCATGCAATGGGACAGGTTATCAAGATCACAGACTTACCTCCACGAAATTTCAATCTTAAGTCGTCATCGCAACCAGTCTTAACACTAAATTCAATTAACCTGGAAAATCTACATGCAAGCAATACTAAGATAACGCTACAGTCGCCGATCAATGTGAAGAAACCTCAAGATACAACTTTATATCATACTACAATACCATTGTACGCCATCTTATTAAGTGCAACTGCACTAAGTAGTTACGTCATCATCCGAAGACTCCTAGCAAAACGCCGAATTAACGAATCATCAGAAACTGAAATTAAGCAAACCGCATCTCAAGACGTCAATGCTAAAACTTCAAATATGCGTCAATCTGACACGCCAGATCACTATTCAACATTATTTTCGACGAAAGTACTCAAATAATTGCTGAACTACGGCGGGAGGTGTTATACCATGGTACCCAAGGCAGATCGCTGACGATGCGTTAACCCCATTTATATCGAACAACATATTGCATCAGCCACGGGCACGAGGACGGGCCACGAGATGCTGACTTCGCGCAACGTGACAACCATCGCGCCACCACTTCCCGAGCATCGGAAACCGACACTTCGGTTCCAACCTCGAACGTAGTCATAATCTTTAGCTATAATTAATAATTGTAATTTCTTTTTAATTAAATTTATATTAAGTAAATTGGTTTTTTTTTAATCCACCGCCTGTAGCTACCGTAATTCACTTCATAAGTGTCTTTGTAAACTCTGTTGCTAACAGACCTTATAAACGTCTATGTTATGTTTATGTTTTTCTGCCGCTGGTGGCGTTGTTGTGTTGCCTGTCTTTCCTTTGTAAAATTCACTAAGGAACAAATATATTTACGTATCGTGTTTTACGGAAATCTGGTTTTATTACATAGAAATACTGCCTAATCCCAATACTTGTACCTCAGGCATTCTCCCTCAAATCCACAGCACTTAACCAGCACCATGCATCACTACTTACCCAGCAGTGTAAATCACTGAAGTGCTTAACCAGTACTTAACATTGTAGCGCTTAACCAGGGTAACAAATCTTATTACTTACCTAGTGATAATAATAACGCTTAACCAACAATATTAACCCACTAACGCTTAACCAGCGATTCAACAGTTAGCTGCTGAATTTACGTTGGTTTTGGCTTAACCAGCTCAGCCAACGCAATCCGCTTAACTAGCGATTACACTACTAACGCTTAACCAGCGATAGTCGACATAAGTCGCTTAACCAGCGATTCAACAGCCAACGCCCAACCAGCGAAAGCACACATTATGACACGCTTAACCAGCGATTCAACAGTTAGCTGTTGAATTTACGTTGGCTTTCGCTTAACCAGCTCAGCCAACGCAATCTGCTTTACCAGCGATTACACTACTAACGCTTAACCAGCGATAGTCGACATAACTCGCTTTACCAGCGATTCAACAGCTAACGCTTAACCAGCGAAAGCCCACACTAACACACTTAACCAACGATTACACTACTAGCGCTTAACCAGCGATAGTCAACATAACTCGCTTAACCAGCGATAAAACAGCCAACGCTTAACCAGCGAAAGCCCACATCATAACACGCTTAACCAGCGAGTCAACAGCTAACGCTTAACCAGCGAAAGCCCAAGTAATCCGCTTAACCAGCGATTACACTACTAACGCTTAACCAGCGATAGTCAACATAAAGAACACAAGGCACCAGAGTCGTAAACAAAATGAAAATTGCTCACCGGATAGGGTCCCAGTCGACGCGCTCAGGAGGCACAGGTCAACCCTCTTTTCATTAATAGGCTTTGATGACTCGGAGTCGGCGCTGCTTCTCTTACTGCGCCGCTGCAGGTAAAACACTTCAGAGGCTTCACAGCACTATTCGCTTTGAACCGCTTTTCAGGGGCATCGTGGTCATCGCTAGGTAGCTTTCTCTTCATAAAAGAAACCGCTTGCAGCTCTTGTTGTAGCTGGCCACGTGTCTGGATATCCCACTGAAACACAAAACAGTCCACGACAGAATATTGTTTCACTCAGTCATTCCTGACCAAACTCTAGATTCAGTTCGTCGGCGAAAATAAGGAAATTCCAGAACTTTACTGTATCATTAAAACCTTCAATTAAATGAAACATCGGGAATAGGTAATTGAAAATACAACAATCACTACCCTGGGCCACTAACAACTACCCTAGGCCACTAACAACTACTCTAGGCCATGTACCACAGTCGTTCGAATCAACCTTCACACAGTCGCACACAACTCTACGTTCGTCTACTGACATCCTATAAAGTTGCCGCTGCACTGAGCTGGCCTGTATTCACTCCTGCAGTAGACAAAACGGTAAAGAAAAACTTAGAAAATTCTTTAAGCGTTTGCAAAGCCTAGACTTGTCAGACCCGTTATATCCGTCACGATAACAGTTAAATCCAATTGAAATGCGTTGTCACTAGGTCATAGCACACTAAAGGTCATGGCCCACTTACACGACTCTGCTCCCACCCGGCAAAAAGAATGTCATTTAAATATGGGCTTTAAATATTGCTCTTTAGATATTTTTTACATTAGTATCATAAATTAGCAGACAGCTCGCTGTCAGCGAGCTTACCGCCGTCAGACTGCTCGGTAGTTGACGCCTCGCTGGTCGCACGTCGTAGACGAGCGGTCGGTGCGGTGTCCGCGCGCTCACTGCTAGCAGTCGCCGCGCCGTCGTCGCTCAGTCACTGTGTTTATCGCGAAAAGCGAGAGCGGTCGGCGGGTGGACAGCTGGCCGTCTGCTAGCTGCCGCGTGGACTGCTGGGTGCCTGCTAGCTGTCACCGCGTGGACTGCAGCAACAGCAGTCGTCTTAGTTTAGGGCGGTGTTGGGTGGGAGCGGTGTTGGAGCAGAGTCGTTTAAGTGTGCTATGACCTTAAGTCTTTTTAGGGTTCCGTAGCCAAATGGGAAAAACGGAACCCTTATAGATTCGTCATGTCTGTCTGTCTGTCTGTCCGTGTATGTCACAGCCACTTTTTGTCGAAAGTATAAGAACTATCCTGTTGAAACTTGGTAGAAAGATGTATTATGTGAACCGCATTAGGATTTTCACACAAAAATCAAAACTAAACAAATTTTGGGGGTGCCCCCCATACTTAGAATTGAAACACAAAAAAAAATTTTTCACCAAACCCATACGTGTGGGGTATCTATGAATAGGTCTTTAAAAATGATATTGAGGTTACTAGCATCATTTTTTTCTAAACTGAACAGTTTGCGCGAGAGACACTTCCAAAGTGGTAAAAAGTGTGCCCCCCCCCCCCCGTAACTTCTAAAATAAGAGAATGATGAAACTAAAAAAAATATATAATGTAGACCTCAACCACAGATAAGAAGAAGACAGATACCCAATCCCATACAAAGAAATGTGACCTCCCTAATTCGAGCAATTCGTCGAGCTAAATTTTTTTCTCCATTTTCTCAACAGATGGCAGTACCGGCGACTCACTTATTGACAGAAACCGTAGTTTTACAACGCCATCTAGGAGTCAACCTCAATACTAGGTGGCATTGATACTCTAGAGGGCATTGCTTTTCTATAGATTCTCTCTTCTCTTCATTGCACCGCATCGTGAGTTCAAAGACAAGTTTTATTTGTGTGAGTGAGCTACAAACATCTCGCTGTACGAATGCGATAAGATTATGAATTGTATTTTCCCATGTTTTTATACACTCACTTTTCTTGTTTTTTAAGTATTTTAATGCTGCAACTGCAAGTATAAAATCAACTTTTCTCGCGTTTTTTTACAACTTGAAGGTCATTTTCAGTTTGAATGTTGATCATAATTTATGATTCGCGCTTTAACAGCTATCTTATATAAGTACCTACCTACCTACGAAAGTTTGTGAGAATGGATGGATGTTACTCTTTCACGCTAAAAATACGGAACGGGTTTGGATGTTTGGTACACTAGTTTACAACCTGGATATTTTTCCACGTTTTTTTATACATTCACTTTTCTTGTTTGTTTGTTTGTCGTTCCGGTTGGACTTTTGCAACTCAATTTTGAGGCACTTCCCGATAAGCTATCAGGCTGAAATTTTGCACACGCTCTGAGTTCTGATGACAATACATGACTAGCTAAGAAACGTCATAACAAATCCAATATGGCGGCGGGTTCCCCAAGATGGCGGACTGGCTATTTGAAATCCACCCCCATGATATGGGTATCAAATGAAAGGGTTTGCTGTCAGGAATACGAAAAAAATAGTCACGTAACTTAAATCCAATATGGCGGACGTCCAAGATGGCACACAGGCTATTTGAAATGCACCGCTATGATATGGATATCAAATGAAAGGGATTGCTGTCAGGAGTACGAGAAAAATAGTCACGTGACTGAAATCCAATATGGCGGACGTCCAAGATGGCAGACTGGCTGTTTGAAATCCACCCCCATGATATGGGCATCAAATGTTAGGGTTTGCTGTCAGGAATACGAAAAAAATAGTCATGTGAATTAAATCCAATATGGCGGACGTCCAAAATGGCGGACAGGCTTCGAGGCACTTCAAACCCGATGAAAAAAGATAAAAATAATAAAATAATTGATAGATTTTAAATCTAAAAACCTACTTTTTTAAATGTCCTAAAAATAAGAAAATATGTGTCATCGATTTGGAGTACCTACTGTCTGTAGATGTACCGTACCATCAATTTTGGGTACCTACCTATTGTTGATTCATTAACTCGTCGATGGAACGTTGTCGATACAGCAATGTTGTTAATGTGATGACTTTCGATAATATTAACTCGACCCCAAGGAGGTAGTATTATTTGTAGGTTATGTTCAAATTCGTATCTGTAACGTTACATTACACGCGACGCGAATAACTACTCACTAGTGAGGAAGCACCTTAAATCATTGAAAATTACTTTTATTTTAATATTATAGTTATGCGGCAAAGAAATGAAATAGGTAGGCAGTAGGAGAAGGAGGATGAAAGATGGAATTAGGTACCAAGTACCTAAAAAAAACAGTAGTTATATTTTAAGAAAAATATTTTAATAGATAGGTTCTTCAATTATGTAGGTAAAACTAATAGCAAAGTGATCAGTACAAAAACAAAAATTATAATACGCAATAACGCCTGTGTCGCTTCTTCGCTAAGATATTTTTACCTATCCAGAAGAAGCAGGTTCGAACCCTGCTCGCAGCTGAATTTATCGTTCCTTAAAAATATCTTTCCAGTACAAAAACAGTTGATATAAACGCGTCATTGTAACGCACCGCGAGTGTCGAACGCATTTCAGCGAGTGACGCGCGGCCTTACGGACTCGTTTGAATAGTGGATGATCTGGTTTCGGTGCAAAAAGTCTAATTCGCAAAATGGCAACCAGACTAGGTTGCCATTTTGCGAATTAGACTTTTTGACTTTTCAAAAAGACAAGCCACCCTAGGTAATAGATTTTCAACTTTATACCCCAAAGCCTTAAGTTGATTTATTAAAGATTTCTAAGCGTTCGCACAGATTGCGTTTGCGACTGGAAAGAACGAAAACGCTTTGCAATCTTAACTAGATCTTCAACTTAAAACCAAGCACATGAAGTTGAAAATCTAATAAAGCCTACTCAGCGTTTGCGTTTATCGTTTGTTACATGGCTACAGGCCAAGGCCAAGGTCTCAAAATGACTGACATGATTAAATTTTGAAAATTCCTCTTTTTATATCTCATTTTATAATAATTCTTTCAGAAAACTTCCGACAATCCAACACTCGTAGATTAGAAAGAAAAAAAAAGCCGTTTAACTATTTATTTTGTAGAATTCTTATTTTTGCTTTTGATTCAATAGATTTCTTTCTTGATTTACAATAATCATGTATTTTCACTTCAAATAATTTTCTAATTAAAAAATCTATATGATTTAAATCATGGTAATCATTGGGAACATTTGTTTCAAATTTTTTCACTAAATCTGACAACAAATTGACTTTGTGAATTTCACTAATGTTTTCATTAAATAAATCAAGTGATTTTTTAACTAAATTATATAAAAAATCAGTTGGAGATTTAAGACTTGGTGTGATCAAATTACAATAAGTTTTTGTAATCAACAATAACTGTTTCTGATCAGTTAAATCAACTTCATTATTAATCAAAACAGATTTGCATGCAAGACAATCAAAATTTTCTACACTCACTTTGCCTAACCAGCCAGCAAAATATACAATAGAACAAGTTTCTAACGTGATTTCAGGTGGAGACTCACCCAAAATTACGTTAGGAACTTGTGCGTTTTCTTTATCCGCGCTCTCAAGTTGGAGATCAACAATCATACCACTTGAGGGTTCCGCGTTCGATGGACCAGCAATTCCTACTGGATCTTCCAATGTAGTTGGTGGTTCTGTATTTTGCTGCTGGATCTCAGCCGAGGTAGACATAAAAATATCTTTATCTGATTCACAATTTGTATTGTCCAATTTAATCAAATTATTTAATAGGTTGGATCGAAACATAGCTCTTAAATTTCTAGACGTCGGGTTACGATTACAACCACCTCTTATTCTAAAAATCCCAAATAAATTTTCAAGCACATCTTGATTTAGTCGGTATGTCCTAAGAAATTTGACCTCAGTGCCTTCTGAAAATTCTTCAGTGGAGAGCTGAAGTACAGCATTTATAGTCTGCAGTATTCCATCGAAGCAGGGAGGACGGGTTAATTTTGATTCATTATTTTTAATGATCTTTTTTTTTAAATCACTGAAGATCTCCAAGCCCCTAATTAATGTTTTATGAACGTAAGAATTTTTATTGTTAGTAATTGCACATTTAAACGGATTTTTATCAAATTTCTTTCTTGAATTAAGGGAATCAAACAAATCATTGACATTTTTTATAAAATCAGCCGTATGTTTAGCAGTATCACTCCTAAGCTCTCCACTTGCTATTGCGGTTTCAATTGCTGCTGCAACGGAATTACTAAAAATTTGAGTGGCAAACTTAACTTTCATTTTTTGAAAATTATTTGGTTTTAAGTGCACTGGGGTCAATTTTCTTAATGATTTGGTTCTATTATTTTTGTCAATATTGTATACGTTGATTATATCATTGAATGAAATTTCATTACCATTTAAGTAATAATTGTTTTCAAGTAAATTGTTTCTAAGATTTTTAATCAAATGGGGTACATCAAAAATTGAATAAATTTTATGATAATCAACAAAAAAGAAAGGATCATCTTTGGTAGCCCCTAAGGATTTTATAGCTTTGACATTTGTTGTGGCTTGATCACAAATCAACACTTTTGGCAATAAACCACTTTCAAATAATTTGCTTATAATTCGTGTTATGATTAATTTTAATTTCTCAGCATTTACATTTTTATTAGATAAAAAATATGCCAGTGGAATTTTCCAATTGGCGTGAATTCCCCTGGCAAAAAACATCAAAGCATATTTTGCTTCCTTAGGGGAACGCTCACCATCACCAAAATCTTCAAATCCCTCAATCAAGTCGTATTTCTTTGTATATTCCAAATCAGCCATAATACTCATTTCATCTAAGCAAACACCACAGGCCCTATCATTTATTGTTTGATCAGAAAACTTTTTTTTTATATTTTGAAAAACATCTTCACTTATACCTGGCATACAACTAGATGATTGAAGCCAGTGTTGGATTGTCGTTGGTGCAGCTAGCACTACGCCTGCATTTAATAAATGTTTATAAGCAGCAGGGGACTTATAATATAGTGACAAGCAAACATTTTTTTCAGCCTCACTCCACTGTCTTTTAGAATCTTTTAATTGCATCATTGTTAAAATTTTTGAAGCTTCACTTTTGAAGCGGTGTTTTTCTAAATTAATTAAGTTATTCTTATTAGTAATTTTTTTTTTTTTAGTCTATGGTATCTGGTTTTTTCTCTTTTGATTATCGTAGAGGACATTTTCAGGCTCATTTTTAATTTTTTGCACTTTGGAGTATCCGTTGAAGTTGATTTTCTTTTCGTTGGTGTGTTAAAAGATAACGTACTAAATTCAGGATCTTCGGTGTTAGGACTGTTGCGAGTCCGCTGTGTCTTGTACACTTTCGTCGGAATCAAAACTTTCAGGTCCGGTGAAATTTCTTGAGCTAAAAAAAAAATTAAACACAAACTATTGACATGCAATCTGTAAGAACAAATCTTGTCATTCTTAAGGTCCCTGTAACAATCAGCAGCTTTGTTTGTTTCTCTTGTAAGCTTTTGATATATTGTTTCGTTACCAAATATTTAGAACAATTTAATTTGTAAGAGGCTTTATATAAAATAATATAAAACCTCCTTTAAGAAGAATTTAGTCTGTGTCTTTTTCTTACATAAACGAACCTATCTAGTCTGTGGAAAACGTGAAGATATTATAAAATTGTCGGTAGTCTGTGGTTGTCACTTTTCTTTCTGCGGCCGGTCGGTTTGAAGCAAAAAGTGAATTCGTGTGATTATTGAGTAGAATAAATAAGTTTCGATTGTTATTAAGGATTATTTGTTTCATTTGAACCCTTCTGACCTATTTTTATAATAGTTCAGAAGTGGGATGAATGAATATTACTTAATATTCTAATCACGCCCGCTAGCGCTGGAAAAGTTTGAATATTGGATTAAGATCGATCTGTGAATCGATTGGATTGTATTGGTCCGGGACAGGTCAGGACAGGTTAAGTAAGAAGCCTAAACTCGGTAAGTTGTGTTTCAAAATTAAATGTAGGTATTTTTTTTTTCTTCTCAAAAAAAAAAAACAAAGAAATTAGAAATCAATTTGATGGAAGTCAGTTTAAAAAACAAACTGAAAAGCATTGTGTAATGATAATTACTAAGAAGATGTCATTGTGTTTGTAAACTGAAGGATTATCTAACTCATGTCGTTGATTTTAATGTTTTAAGGTACCTAATCTTTGCATATCCCCACAAGAAGACGTGATTTTATGAATAGGTATTCTCATTAAAAATATTAAAATGTCCGTTATAATATGATTACAGACTTAAATCAAAATGCCGAGGAATAGCGGAGCTACGCTTTCGTGCAGCCGCAGTCGCGGTCGCGAGAGGCGATTGAGCAGGAGGAGCTGTTCCAGTACGCGGCGCCCGCGTTCTGTGCGGACCAACTCAAGGTCCTTGAGCCGCGCAGGTTCCAGAGGTCGCACGCCAAGGAGACGCGCGGGTTCTCATAAGAGCCTTGAGCGTCGTAAGCGGCGTCGGTCCGAGTCGCGGCGTGTGAAAAAGGGTACGCGCTCGCGTTCCCGATCTGCACACTCGAGGAGGGAGACACGGCGACGGCAGCGTAGTAGAGGCGAGGTGAGACGGAGATCCCGTCACCACAGGACGAGTCGAAGACGACGTGAAGCTGTAAGTCAGTTATCATGTTCTAGCAGCGTGGATAGTAATTTGAACATAGATGTAGCTAATATAGATAAGACCTCTAAAAACAAAACTGTGAATGACCCTAGTTTTAGTATTCATGATGTCATGGAGTTAATTAAATCACTGCCCTCGTCAGCGTCCCAAGTTCAAAACCACTTTAATATGTCGACAAATGCAGTACCAGAATTTGATCCTGCTAATAAGGAGCAAACTATCGATTTATGGATTACCAAAGTTGAAGAATGTGCGACCTTGTATAAATGGACTGAAACCCAACAGCTTCATTATGCGTTGCCTAAATTAACTGGAGTGGCTAAAGTGTGGTACCAAGGCTTAACTTCCTTAAATTATAGTTGGTTGGAGTGGAAGAATAAATTGACGAAGACATTTCCCACAGTTCAGAATTATGCACAACTTTTGCACGAAATGTTAGATCGAAAGGTTAGACATAATGAAACATTAGAAACTTATTTTTATCACAAAATAAGTTTACTCAACCGATGCGGTATAACTGGTAAGCGGGCTGTGGATTGTCTTATATATGGATTAGAGGACAAGGGTATGCGACTAGGAGCTCAGGCTGCGAACTATTCTCAACCTGAAGAATTATTATCTTATTTTAAATCAATTAAGTTGGAGGATATAAGAGATAGAGTATTTCGTCAACCGTTTACAAAAAGGCGCTCTGATAACAACAATGATAGTTCTAAAATTAGTAGTAATATAAAATGTTTTAATTGTAATGAGGTGGGTCACCCCTCTTTTAAGTGCAGCAAACCTTTGTTGACGTGTAACATTTGTAAGAAACTTGGACATCAGAGCGCAAATTGTAGACGGCTTCCAAGAAACGGTAATGAAGGAGGTAAAAATAATGAAATCAGTAAAGCAGTATTAGAAGTTAAATTAACGGGTGATTTAGATAATAAGTATATTATTCCAGTTCAAGTTAATGGCAAAACAATGTCTTGCTATGTAGATTTTGGTAGCCAAAGTACTTTGATTCGGATAAGTGACTTTAAAATACTAAACACCGCTTACAATAAAACTGATCTGCCAACATTGAAAGGTTTTGGCAATTCAATCATAGAACCTATAGGTAAAGCAGTGGTCCAAATACAAGTACAAGCCGTTACAACATCCGTAGAAGTATTAGTGGTACCAGATGAATTACTTAAACATGCTGTACTTTTGGGACACACTTTCACCGAGCAAACAGGTATAATTATTATAAAGACAGACGAACATTTAGTTTTTCAAAAAAAACCTGACTCGTTAAATAATTCTGAATTTAAAAACTGTCAAAAAATTAATTTAGTTATAGACTCTAATATAATTGTTAAGTCTATCAATATGATACCAGTAAATATAAATACTGATATCACCGTAAAATTTTACGTAAAGGAATCCTTGAGGAAAATAGGTAAGAATTGTTATTTTATTATGCCTGGATTATATACAATTTTGCAAGGTAAAGGTCACGTTTTAGTAATAAATTTAAATAGTAACGAAATCAAATTTCAAAAAGGGGAATTGTTGACGAGAGCCTACACTTTAAATGATGATGATTGTTTAAATGTTAGAATGATACAAAACAGGGATTGTGACTCCATATCAAATGGTCTTAAAACAGGTGATGAATTTAGTACTAAAGACAGAGAACGGTTAGAAAGGTTGCTAAAAGAGTATAGGGACTGTTTTTCGTTTGGTTTATCTGACTTAGGACTGACTAATTTGACCGAAATGTGTATCACGTTAAAAGATTCTACCCCTGTTGTGTATAGGCCGTACAGGCTAGCCTATTCGGAAAGGAATAAAGTTAAAGAGATGGTTCAGGACATGTTGGACTCAGGTATAGTTACTGAGTCAACATCTTCATATGCAAGCCCTATTATTCTTGTGCAGAAGAAGACAGGTGATCAGCGGCTCTGCGTCGACTACCGGGCTTTAAATGCAAAAACTGTCAAGGAACATTATCCTATGCCGAGAATAGAAGATCAAATAGATCAGTTAAATGGTTATGAATATTTTATAACACTTGATTTGGCCTCAGGTTATTACCAAATTCCAATAGCTCCTTCTTCACAAGATAAAACTGCTTTTGTAACGCCGGACGGTCAGTATCAATTCACCCGCATGCCTTTCGGATTGGCCAATGCACCCTCAGTATTTCAGAAAACTATTAATACCATATTGAAAGACGTCAAAGGCCAAGCTTTTGCCTTCATGGATGACATAATTATTCCGGCTCACAGTATTTTACAAGGAATGGAACGATTAGAAACAGTATTTAAACTTATTAAAGAAGCAGGGTTGACGTTAAAATTATCAAAATGTGTATTTTTTTCAAAAAAAATCGATTACTTAGGTTTTGAAATAAGCAAAGAAGGGGTCAGACCGGGTCCAAAAAAAACTGCAGCTGTAGAAAATTTTAAGTGCCCCACCAACCAACACGAAATACGCCAGTTTGTTGGTTTAGCTAGTTTTTTTAGGCGTTTTGTGAAAAATTTCGCTATAATTGCTAATCCATTGACGAAATTATTAAAAAAGGACTGTAAATGGGAGTGGGGTTTCGAACAAGAGAAATCCTTTCTGACCCTAAAGACAGAGCTAATAAAAAGGCCAATATTAGCGTTGTACAACCCAAATGCTAAAACTCAAATACATACAGATGCGTGCAAATTGGGTATAGCTGGTATGCTTTTGCAGGAAGATGAATTAGGCAGGTGGCGAGCGGTAGCGTATTACAGTAGACAAACTACCCACGAAGAGCAGAAATACCATTCTTTTGAATTGGAAACGCTTGCGGTAATAGCGTCTTTGCAACGGTTTAGAGTTTATGTTTTAGGCCTCAAATTTACGATTATAACTGACTGCAGTGCATTACGTACTACTTTATCTAAGAGGGATATTATACCTCGTATAAGTAGGTGGTGGCTACAGTTTCAAGAATACGATTGTAGTATTGAGTATAGGCCAGGTAATCGTATGACCCATGTAGATGCACTTAGCAGGAATGCTATCCCTATGTCAGATGAACCAGAGTCTGTATTCGATGTTTTAGTTGTAGAAACAGAAGATTGGTTGACAACTATTCAGAGTACTGATGAAGAGGTCCAACGAATAAAAAGTATTTTAGAAGACCCTGAAACCCCCAAAATCCATGACATTTATCAAAATTATAAGTTAAAGGGAGGAAAGGTTTATAGGGTTCTGGATAGTCAATTGAAATGGTTGGTCCCTAAAGGATTTAGGTGGCAACTACTCAAGAAGTGTCACGATGATCTGGGTCATTTTGGTTTCGATAAAACTCTCGACAAATTGAAATCTCTGTACTGGTTCCCAAAAATGAACAAATTTGTCAAAAAGTATGTACAATCATGCCTGGAATGTAGTTATCACAAAGTACCACCGGGAAAAAGACAAGGTATGCTCCATCCGATACCAAAAGTTAATAAACCGTTTCACACTATACATATTATGGACCATTTAGGTCCATTTGTTCGGAGTAAATCTAAAAACACTTACTTGTTGGTACTTGTGGAAGCATTTACAAAATATGTAACGCTATTCGCCGTCAAAAATACGAAAACGAAATCAACCATCAAAGTTTTAAACCACTATTTTAGTTTGTTTGGTATACCAAGTAGGATTATCAGTGATCGCGGAAGTTCTTTTACAAGTAAAAGTTTTAAAGACTTTGTTAACAAACTAGGCATAAAGCACGTTTTGAATGCGGTAGCAACTCCACGAGCAAATGGTCAAGTGGAGCGATATAACCGCACCATATTGGCTTCACTTGCAGTCAAAAATCACAATTGTAAGGAAAATGAGTGGGACACACATTTAGAAGAAATTCAACTAGGTCTCAATACAACTCTTAACAAAGGTACAGGTAAAACGCCAGCTGAAATATTGTTTGGTATAAGGTTGAGGGCCAAGAGTGATGGAATAGTTGCTTCATTACTTGACCAGGGTGAGTCCGGGTGTTCACAAGAAACGTTAGAGAGTATAAGAGAAGAGGTGAATGCCAATATAAATGAAAATCAAGTAAGACAAAAGGAAAGATATGACAAGAATAGGAAATTTGGTAGGAAATATCAAATAGGTGACTTAGTAAGAATCGAAAGAGAAATAGGTAGTAATAACGGACAGTCGAGGAAACTACTCGCAAAGTTACAAGGTCCATACAGGATTGCCAAAGTACTAGATAAAGATAGATATGTAGTTCAAGATACACCGTTAACTCGAAAACATAACAGGAAATATGAGGCAGTAATTGCGTTAGATAAGATACATCCTTGGTTGACCTTTACTCAAGAAGGTTTAACTGATTCCGATGAAGAAAGCTCAACGGAGGATGTAGATGTAAGCGGAACTACTGAAGGTACTGATAATACGGACATAGAACCGTTAGAAATGTCAGTAGATACGGTTGTGGAGAGCACTGGACCAAAGAACGAAAAATGAATCATAACAAAAAAAAAATGAATGATATCATGAATGCTTTCCATTATTTTTGTTAAATATTATTTTGAATGTGGACTTGAATTAGAATTATTTTATGCTTTAAACTTTAACAGTTTATGATGATTTCGGTTTTGTGGGGCAAAAAAGAATAAGAAATAAAATAAAAACAAGATGATAATATGTAAAAATCGCACAATGGAGTCGTGTGGCAATATAAGAGTGCGTTAGATTTTATGGATTAATATTATTTTATTATAATATTATTTTATTTTACGTTTTAAACTCATGGAATTAATGATGATTTTGATTAGACTTTAAAATTGAGTAAAAATCCACACACATTGGAGTCGTTTGACAATTATGAGTGTGTTAGATTTTATGGATTAATATTATGTTTAAACTCGTGGAATTAATGATGATTTTGACTAGACTTTAAAATTGGTATGTAAAATCCACACACAATGGAGTCGTTTGACAAATAATATGAGTGTGTTAGATTTTATGGATTAATATTATTCTATGTTTTAAACTTCTGGAATTAACGATGATTTTGATTAGATTTTAAAATTGATATGTAAAAAAAAAATCTACACACAATGGAGTCGGTTGACAAATTATGAGTGTGTTAGATTTTATGGATTAATAATATACATATTATGTTAGGTTTTCAACTTTATGTTCATTCGAAATCAAAATATCATTAATATGATGATTTTGATTTCGAATGAACTTGAAAATTGATATGGAAAAATCTACACACAATGGAGTCGTATGACAATTATGAGTGTGTTAGATTTTATGGAATATGGTAATATTGCGCAAGGAGGCTGTAGGCCAAGGATTTGAGCGCTTTCTCAATAAGTTTTGATATGGAAAATTGGACATAGATTAAGTAAAATATGTTGATAATTAAGATAAATTAGATTTAAGTATTAAAATTGTATTTTTTGTATTAATTGATGGAACAATTAATTATAAGATGGCCGAACAAATAATGTTTATTAACATACCTAAATAGTTAGCAAATGTAACAATTTTGTATAAATGTTTCCCTATTCTTTAGGAGTAGTAAAATATGTGTTGGGTTTTAATTTTATAATTTCTATTTGTTTAAAGTTTTGGTATTAGATCTGTTGTTATTAACTTCTTTGAATATACTTTTCTGGAATTATAGCTTGACGAGAGGACTCTGTTATTTCAGAATGGCCGACTGTAAGCTTTTGATATATTGTTTCGTTACCAAATATTTAGAACAATTTAATTTGTAAGAGGCTTTATATAAAATAATATAAAACCTCCTTTAAGAAGAATTTAGTCTGTGTCTTTTTCTTACATAAACGAACCTATCTAGTCTGTGGAAAACGTGAAGATATTATAAAATTGTCGGTAGTCTGTGGTTGTCACTTTTCTTTCTGCGGCCGGTCGGTTTGAAGCAAAAAGTGAATTCGTGTGATTATTGAGTAGAATAAATAAGTTTCGATTGTTATTAAGGATTATTTGTTTCATTTGAACCCTTCTGACCTATTTTTATAATACTCTTGTCAAACATTTCATGCTTCTGGACCTCACAATCCTAGTGTGGGGTCCGGTGCAAAGTTATGAGAATATGGAATGGAAATCCTTTTTGTGAAGTAAATGAAATTATTATTAAATCAAAATAAAAAAAAATCAAAATCAAAGCATTTATTTCAAGTAGGCCAGTTACAGGCACTTTTGAATTGTCAAAAGACAAAAAAAAAAATTGTGTGTGCAATTTATTATTGTGTGTTTGATCCTTTACTCAACTACGTTTCATAACTTGTTATAATGTTTGATCAACATGCTTGTCAAGTATGTTTGATTGTTAAACAGGGTACTTTCAAAATTGGTCAGTTCTGGAAATATTACATACATACGGGTCAAATTGATAACCTCCTTTTTTAAGTTGGTTAATGAAGGTAGATACAATGTGACTATCTCAAAAAATACCTTGTGATGTTGATGGACGTGGTGAATGTGGCGTCATGAGTTGCTCATCATTATAGTTATGAGGCACGGCCTTTTTTGATAAGCTTTTCCTTTTTCCAGTCTTATTTTGAATGTATTTATCATCAAAATGTGTTATACACAGGTATCTGTTTCGCAGTTGCTGATGATTAAGGTGAGCTATAGTCATATTTCCTAAAATCAAAAACAATATCATGTTATAACATAGTCACATTTTAGATGTAAGTTTATAGGAGTAACCAATATTGGCTTTACACCTTCATCACACAATCCTTAATAATAATAGGTAGGTAAACTATGTATGATCCTATTAATGATGTACCTACTCCTAAGTTAATTACTTTGTGCAACGAGTAATTAAAACTGAGAATCTGTGTATGTGCGTTACGAAGACTTTTAATAGCAGTGGTCTTAAAATATATTAAATTTCGTAATACCTATGTTATTCAATTTTTATTACTTAAAAGGGGTTGGATCTAGTATTCGGTAGCAGGCGGAGGGGGGGGTGAGGGATGTGAGGGGGAGGGGGAGGGAGTCCCCTACCCCCCAGTACCACTCCCATGTTAAGGTCATGCACCGTTCTGGAGAAAAACCAATTTTTGTAACCTAGCCTTAAAACTTGTTGTAGTCACATAATAGGCGTATTCCAAAAACTTGGTATAGTTTAGCATAAGGAGGGAGGTGCCCCCTGTGTCCGGCACCACTCTCCTGTAAAGGCAGCGCCCAGACCCTGCCATCTTTTCGAATCTAACCTGTCCGTGTCGGGGTGCCCCAAGTCCCGAGCTCTAAGAAAGGCTTGCAATTGGTAAGGTATAAGTCCCCGATTGTAATGCTACCACATTTTTCACAAGATAATGTATATTTCGAGAAATTAATGAAAACCAATTTTTCTAACCTCAAATCAGATAAAATCGAAAACGGAACTTAAAAACGGGCGATTGACAACCATATATACACTACGTATTGTCTATGGTGTAAAATCAGTTGGAAAAAAAAATCAATGCAGTTTTTCGACCTAGGATGCAAGAGCGAGCGAAGCGAGCTCGGGACTTTGGGGCACCCCGACACGGACAGGTTAGGTTAGAAGGGGATGGCGGGGTCTGAAAGACCCCGCCATCCCCTTCGTGGTTATTTTTTTGTAAACCACCCAGAAGTAGGAGCCCCGCGAAGCGGGGCTCCGTCGAGCCACCTTGGTAGGTAGTAATCAGTTTTTCGACCTAGGATGCAAGAGCGAGCGAAACGAGCTCGGGACTTTGGGGCACCCCGACACGGACAGGTTAGGTTAGAAGGGGATGGCGGGGTCTGAAAGACCCCGCCATCCCCTTCGTGGTTATTTTTTTTTAAACCACCCAGAAGTAGGAGCCCCGCGAAGCGGGGCTCCGTCGAGCCACCTTGGTAGGTAGTAATCAACGACCTAGTTGACCTAGGATGCAAGAGCGAGCTCGGGACACCCCGACACGGACAGGTTAGATTTAGGTTAGATTCGAAGAGATGGCGGGTTCTGGGCGCTGCCTTTACAGGAGTGTGGTGCCAGGACACAGGGGGCACCTCCCTCCTTATGCTAAACTATACCAAGTATCTATACATATAATAAAATGGTAGGAAAGTCAAAACTGTACATTGAATATTTTTTTAAAAGAATACTTGGGGTGTGATCTACAATCGATACTGAAGCCAAAAATATAGTTTTTAGAATTTTTGTCTGTTTGTCTGTTTATCTGTTTGTCTGTATGTATGTCCGGGATAAACTCAAAAAGTACTGGACGGATTTGAATGATTCTTTTTTTGTTGTATAGGTATTAAGTCTGGCCAACATATAGGCTATAATTTATCTTAAAAACTTGAACACCTGGTGCAGAACTGCAATAGACCAGCTAAACTATAAGAGATACAAACATGGTGCCAAAACAAAAATCGTTCCACGTGATGAGCATTTTCTGCTGAGATAATAAATTTGAAGATCTGGAACACCTGATGTGGAACTCCAAGAGCCCAGCTACACTATAACATATACAGTAATGACGTCTTAGCAAGAGTTGTTCAGCCTGATAAGCACTCTCTATTGCCGTATAAAAATTGAAGATGTGGAACATCTGATGTGGAACACCGAGAGCCCAGCTACACTATAACATATACAGTAATGACGTCTTAGCAAGAGTTGTTCAGCCTGATAAGCACTCTCTATTCCCGTATAAAAATTGAAGATCTGGAACATCTGATGTGGAACTCCAAGAGCCCAGGTACACTATAACATATACAGTAATGACGTCTTAGCAAGAGTTGTTCAGCCTGATAAGTACTCTCTATTGCCGTATAAAAATTGAAGAACTGGAACATCTGATGTGGAACACAAAGAGCCCAGCTACATATAACATATACCTACAGGAATGACGTCTTAGCAAGAGTTGTTCAACCTGATAAGCACTCTCTGTTTCCGTATAAAAATTGAAGATCTGGAACACCTGATGTAGAACACCAAAAGCCCAGCTACACCATAACATATATAGGAATTACGTCTTAGCAAAGTTGTTCAGCCTGATGAGCACTCTCTGTTGATGTATAAAAATTGAAGATCTGGAACACCTGATGTGGAACTCCAATAGCCCAGCTACACTATAACATATACAGTAATGACGTCTTAGCAAGAGTTGTTCAGCCTGATAAGCACTCTCTATTGCCGTATAAAAATTGAAGATCTGGAACATCTGATGTGGAACACCGAGAGCCCAGCTACACTATAACATATACAGTAATGACGTCTTAGCAAGAGTTGTTCAGCCTTATAAGCACTCTCTATTCCCGTATAAAAATTGAAGATCTGGAACATCTGATGTGGAACTCCAAGAGCCCAGGTACACTATAACATATACAGTAATGACGTCTTAGCAAGAGTTGTTCAGCCTGATAAGTAATCTCTATTGCCGTATAAAAATTGAAGAACTGGAACATCTGATGTGGAACACAAAGAGCCCAGCTACATATAACATATACCTACAGGAATGACGTCTTAGCAAGAGTTGTTCAACCTGATAAGCACTCTCTGTTTCCGTATAAAAATTGAAGATCTGGAACACCTGATGTAGAACACCAAGAGCCCAGCTACACCATAACATATATAGGAATTACGTCTTAGCAAAGTTGTTCAGCCTGATGAGCACTCTCTGTTGATGTATAAAAATTGAAGATCTGGAACACCTGATGTGGAACTCCAAGAGCCCAGCTACACTATAACATATACAGTAATGACGTCTTAGCAAGAGTTGTTCAGCCTGATAAGCACTCTCTATTGCCGTATAAAAATTGAAGATCTGGAACATCTGATGTGGAACACCGAGAGCCCAGCTACACTATAACATATACAGTAATGACGTCTTAGCAAGAGTTGTTCAGCCTGATAAGCACTCTCTATTCCCGTATAAAAATTGAAGATCTGGAACATCTGATGTGGAACTCCAAGAGCCCAGGTACACTATAACATATACAGTAATGACGTCTTAGCAAGAGTTGTTCAGCCAGATAAGTACTCTCTATTGCCGTATAAAAATTGAAGAACTGGAACATCTGATGTGGAACACAAAGAGCCCAGCTACATATAACATATACCTACAGGAATGACGTCTTAGCAAAGTTGTTCAGCCTGATGAGCACTCTCTGTTGATGTATAAAAATTGAAGATCTGGAACACCTGATGTGGAACTCCTAGAGACCAGCTACACTATAAAATAATATAGGAATGACGTCTTGGGAAAGTTGTTCAGCCTGATGAGCACTCTCTGTTGACGTATAAAATTGAAGTACTGGAACACCTGATGTGGGACACCAAGAGCCCAGCTACATATAAGTATAGGAATGACATTTTAGCAAGAGTTGTTCTGCGTGATGAGTGAATTGAAGATCTGGAACACCTGATGTGGAAATCAAAGCTATCAATAATTTCACTGCAGGTATAATTTTAAAATAACATTAGCTGGGAGTACCTCCACGCAGTAAAGGCGGTAACAGTTTAGAACTAATTTTAGATGATGAATAAAAATTTGACTCTGCAAGCCAAAACTCCCATTTATTTTTTTACCCGGGCTCTTGAAATTGGACATCAGACTTATCAGATGTTCGATTTTGACGACCCCGTGCCGCTGGCATAAGCAACAGAATCCGCGTACGAAGTCGCGGGCAGCAGCTAGTTTGGAATACGCCTATTATGTGACTACAACAAGTTTTAAGGTTAGGTTACAAAAATTGGTTTTTCTCAAGAATGGTGCATGACCTTAACATGGGAGTTTTACCGGGGGGTAGGGGACTCCCCCCCCTTCCCCCTCACCCCCCTCACCCCCCCCTCCGCCTGCTACCCAATACTAGACTTTACCCCTTAAAAGTGTGAATACAAATAGGTCAGGTGTACTCTTAGTTGTAAAAGTGTCAAATGCAAAACGGCATTTGAAGTTGATTTTGCATTTTTGTTGATTTCATTGCATTTTTGTTGTTGATGTCGATTTGATTTTTTTTTTGACAAGTGATCAATAGATGTGTAACTTTTTTGTAGTTGTACGGATAATATATAAGAAGTAAATGCACTTACCACAATTGCTCAACCAAGTTGCCAAACGACTTGCATCTCCAGTTGGAAAACGAAATATTGAAAAGTGTTCCGATGTATTATTACACCTAAAATATGAGCACTTGGTTGGAGCCATATTGAGTGCACTTTGTAGATTCAAAGTCCGAAATTCACTAGCTTAGGTCGTCGTATATGCAAGGTTCGTTGTTGTCCAGCATTCAGGGTCCAGGTCAAGTCATAGGCAGGTGTCTTTCCAAAATCCGTAATTCGTAGCCAGGTCGTTTAAAAGAAAACAAAAACACATTCGAAGCAGATAAAAAGACGCACACTTGTCAGTTGTTTAACAACAAGTGACACAAGGAATACTGTCTTAATCAGACATGTCGGGACTGAATTGACATTGCCAGAGAGAATAACTATCTGCTTGATTAACGTTTAGTAAATTTTATAGTTCCAGGTTTAATGAAATGAAAAAAAATGTATTTTTTTTACATGTAAGGAACATATTTAAAATAAGATTAAATATACTTAAAATGTAATGTCTTTATTATGAAAAATTAAGTAAAGCGCCATCTATTGCAATTAGCTCTAAACAAAATGGGTAACAGATAGCTGAATCTTTACGACTTTAACATTCTATCTGTTTGAATCACGTTCGAATGCAAGTTAAAGTTTCAATTATATTTTTTTCGATATTACGTGATTTATGAGTGTAAATAGATAAACCAGCCTTGAGCAACGAAGTTTTAATATTTACTAATCTTACTTCAGCCAAAATCTGCCGTTAAACGCAATTTTGTGGTTGTAAATTTTGTTCGAGTAACCTATACTGCCATCTATGATTTATTTTCAAGACTAATTATAATTCTTTAGAGATGAGACCCCATGACCTCAACCAAAACTACCAACGAAAATTGGTTTGGATGAGATACAGTTAGCAGTTTTTGAGATATAGTACATTTTCAAAAACCGCAAATATAACTTTGCCATTCATACAAATACTATGAAAAACAAAGTTATTTTTATTGTTTGTGTATATTACTTACTAATCTCAATATAATTATATCTCTAATCTATGCTTGCTGCTACGGAACCCTTCATGGGCGAGTCCAACTCGCACTTGGCCGGTTTTTTATCTGTAGCTTCATGTCATTGAACGACTAAGTTGATTGGCTGTGACGTCCTATCCCCGTTCCTTTCCCGCACATGCCTACTCGTCTTCGTACGAGAGGGAGGGATCGCTTAAAAGTGTCCACAAGCCGACGCCCGAACGCAGATGGTTATTACGCGCTCCAGAACATCAGTCGAACCAGAAGCCTCTCACCGAAGACATCTCCGGAGAATCAAGGTATTGTGCATCCTTCCTTTTATTTCGTTTTGCATTCTTTCTTTGTTCCCAGCAGAACGTCAGTTTTCCATTTTTCGTCACAGCCAATTAGCAAGTTTAGCATAACCCGTGCACCCAAAATCATTCCTGTATATGTTATAGTGTAGCTGGGCGCTTGGAGTTCCACATCAGGTGTTCCAGATCTTCAATATTTATACATCAACAGAGAGTGCTCGTCAGGTTGAACAATTGTTACTAAGAAGTCATTCCTTTATATCTTATAGTTTAGCTGGGCTCTTGGAGTTCCACATCAGGTGTTCCAAATCTTAAATTTTGTACGTCAACAGAGAGTGCTCATCAGGCTGAATATTTCGTGCTAAGACGTCATTTCTATAAATGTTATAGTGTAGCTGGGCTCTTGGAGTTCCACATCAGAAGTTCCAGGTCTTTAATTTTCATACGTCAACAGAGAATGTTCATCAGGCAGAACAACTTTTGCTAACACGTCATTCCTGTATTATGTTAAATAAAGTGTAGCTGGGCTTTTGGATTTCCACATCAGGTGTTGCAGATCTTCAATTTGTATACGTCAACAGAGAGTGCTCATCAAGTTGACCAACTCTTGCTAAGACGTCATTGCTATATACGAGTATGTCATAGTTTCATCATTCTCGCTTTAAAAATAACAATGCTTCCATACAACTGTTCATCCCCCCTTTCAACCCCTTAAAATCCCTCCCTTCCGCAATAAAAAGTAGCCAATGTCCTTTCTCAGGCTCAAAACTAACTGTGTAACAAATTTCATTTAAATCGGTTCAGTAGTTTTAGCAGGAAAGCGAGACAGACAGACAGACAGAGTTACTTTCGCATTTATAATATTAGTGTGGATAGAGTAGCTGGGCGCTTGGAGTTCCACATCAGGTGTTCCAGATCTTTAATATTTATATATCAAGAGAGAGTGCTCATCAGGTTGAACAACTGTTACTAAGAAGTCATTCCTTTATATCTTATAGTTTAGCTGGGCTCTTGGAGTTCCACATCAGGTGTTCCAAATCTTAAATTTTGTACGTCAACAGAGAGTGCTCATCAGGCTGAACATTTCGTGCTGAGACGTCATTTCTATACATGTTATAGTGTAGCTGGGCTCTTGGAGTTCCACATCAGAAGTTCCAGGTCTTTAATTTTCATACGGCAACAGAGAATGTTCATCAGGCTGAACAACTCTTGCTAACAAGTCATTCCTGTATTATGTTAAATATAGTGTAGCTGGGCGCTTGGAGTTCCACATCGGGTGTTCCAGATCTTCAATATTTATACATCAACAGAGAGTGCTCATCAGGTTGAACAACTCGCTCCTCCCACCGAATAATATCGTTATCGATAAATTCAAATTTTACAGGAAAAATAAAACAGTGTCTTTTATGAGGGTACACTACGATAATACGAAAAACTTTATTCCGAAATTCATAAATACGAATTTCAAAATACCGATTTTCATAATTCCGAATGGTTCAAAATACCTAATATAACAACTCCGATTGATCATTATTCCTATTTTCATAATTCCGAAATTTCAATATTCCTAACATTTATAATTACTATTTTCAAAATACCGAGTTTCAATAGACCGAATATCAAAAATTCCGAATTAATAATTTTCCGAAACATCAAAAACACGAATTCCGATGGTTAAAATTCCGATGATTAAAATTCCGAATAAATAGAATTCCGAAAATGTAATCGCTTATCAGAGAAAAGTATGCTTTTAAAACGCCTTGTCAAAATGCCTCTTAACTTTTCAATAAAAGAATTTCTTTTGAATAAGAATATTTTCTTTTCAACGATAATAATTTCTTTCATAAATTTTTTTTTGAGTTATTAAAATAATTTATTTTCGAGTTACGTATTTTCATCTATACATATAATAAAATGGTAGGAAAGTCAAAACTGTACATTGAATATTTTTTTAAAAGAATACTTGGGGTGTGATCTACAATCGATACTGAAGCCAAAAATATAGTTTTTAGAATTTTTGTCTGTTTGTCTGTTTATCTGTTTGTCTGTTTGTCTGTATGTATGTCCGGGATAAACTCAAAAAGTACTGGACGGATTTGAATGATTCTTTTTTTGTTGTATAGGTATTAAGTCTGGCCAACATATGGGCTATAATTTATCTTAAAAACTTGAACACCTGGTGCAGAACTGCAATAGACCAGCTAAACTATAAGAGATACAAACATGGTGCCAAAACAAAAATCGTTCCACGTGATGAGCATTTTCTGCTGAGATAATAAATTTGAAGATCTGGAACACCTGATGTGGAACTCCAAGAGCCCAGCTACACTATAACATATACAGTAATGACGTCTTAGCAAGAGTTGTTCAGCCTGATAAGCACTCTCTATTGCCGTATAAAAATTGAAGATGTGGAACATCTGATGTGGAACACCGAGAGCCCAGCTACACTATAACATATACAGTAATGACGTCTTAGCAAGAGTTGTTCAGCCTGATAAGCACTCTCTATTCCCGTATAAAAATTGAAGATCTGGAACATCTGATGTGGAACTCCAAGAGCCCAGGTACACTATAACATATACAGTAATGACGTCTTAGCAAGAGTTGTTCAGCCTGATAAGTACTCTCTATTGCCGTATAAAAATTGAAGAACTGGAACATCTGATGTGGAACACAAAGAGCCCAGCTACATATAACATATACCTACAGGAATGACGTCTTAGCAAGAGTTGTTCAACCTGATAAGCACTCTCTGTTTCCGTATAAAAATTGAAGATCTGGAACACCTGATGTAGAACACCAAAAGCCCAGCTACACCATAACATATATAGGAATTACGTCTTAGCAAAGTTGTTCAGCCTGATGAGCACTCTCTGTTGATGTATAAAAATTGAAGATCTGGAACACCTGATGTGGAACTCCAATAGCCCAGCTACACTATAACATAATATACAGTAATGACGTCTTAGCAAGAGTTGTTCAGCCTGATAAGCACTCTCTATTGCCGTATAAAAATTGAAGATCTGGAACATCTGATGTGGAACACCGAGAGCCCAGCTACACTATAACATATACAGTAATGACGTCTTAGCAAGAGTTGTTCAGCCTTATAAGCACTCTCTATTCCCGTATAAAAATTGAAGATCTGGAACATCTGATGTGGAACTCCAAGAGCCCAGGTACACTATAACATATACAGTAATGACGTCTTAGCAAGAGTTGTTCAGCCTGATAAGTACTCTCTATTGCCGTATAAAAATTGAAGAACTGGAACATCTGATGTGGAACACAAAGAGCCCAGCTACATATAACATATACCTACAGGAATGACGTCTTAGCAAGAGTTGTTCAACCTGATAAGCACTCTCTGTTTCCGTATAAAAATTGAAGATCTGGAACACCTGATGTAGAACACCAAGAGCCCAGCTACACCATAACATATATAGGAATTACGTCTTAGCAAAGTTGTTCAGCCTGATGAGCACTCTCTGTTGATGTATAAAAATTGAAGATCTGGAACACCTGATGTGGAACTCCAAGAGCCCAGCTACACTATAACATATACAGTAATGACGTCTTAGCAAGAGTTGTTCAGCCTGATAAGCACTCTCTATTGCCGTATAAAAATTGAAGATCTGGAACATCTGATGTGGAACACCGAGAGCCCAGCTACACTATAACATATACAGTAATGACGTCTTAGCAAGAGTTGTTCAGCCTGATAAGCACTCTCTATTCCCGTATAAAAATTGAAGATCTGGAACATCTGATGTGGAACTCCAAGAGCCCAGGTACACTATAACATATACAGTAATGACGTCTTAGCAAGAGTTGTTCAGCCAGATAAGTACTCTCTATTGCCGTATAAAAATTGAAGAACTGGAACATCTGATGTGGAACACAAAGAGCCCAGCTACATATAACATATACCTACAGGAATGACGTCTTAGCAAAGTTGTTCAGCCTGATGAGCACTCTCTGTTGATGTATAAAAATTGAAGATCTGGAACACCTGATGTGGAACTCCTAGAGACCAGCTACACTATAAAATAATATAGGAATGACGTCTTGGGAAAGTTGTTCAGCCTGATGAGCACTCTCTGTTGACGTATAAAATTGAAGTACTGGAACACCTGATGTGGGACACCAAGAGCCCAGCTACATATAAGTATAGGAATGACATTTTAGCAAGAGTTGTTCTGCGTGATGAGAAAATTGAAGATCTGGAACACCTGATGTGGAAATCAAAGCTATCAATAATTTCACTGCAGGTATAATTTTAAAATAACATTAGCTGGGAGTACCTCCACGCAGTAAAGGCGGTAACAGTTTAGAACTAATTTTAGATGATGAATAAAAATTTGACTCTGCAAGCCAAAACTCCCATTTATTTTTTTACCCGGGCTCTTGAAATTGGACATCAGACTTATCAGATGTTCGATTTTGACGACCCCGTGCCGCTGGCATAAGCAACAGAATCCACGTACGAAGTCGCGGGCAGCAGCTAGTTCATAATATTACAAAAAATCCCTGTGAGAAGAACGAAAGCTGTCAGAGTCGGGGTGCCCCAAGACACAATTTGCTCGCTATCGCATCCTGAATTCCTGAGTTATATTACCACTAAGGTGGTTCAACGGAGCCCCGCTTTGCGGGGCTCCTATTTCTGTTAGCTTAACCTAACTCGAACCTAACCTGTCCGAGTCGGGGTGTCCCCAATCCCGAGCTCGCTTCGCTCGCTCTTACATCCTTGATCAATTTGTTGATTACCACCAAGGTAGATCGACGGAGCCCCGCTTTGCGGGGCTCCTATTTCTGTGAGCAAGGTTTAAAGTAACCTAACACGAAGGGGATGGCGGGGTCTTTCAGACCCCGCCATCCCCTTCGAACCTAACCTGTCCAAGTCGGGGTGCCCCCAGTCCCGAGCTCGCTTCGCTCGCTCTTGCATCCTTGGTCAATTTGTTGATTACCACCTACCAAGATAGATCGACGGAGCCCCGCTTCGCGGGGCTCCTATTTCTGTGAGCAAGGTTCACAGTAACCTGTCCGAGTCGGGGTGCCCCCAGTCCCGAGCTCGTTTCGCTCGCTCTTGCATCCTTGGTCAATTTGTTGACTACCACCTACCAAGGTAGATCGACGGAGCCCCGCTTCGCGGGGCTCCTATTTCTGTGAGCAAGGTTTAAAGTAACCTAACACGAAGGGGATGGCGGGGTCTTTCAGACCCCGCCATCCCCTTCGAACCTAACCTGTCCGAGTCGGGGTGCCCCCAGTCCCGAGCTCGCTTCGCTCGCTCTTGCATCCTAAGTTCTCCTAATAACAATAACAATCCTGAAGGCAAACAGTCAAAGTCCAGTGGATACGCCTCACCACTCCGCGCCTACACAGGCTTAAATAACTCTCTAAGAGTACGGTAGACAAAACTACGTGGAGCCGATTTTGCAGCAATTCGTTTCTGGCACTGACTTTGTAGAATGAGAAACGAAATTCCGATTTTCAATATTCCGTAAAAATCAGTTTATTCGGAATATTGAAAATCGGAATTTCGTTTTTCGGAAGGAGAACTCATCGAGCATTACATTTTTCGAATATGTGAAAATCGGAAAACTAAGAAATCGGATATACAACTTTCGGTTAAATAAATTTCGTGATTCTTAATAATAGATATTGTATTTTTTAGGTATTATGATATTCGGAGTTTTGAAAATCGGAATACCGAAATTCGGAATAAAATATTTCGGAGTATTTGGGTGTTCCCCTTTTATGATTATTGTAAAAATTGTCCAACTTAAGAGAATGATTTATATATCAAATGAAAGTTACTTTTTTATAGAATCATTCTAAATAATCGTATTTGGAGCGTATAACCTGCAGAAGTTGTAAATTTCAGCTAAAATCACACGCGGATTGAGCCTAGATTATTAGAGCAATCTAGGCTATAATTGCTGATTCTGTCATAAGAAGTTGAAGGCAAAAAAAAAACTACGCAATCGGGAAGAAAGGCACAGGAGATCGTCCAATTCATGAATGGTACCACATACCTTGACCAGCGATCTCAAGCGCGCGCAGGCGACGTCCACGTGTCCGCTTTCGGGATGAACAGCTCACAGGTCTTTTCTGGATACACTATGCTGGCCAGCAGTACACAACACACTATCATAGGTCTGGGGTAGGCTGATAACAGTTTATATAGGTTCAGTTTAGGGGTTTTAGGGCGCGATGGGACTAATTAGTGTCACACATAGCATGCACATCCATACGATCCCAAGGTCAGAGCGAGACTGCCTATGAAGGCGCGGGGCGGCATCGCGCGCGCGCTGCACAGCATAAGGAAATCACCGAATCAACGATATATGGCACAGATCAAATAAATTGGAACAGTAAACCAATGCCTCTCAATCGCCATTCTTCTTCTTCCTCGGTCCCTCAATGCTGAGGATCGCGACCACAACAGCGAGCTCTCCATTCGCTGCGGTTGTTGCAGCTGTGGACTGCCGTCTGGATGTCCGGCCCCACAGTTTTCCTGATGGCATCTATCCATCTTGAGGGTGCTCTGCCCCTGGCTCGTCTTCCCTCCATCTGACCCACTATGATGTGCTTCTCCAGACTATGCTTAGGAGACCGCATGATATGTCCGAAGAAGCGAAGGGCCTTTTGGTGGCAGATTGCTGAGAGCCTCGTCGTGATGTTAAGCTCCTGCAGTATGGACTCGTTGGTTCTCATAGCGGTCCACGGAATTCTGAGCAACCTTCTCCAACACCACATCTCGAAAGCATCGATCTTTTTGCCATCGTTGCTCTTGCAGCACCAGGTTTCTGCGCCGTACAGGAAAATAGAAAATACCAAGGCACGAACGAGTCGCACTTTGGTTTTCCGCCGAATACCGCGGTTCTTCCAGATTTTGTCCAGATTCGCCATAGCGCTTTTGGCCATCCCGGCCCTTCGGCGTATTTCATCTGTACAGTTGCCCTCATTTGTGATCATAGACCCCAGGTACACAAATTGACTGACTTTTTCGTAGCCGTTGAGTGCATCGGTTTTTGGTAGGAGTTGCGCTCGGTCCACCACCATTATCTTGGTTTTCGAATGGTTGATCTTAAGACCGAGTTTGGCGCTCTCAACTTCTATTTTCTTCAGCAGAGTTGCCATCTCTACTTCACTCGATGCAACTATAGTCGTGTCATCAGCATATCTGAGGTTAGTGATGCGTAGGCCACCTACTGATACGCCTCCGTCCCAGTCCTCCAGCGCTTTTCTCATTATGTATTCGCCGTACAGGTTGAATAATTTAGGCGAAAGAATACAGCCCTGGCGCACGCCTCGTTCAGTGTGAAAGGACTTCGACTGATGGTCTTCCAATTTCACAAAGCTAGTGCCGTCAAGGTATAAATTCTGCACCAGGAAAATGAGGTGCAAGGGGACTCCCATCTCCACAAGCACATCAAACATGGTACTCCACTGCACGCAGTCAAATGCTTTGGCGTAGTCAATGAAGCACAAGACCAACGGTTTGTTGAACTCTCTGCATTTCTCAATGAGTAGGCGTACGTTCAATATTTGTTCCCTCGTTCCTTTTCCAGCGACAAAGCCTGATTGTTCATTGGGTATCTGGTGGTCTGTAAATGCTGATAGCCTGGTGTTCATGATACGGAGCATGATTTTACTAGCGTGAGACATCAGTGACAGCGTGCGATAGTTTTCACATTTTCTAGTGGATCCTTTTTTGTGAAGTGGTACGACTGCAGATACAGTCCAGTCTTCTGGCCATTGGCCAGTTTTCCAGATCTTGTTGCATAATATCTGATGTATGAACTTAGTACCGTCTGCGCCTAGGTGTTGAAGCATTGCAGCGGACACTCCATCAGGGCCAACCGCTTTGTGTTTAAGCTTCTGAATGGCATCTTGCACTTCAGAAAGCAAAATGGGGGGCTCCTCCGGATGTTCATCCCATCTTCGTTCCGTTAGTTGTCCCTTTTCATCCCGATACAGTTCATAACAGTAACTTCTCCATCTTTCTAGAACATGTTCTAGTTCTGTTAAAGTGTTCCCTTTACTGTCATCCACTATCCAACTTTTCGGTTTGAAGGTCCCGGTTAGCTGCTTGATTTTCATAAAAAGATCCTTCGCCTGGCATTTGTCAGCATGTCCTTCAATCTCATCGCACAATCCGTTGATGAACATGTCTCGGTCCCTCCGTGTAGATTTTTGCACCTCCTTGTGTAATAGGTTGTAGCGTTCGCGATCACTGGGAGAACTTAAACCAGCGCTTTTTAGCTCTCGTCTCTCTTCGATCAGATCCCACGACTGTCGGCTTATCCATTCTTCTTTTTTATTGACAGTTTTGTAAAGTGCCGTACTCTCTTTTGCCGTGAGCAGAATCTCCCTTTTCAGGTTACTCCAGTCTGCTTCGCTAGAGTCAAATGGTTCACATTTCATGGACTTGATCTTTGAGTCAATTGTGCTGTGGAAGTGGATTAAAGCCGGACCATTCAGTGTGACAGTCTTCGGAGTTTTTGGACGGATTTTCTTCAAGCGCAATCTGAAGTCAGCAATGAGCAGCTCATGGTCACTGCCACAGTCGGCACCAGGAAGTGTCTTGGCGTTAATGACAGACGACCGCCATCTGGACTTGATCGTGATGTAGTCAATCTGGTTTCTATGGCCTGATGGCGATGTCCACGTGTATAATCTTCTCGGATGCTGTTCAAACCAGGTGTTCATTACAGAGAGCTGATTTTCAATACAGTATTGAAGAAATTTTTCACCCCTGTCATTCTGTTTACCGAGGCCCCATTTGCCAACCAGCGTGCCCTTCAGCGAGCTTCCATTGGTATCACCCACCTTGGCGTTCCAATCTCCCAGCACAACCGTAATTTCCCTGGATGGTATAGTGTGTAGCAGCTTATCCAAATTGGCATAAAACTCATCCGAGACTTCCTCCTTAGATAGAGAGGTGGGCGCATATACTTGTATGATGTTGATGGGTACAGGGCTAGCATCCAGTTTTATTGCGATCATTCTGTCATTAGGAGTCTGATATCCTTTGACGTTGTTCCGTAGTGTTTTAGGTATTATGAAAGCAACTCCATTTTCGCTGTTATCTCCGCCTGAAAAGTACATGACGTTGCCATTGTCTGTAACAAAATGACCGCTTCCTTTACGATGCGTCTCACCAATCCCCAGTATATCTATTCTGTTTTTCGCCATCTCCCGTTCAACTATATCCACTTTTCCTACTTGTAGCAGTCCTCTTACATTCCAAGTCCCCATGCGCAGCTGTTTTCGTAATGGGGTTTTTGTGATCCTGTACCTTGACCAATGACATTGCTTCCGCTCCCCGTCTGGTGGTCCACAGTGGAGTGGCCGGTAACATACTTCACACCATGCGACCCGGAATCGCGATGGCGCCGAGGGTCAGTCGGATCGCATAACAACGCATTCTTCGTAGGTGAACTTTTCATTGTGGTTTTCTTGGGAAAATAGTGCAGTGGTTTCCCGTTGCCTTCTGCACCAGACATTTTTGGGGGTATTTGGTCCCCAAGGTCGCTGATTCCTCTTCCAACCGGTTGCCCGCCTGGGCGTAAGGTTATACCGCCTTTGCTCGGTCGCCAGAGCCTCGTCCGTTATCTAGCAGGGAGCGCCGCGTGCAGGAGAGGTTGACAATTGGGGTCGGCAAGGATATTATAGCCATTCTCCCCCCTTACTCCCCAATCGCCATTAGGTGATGTAAAAAAATATAAGAAAAACTATAAGTTACGAAGCGTAACCATTTTCCCCGGCTTGAAAGTTCCCACTTTCGAAACACCAAGGAGAAATAAATAAAATTGCATATCATCACAACTCCACAAGGTATAAGAACGGTTGCGACTCTAGATAACAAATAATACTTAACTAACTATGCTACGCGGTAACTAAATCTAATTCACATTGGTGCACGGTAAGACTTAATATTATGGTAACTAAACTTATTGCGTTGACAAAGGGCACAACTTTACTACCGGGCGACTCCGAAGGATCCCGCTTTGAGTCTTAACAGATGCGACTCTACAAACTCCGTTTTTATCGGGAAATATTAAGTGAATTACTCCTAACGGCCAATGCAGAGGCATCACATTGTCCTGCATGGAGACGACAACCATACCGACCCGTATTGGATTGGCAGGAGTGTTCCATTTTTGTTTGGATTGTAGGGTGTGCAAGTACTCTTGGCGCCACCGCTTCCAAAAAGATTGAACCATCTGATCAGTCAATTCATATCGCGAAATAAGATGTAACCGTGTTTCATTGACTTCGCGAGCGGGAAGAAATAAAAGAGGTTTCGTATGCAAGAAGTGCGCCGGTGATAATGGAGTGGGCTCTGACGGATCTGAGCTGATCGCATACAGAGGCCTCGAGTTTAGTAAAGCTTCTACTTGAGTTAGCATAGTGTTAAACTCGTCAAAGCTAAGAATTTGCTGACCGATGGCTTTGCAGAGATGCGTCTTGACACTCTTCACTTCACTTTCCCAACAACCACCAAAATGTGGAGCTCTACAGGGGATGGGTTTGAGTGTGATTCGATGCTCTGCAAGTTCTCTTTCCCACAAGGGGTGATACTCTTCAGCCAAGAAATGGTAGAGATCTCGGAGATAGGATTTGGCTCCAATAAAATTAGTAGCATTATCCGTGAACAGACACTGAACCGGACCTCTACGCGCCAGGAAGCGTTTCAACGCAGACAGAAAGCTCGCAGTGCTAAGATCTGAGGCAATCTTAGATGTACGCATTCCTGGCCCTTTGGCCTCTAGCACGCACCGACGTGACCAAGAAGAGTCCCGCGTAGTCGCAACCTGTATGAGAGAAAGCCTTAGGAGCCGACTCAACGCGATAACGTGGTAAATCCGCCATTATAGGAAAGGTAGGTCGTGGCTTTGCTCGAAAGCAAATGTTACATTTAAAGGTGATGTGACGTGCAATACGTCGCGCGGACAGGATCCAATACTTTTGTCGTAAGAGCGATACGAGCAAGGTTGGACCTGTGTGGAAATTTGTCACATGATAGTGGGAAACTAAAAGTTCCACTATGTGATTTTGACGCGGAAGGAGGATCTGATGACGAGAGTCAAACTCTAGCTCAGAATTTGCTAGGCGACCTCCAACGTGATAAGTCCTTCGTGAAGGAAGGGACTAAGCCGTTGTACTGGCTTAGAGCACAACTTATTGTGGGCTAAACGATCGAGATCAGATTCAAAGTGAATCCTCTGCACAGATCGCCACACAATAGCTTCAGCGAACTCTAAATCAGACGCGGTAACGGGCCCGCTAGGGAGCCGTTTGATAAACTTATAAACTAAGCAAATAGTTTTTAAATATTTAAACCAGGACGAGAACCTGGTAGAGCAAACGTACAAAATGTTGTCAGAAGGAGGACTTCTGTCAGAGCATTCGTGCGAGAAAACAGGTAAAGCCACGGGCTTCATTTCTGGAAGCTCTTGCGACTCGCCTAAAACGAATGGTTTTATCACCCTATTGTGTATGCTACTACGGAACCCTTCATGGGCGAGTCCAACTCGCACTTGGCCGGTTTTTATAAGTTAACAGAGAGTGCACATCAGATTAAACAACTTTTGCTGAAACGTCATTCCTACATATGTTATAGTGTAGCTGGGCGCTTGAATTTCCACAACAGGTGACCCAGATCTTCAATTTTTATACGTCAACAGGGAGTGCTCATCAGGCTGAACAACTCGTGCTAAGACGTCATTCCTTTATATGTTATAGTTAAGCTGGGCTCTTGTAGTTCCACATCAGGTGTTCCAGATCTTCAATTTTTATACGTCAACACAGAGTGCTCATCAGGCTGAACAACTCTTGCTAAGACGTCATTCCTTTGTATGTTATAATGTAGCTGGGCTCTTGGTGTTCCACATCAGGTGTTCCAGATCTTCAAATTTTATACGTCGACAGAGTGCTCATCAGGCTGAATAACTCTTGCTAAGACGTCATTCCTATAAATTTTATAGTTTAGCTGAGCTCTTGGAGTTCCACATCAGGTGTACCAGATCTTCAATTTTTATACGTCAACAGAAAGTGCTTATCAGGCCGAATAACTCTTGCTACTACGTCATTCCTATAAATGTTATAGTTTAGCTGGGCTCTTGGAGTTCCACATCAGGTGTTCCAGATCTTCAATTTTTATACGTCAACAGAAAATGCTCATCAGGTTGAAGAACTCTTGCTAAAACATCAATCCTTTATATGTAATAATGCAGCTGGGCTCTTGGTGTTCCAGATCTTCAATTTTTATACGTCAACAAAGAGTGCTCATCAGGCTGAGCAACTCTTGCTAAGACGTCATTCTTTTATATGTTATAATGTAGCTGGGCTCTTGGTGTTCCACATCAGGTGTTCCAGATCTTCAATTTTTACACGTCGACAGAGAGTGCTCATCAGGCTGAATAACTCTTGCTACGACGTCATTCCTATTAATGTTATAGTTTAGCTGGACTCTTGGAGTTCCACATCAGGTGTTCCAGATCTTAAATTTTTATACGTCAACAGAGAGTGCTCATTAGGCTGAATTACTTTTGCTAAGGCGTCATTCCTGTACATGTTATAGTTTAGCTGGGCTCTTGGAGTTCCACATCAGGTGTTCCAGATCTTCAATTTTTATACGTCAACAGAGAGTTTTCATCGGGCTGAATAACTTTTGCTAAGGCGTCATTCCTGTACATGTTATAGTTTAGCTGGGCTCTTGGAGTTCCACATCAGGTGTTCCAGATCTTCAATTTTTATACGTCAACAGAGAGTGCTCATCAGGCTGAACAACTCTTGCTACGACGTTATTCCTATAAATGTTATTGTTAGCTCGATCGATAAATAACGTCCACAATAGTCATTATTACAATTGTATTCCACTTTTTAAAACAATAAATTCACACTTCTACGGTTTGAACAATTTTATTCGCGACCACCAGGGATTAATTCAACCTGCTCCGCTCGAGGCAAAAACTAGACTGACTGTCGGAGCTAAAATTCACAATTAGCTCAACTTTGACAATAATCAAATGTAGTGAGGGTAACGTAAAAAAATCATATTAAGATCGAATTAATCCTTTTGAACCGATATCGTTTCAACCTAAATGTTTTAACACTTTTAAAATAAATTAATTATCCATAATTATTTTTACTAATTATGGTTACAAAAACAAACGATAAAATCTAACATTAATGTTACCATAAACAAAAAATATACCAGTGTAAAATTCATTTTAAGTAAACGATATTTAATTATTTTGTAGTATGGTAACACCGTTCTCACAATTCGTCCATCCTGATAACAGTACACGTCCTCGTGTACATAAGATTATATTAAAAACAGGAACAGTATTACTTTGAAACTAGTAAAATTACTATTTAAATTAAGAAAAACTGTTAATATATACGTTCTTGTAAAGATATACAAACAATTTATTGAACATGTCACCAAAACATACAGGATTTATTTGTTAAACTCAAGTTAAATACATTTTTTTTTTATAAAACTTCATACATTTGGACAGCATCTTCATCTTTACAACATAAAACTTTTCAACCACACAACACATATTTTGTTTCACAGCGTAAACTTTTTCACAACACTTATTTTTGTTTCACAACGTAAACTTTTTCACAACACATCACACAGCTTCTGCTTTTCGACACTGTATCGCGAGCCACACGCAACGCATCGTGCTCTTTTCGCACCGCGTCTCCTCAGCTTTAGACTCGAACTGGCTCCCAGCTGCTCCACATCGAACCTGTTCAATTTATCTCCCGGCGCCCTGCGCATGTTCTCGTTGTACGGCTTGAGCACCTTACCCATTGTACCGCGTCTCTTCAACGTTGGGCTCGAATCGACTCCCAGCTGCTCCACATCGGACCCATTCAATTTATCTCCCGGCGCCTTGCATACCCTCTCGTCATCTTGAGTAACTCGCGCAATGCATAGCACATCTTTTGCAACCTTGCACACCTCGTGCGACCTAGCACACCTTGTGCAACCTAGCACAACTTGTGCAACCTAGCACACCTTGTACAACCTATATGCGACGCACACCTTGCGTTTCGCATAGCACACATAGTGCATCTTAGCACACTTAGTGCAACCTATATGCGACGCACACCTTGCGTTTCGCATAGCACACATAGTGCATCCTAGCACACTTAGTGCCACCTATATGTGACGCACACCTTGCGTTTCGCATAGCACACATAGTGCATCCTAGCACACTTAGTGCCACATATATGCGACGCACACCTTGCGTTTCGCATAGCACACATAGTGCATCCTAGTTGTAATGCTTAATGCATCTTGTGCTCAATCTATTCCATGAATTATTAAATAATTATACATATTAATCTCTTTTTCTATAGGCTGTAACTTCTCCATGAACTAGAAAAGGACATTATTTATTCAACACATATGACGTAAAACACGATGTACTATCACCCTGATTAGCAACCTTTGTTCCTTCGAACTGTTCATTTTCACTCGCTTAATTTCTTGACTATTTTTCCGTCTGGTTCTTTCCGAAACACAACCACGGATAAATTTTATCCACTGAGTTTACCCCTTTTTTAACAGTCGTACCATATTTTACTAAGGCAGAATTGATATTAGGGCATTTGAACCAATTTTTCATGCTTTTTGTTAAGTAACTTTATCATTATTAAATAATTTTGTAATTTGGAGGATAACTTCGCTAGAAAGTTTTACTTATACCTGCATTATGAGTCTTTCTTGTTACTACCACAAGGTACATTAATATTTGCTACTCTTACTTATAATCCTTTCATTGTTTTATCAAAATACTTCTTTTGTTAACCTTGCGACCCATCTACTTAACCGGTGTAATGTGGAGGCGACCAATTGGTCGGCTTTCAATTGTCAAAACAATTGTTAAAAAAATGGCCACAGTTAATGATTTAATAGACTTCCTTCCATTTTCGTCGACTATTTTAATCGTTATAATTTAAATTCTATCTCAGTCATAATGCGACCTGTCATTCGCACTAGTGAGTTTAAGACCGATTTTAGATAATAAAAAATCGAAAGAGTTCTTTCGTACGTCTTCTCTTGGCTTGTGGAGAACGAACAGCGATTTAAAATCAATATTCACTTCATTCAAAAAATAACTTTTCCTTATTTTTACTTTTCATTGAAATATTGTTTTGTGCCCACTGTGCGACCACATTTTTATTTTATACGTTTTTTTTTCGCTGTTTATACTTAACCGTGAGAACCAATAATGCTTCTCTATTCTTCTTTTTGAAAGGAGACACTTCCGAGGCGGCCCCACAGTCACCAAGTCAGGATCCGATGACCGGATCCTGGAGAAATCGAGGACAACCCTCAACCTCTATAGGCCCACACATCGTTCTTCGCAAAGTTTTAAGAACTTCCACATGAGATATTTCTGCTTATCCTATTAACATCATAACTTAAAAGTGAATATTATGTTTACTATTCTACAATTAAATAACATTATTTTAGTTTCCTTCTTCTTCGTTGATTCACTCTTGACAGAGTGGTCGTGGTCAGCATGTTGCAGCGAGACATCGTGCTGCCATAATTCGCCTCACAATGCGGCACCATCCCTCCCTGTCGGCTGTAATTCTTGTGCACTCGTGTAGCGGACCACCTACAGCAGACTTGATCTGGTCAGTCCATCGCATGGGTGACCTGCCGCGTGCTCTCGTGCCTTCTACTTTCCCCTGGACAACAAGGCGCTCAATAGAGTCGTTGCCTCTCCGGGACACGTGACCAAAGAACTGAAGTATTCGAGCCTGGACCGTAGCTGACAGACGCTGCTTGATACCGAGCTCTTGGAGAATGGATATGTTGGTACGAAATTCAGTCCAGGAGACTCCAAGCATTTTCCTCCAGCACCACATTTCCAGAGCGTCTATTTTACTTTTTTCAGATTCCCTCAGCGTCCAGGTCTCGGCTGCGTATAGAAATATGGGGAACACCAGTGCCTGTATGCCGGGTTTTCGTGGCTTTGGTGATGTTGCGGTTCCTCCATACTTTCCTCAGTCTATCCATGACAGGCCTAGTAATAGCCATGCGTCGCTTGATCTCGTCCACGCAACCACCTTGGTTTGATGTTAGAGCTCCTAGGTAGACATATGATTGAACGACGTCGCAATTCGCAATTTGAGTGACTTCGGGCGAGTTTTCGTTAGCGCGGTCGACAATCATAATTTTGGTCTTGCTTCTATTTATCCTTAAACCAAAAAAAGAACTGGTATGTTCCATCTTGGACAGCAAATTCTCCACATGGTGACTAGTAGTTGCGAACAGCGTAGTGTCATCTGCATAGCGCAAGTTCGATAACCTCACACCTCCTATTGATACACCGTCCGTCCAATCTTCAAGAGTAATCCTCATTATCAGTTCTGTGTAGATATTGAATAGGAGCGTCGACTTTAGTTTCCTACGTGCACATAGCACTTCACAGATTACGGTCGCACATAGCGTCCAATATTGTCATGTGAACATAGCACTTCAAAGATTACGGTCGCACATAGCGTCCAATATTATCATGTGCACATAGCACTTCAAAGATTACGGTCGCACATAGCGTCCAATATTATCATGTGCACATAGCACTTCAAAGATTACGGTCGCACATAGCGTCCAATATTGTCATGTGCACATAGCACTTCAAAGATTACGGTCGCACATAGCGTCCAATATTGTCATGTGCACATAGCACTTCAAAGATTACGGTCGCCCATAGCAACGTAGCTTCACAATTTGTGTACATCATTCTAATTTAATAAGAAAGATAATATATATTTTAAAATCTATCATCATGATACTGTAAATAATTCATCTTTATAATTATAACCAGACGAAATTAATCATCAGCACTCTCGCTAGTAGATGATCCTATACCTTTGTTATTAAAACAAAGTCAAGGATGTATTTTGTCAATACAGAATATACCCTTGTATTTTCACGTTCGGTTTTTTTTTGTTATAGGTGTATCATCCACCTCGTACCTGTCATAATCTAAAATTTTCGTTACTCTATATGGCTCGGACCATTTTGGTAATAATTTTCGACTTTTACCTACAGTATGTGTTGCCCTCTCAACTCTCACAAAGTCTCCGACTTTAAACTCTAATGGCTTTTTATTTTCTTTTTTCATTATATCTATTCGTTTGTTTTTCTTGTGACTTTTTGGTATGCTCATCAACGTCACCCCTAACGTTGATCACGAAATTCGAATTTTCTCTATGATAATAAACGAACGAGCCTTACAGTAGTCACATAAGATGTGTAATGTCCGACATCTTACTCTTAGCTTTGGCTTTGGTTTCGACTTAGACTTTGATTTCGACTTTGACTTCGTTTCCAGTTTCCCTTTGAATTAGACTTTTAGTTTGAATTAGACTTTCACTTTGAATAAGACTTTCACTTTCAATAAGACTTTCACTTTGAATAAGACTTTCACTTTGAATAAGACTTTCACTTTGAATAAGACTTTCACTTTGAATAAGACTTTCACTTTGAATAAGACTTTCACTTTGAATAAGACTTTCACTTTTAATAAGACTTTAACTTTTAATAAGACTTTCACTTTGAATAAGACTTTCACTTTGAATAAGACTTTCACTTTTAATAAGACTTTCACTTTGAATAAGACTTTCACTTTGAACAAGACTTTCACTTTGAATAAGACTTTCACTTTGAATAAGACTTTCACTTTGAATTAGACTTTCACTTTGAATTAGACTTTCACTTTAACTTTAACTTCAATTTCTTAGGTAAGTACTGATTACTTAGACTTTAAGTGGGATTGACCTAGGTCCGTGCAACTTATTCACTTATTAAGCAGCATTGACTTCTAAAATGTATGTAGCTCTTAAAGTTTTACCGTTGTTCAAAACATGTTGGTTTCATTTACTCATTAGGTATGTCCTAATATCTATTTTATCTCTAGTGCAATTTTAATTCATCACGCCCTACTCTTATTCAGTTTGGCTTTTTCCTTTTTTCAAGAGTTACATAAAATTATTTTAGTGGTTCTTTCCTTAAAATACCATTTCAGGCACGTGTAAGGTCCTCATATGGCTTGAACAGTATAATATTATCTGGACGTTAAGAGACAGTGACCTCCGAGTTCTCCGACGCTTCGTCCCAGAGCAGTCAGGCACGAAACACCGGCCCCATCTTGCTCCAAAAACATTATTTGATGTGAAAAAGTGTTTTTTAACAACCTACTTGCAAAACAAACATCTATCATTTAGTTATCGCGAAGGGAATATTCGCTTGAGCAATAATATGTACGGTGGGCTTTACAAGTGGTTACCTCAGTGACTGAACTAAAGCGGCCAACCACATCATGACGTGGACTGTACAATCATAACAATTTAAGCTGTTTGCTTGTACACTGTTGTACAAAACAATCAAATCTTGGACTTCAAAATAATGGTCGCTCCTAGCGGCTTATCTAGTTATATGCACATTGCTCTTAAAAAATCGTGTTCGCTCATAGCGGCCTACCTTGGGTGCACATTGCACTTCGAAGATGATGTTCGCTCATAGTGACCTATAACATGTGCACACTGCACAATTATTGCGCTTCAAAATTCATGTTCGCTTCCAAGTTATGTGCACATTGGGGTGCTAAGACAGGAAACCTCCACGTGCGCCCGTGGACTGGAGTTCCCTCTCGGATACGTCCGGGGGGAAGACCAGTTTTTCGGGCCGGTGCGCCCTGGGATGCGAGCAAAAACTCTCCTTAGGCACTGTGTGCCTAAGGGGTTTCTTTGCCCGTATGCAAATAGCCTGTCGGGTGGACGCTCCAACGCGTGTCCCTCTGAACAGCAGAGGGCACAGCGGCGGAGCGGGCTTGCGGACGGTGAGTAATGGGTAAGCTCGCCGTCCGACCAGGTACCAAGCCCGGGTCGGTGGCGCGTCGTGTTTCACGCGTCACCGACGGGGCGCCTTATGGGGCCAAATGCCTGCCGGGGTCGCGGATTTTTCTTAATCCAGGATACCGTGGCCCCGGAACGTAAAGGGCATCCGACGGAACACGGGTGGATTTTAGTCAGTAAGAGTCTGACAGTCCCTCCCGCCCCACCCAGGGCGGGAGGACTCATTTGATGATTTTACCACCCAAAAAAAAAAAAAAAGTTATGTGCACATGTCATTACACATCACGATTTTATTTACAACGTTATAGAATGCAGATGTTTTTGCACTTCAATATATCATTATTATCTACACTTCACATCTTAGCATATCATTACTTCATAGTGGTGTTTTACAATTTTTGTACTTCATCTTTTTATTATAACAAAACTGCATTTTAAATCTGTCGTCACATTGATCTGATTGTTTTACTATTTTTTAATTATTACTGAATACAATTATAATCAGAAACGGAAACATATATAAATTATTTAATTGTAATAAACAATAATTTATTGGCACGTTCCTTGACTTTATTCAACCGAGTAATTGTTTGATTTTTAACTTTTTAAGGTCGAATTCAAGCATAAAATTTGTAGTACATTCCATTTTCATCCGAGATAATCGTATTTGTCTGTCACATTCCATTGGATTTTTTGTGTAACTAAAATGAAAGCACTTACCCCCAGTCCAGTAACGGCGAAAGGAAAAAAATTCAAACCTGGATCTTTAAGTCTGACCGACAAAGGCGCGTAGCGATCCCGCTTCCGATTTGTTAGCTCGATCGATAAATAACGTCCACAATAGTCATTATTACAATTGTATTCCATTTTTTAAAACAATAAATTCACACTTCTACGGTTTGAACAATTTTATTCGCGACCACCAGGGATTAATTCAACCTGCTCCGCTCGAGGCAAAAACTAGACTGACTGTCGGAGCTAAAATTCACAATTAGCTCAACTTTGACAATAATCAAATGTAGTGAGGGTAACGTAAAAAAATCATATTAAGATCGAATTAATCCTTTTGAACCGATATCGTTTCAACCTAAATGTTTTAACACTTTTAAAATAAATTAATTATCCATAATTATTTTTACTAATTATGGTTACAAAAACAAACGATAAAATCTAACATTAATGTTACCATAAACAAAAAATATACCAGTGTAAAATTCATTTTAAGTAAACGATATTTAATTATTTTGTAGTATGGTAACACCGTTCTTACATTATGGTTAAGCTGGACTCTTGTAGTTCCACATCACGTGTTCCAGATCTTGATTTTTTATACGTCAACATAGAGTGCTCATCGGGCTGAATAACTTTTGCTAAGGTGTCATTCCTGTACATTTTATAGTTTAGCTGGGCTCTTGGAGTTCCACATCAGGTGTTCCAGATCTTCAAATTTATTCTCTCAGCAGAAAATGCTCATCACGTGGAACAATATTTGCTATGGCACCATTTTTGTATCCCTTTTTGTTTAGCTGGTCTGTTGCGGTTCTGCATCAGGTGTTCAAGATTCCAAGATAAGTTATAGCCTATATGTTGGCCAGACTTAATACCTATACAACAAAAAAAAATCATTTAAATCCGTCCAGTAGTTCCGAAGATTAGCGTGTACAAACAAACAGATAAACAGACAGAATTTTATTTGGATTCGTGCTCTATTACTGTTTCTTAATCCCCCTCAATTATTATTTTTTTAATATAATCAATGTACAGACACAGTTTTTTTACTGTTTTATTATATATGTATATAGATATATATAGATTTAAGTTTCTTTAATTGATATTTAATTTGTTACAAAGCTTACTTTAAAAAAAGTGGCAACACTGCCCGAGTGGGCAGCGAAGGCCGTCCTCCGCGACGAGATCTGGCGGGCCAAAGAATTGGCCCGCAGGGAGATGCTGGAGACTCTGGACGGGGACCCATGGGGCCGCCCCTATAAGTGGGTGCGCGAAAAACTCCGCCCCTGGGCTCCCCCGTTGACGCAGAGTCTCCAGCCTCAGTTCGTGGAGGACGTGGTGAGCGCCCTGTTCCCATCGCGAGGGGAGCATACTCCCCCGCCCATGGCTCCGTCTCCGACGGAATCTGAGGACGAAGCTGACGCAAACGCGGACCACAGCGACGACGACGTCTACGACGCTCCAGAGGTGACCGAGGTAGACATGAGAGTGGCGGTACAACGGCTCAAGGCCAAAAATACCGCCCCAGGACCCGACGGCCTGCCAGGAAAAGCCTGGGTCCTGGCCTCGAGGACTCTCGGGCCTCGACTTGGGGGGCTCTTTAGCGCATGCTTGGAGAGGGGCCGGTTCCCGCTTCTTTGGAAGACGGGAAAACTGGTCCTCATCCAGAAGCACGGGCGCCCTGCGGACTCTCCGTCCGCATTCCGGCCCATCGTGCTGCTCGACGAGGTGGGCAAGCTCTTTGAAAGAGTAATTGCAGACCGCCTCGTCGGGCACCTGAATCGGATGGGCCCGAACCTTGCGGAGAGCCAGTTTGGCTTCCGCAGGGGGCGCTCGACGGTGGACGCCATCATGCGCGTGAGAGCCCTCACGACGGGGGATGCAGTAGCCCGGGGCAGGGTCGTCTTGGCGGTGTCTTTGGACATCACCAACGCCTTTAACACCCTGCCCTGGAGTTGCATCAGGGAGGCACTCCGGTATCACCGGGTGCCGACCTACCTCCGTCGCATAGTCGAGGACTACCTGACGGACAGAGCCGTCATCTACCCCGGTCACCGGGGAGAGTGGAACCGGCGAGAGATATCGTGCGGTGTTCCACAGGGATCGGTCTTGGGGCCGCCCCTGTGGAACATCGGATACGATTGGGTGCTGCGCGGCGACCTCCCTGACGGCGTCAGCGTAATATGTTACGCTGACGACACGCTCGTCCTGGCGGAGGGAGAGTCGCACCAGGCGGCGGCCGACCTGGCGACGCAAGCGGTTGCGACAGTCGTCGATAGGATCCGGCAGCTGGGACTCGAAGTGGCGCTGCACAAAACGGAGGCCATGTGTTTTCATGGCCGCGTTAACGCGCCACGGTCTGAGTCCCACATAACGGTGGAGGGGGTTCGCAGCGGCGTCGGGAGGACGATGAAGTACCTGGGACTCGTCCTCGACAGCCGGTGGAACTTCAGGGAGCATTTCCTGAGTTTGGCCCCAAAGCTGAACCGGGCAGCAGCCGCCCTCAGGCGACTCCTGCCTAATCTCAGCGGGCCAAACGCCTCCTGCCGTAGGCTGTACGCCGGTGTCGTGCGGTCCATGGCCCTCTACGGGGCCCCAGTGTGGGCCCTGAGCATCCGGACGCGACCACTAAAGTTGGTCGCATGCCAGAGGGTCATGGCTATCCGAATGATCCGGGGATACCGCACGATCGCCGGCGAATCGGCCAACCTGCTTGCCGGATTACTGCCCTGGGATCTGGAGGCGACTGCCCTCCAGCGCGTCTATGAGTGGCGCGTGGAGGCGCAGCGCCGGGGAGAATTCCCGCTGCCCCGACAAGTCGAGGCGCGGCGGGAAGAGGTCCGGCGCGATCTCAGGGCAGTATGGAGGGGACGATTGTCGCAACCGACGGCCGGGCACGCCGCAATCGCGGCGGTAAGACCCCTCTTTGAGGAGTGGCTGGATAGGAGTCACGGCGTCCTGACCTACCGCATGACGCAGGTCCTCACCGGACACGGAAGTTTCGGGAGGTACCTGTGTCTAAGGAGAAAGGAGGAAACGCCTGGGTGTCACCACTGCGAAGATCGCCCGGAGGACACAGTAGAGCATACGGTGCAAGACTGCCCCGCTTGGGCAGAGCACCGACGTGTCCTCACGGCGGCGATAGGCGGAGACCTCTCGCGCCCGGCATTGGTTGCGGCCATGCTGCGGGGCGAGACGGAGTGGGAAGCGGTCGCCTCCTTCTGCGAAGCAGTAATGCTCGCGAAGGAGGAGGCGGGCCGCGTGAGGGAGAGGACAACGTCCTCCCTCCGCCCCACCCGCAGTGGTGGACACCCACGGCGACGGACGTCGCAAGACGATCTCCGGCCACCGTAGGCGCGGGCATGCGGGCGGCGAGTAAAGGGCAACTCGCTGCCCGACCATGGACCATGCCCGGGTCGACGGCGCGTTGTGTTCCACGCGCGCCTCAAAGAGCGTCAGCATAATGACGGGGCCCCCTCTCTAGAGGGCCAAAGCCTGCCGGGGTCGCGGGACTTATACCATTACCGTGACCCCGGAACATAAAGGGCTATTGAAGGACACCGTGGATTTTAGTCAGTACAAGTCTGACAGTCCCTCCCGCCCTGCCCGGGGTGGGAGGACTCATTTGATGATTTTACCACGATAAAAAAAAAAAAAAAACACTGCCCGAGTGACATGTCAAAATTGTGATCCGTATTTTAAAATTAAAATAATAAGTAATACTGTTATAATCCGGTGTAATTATAAATGCTAACGTATTATTGATGTATAAATAGTCATTAAAATTGTTTTCCGGAAGATTGGTAAAGTTTTCGATGATAAAAAGTTACCGGTAACCTACAAATAACAGCTGAAGTTCTAACTCAGGATTAATACGGATATATACGGGGAATTAAGTGTAACGATTATTTGTGTAAATTTAAATTGTTACAATCTTTAATAGTTCATGTTTAAATAGTTTTTTTCTTTCTTTTACCCACATGTATGAAAAAGTAAATCTCTAAGGCTAAAATTAATAAAGTTAAATATTTCTGTTACATAGTATTAACCTTTTAAACCTATAAATAACAGCCTACAACGGATGATGCACTAATTGGGCAGGCGTTAAACCGCGAGAGAGGCAGTCATTGGGATTTTCAGACCCTTTCACATGGAAGTGTTATGTGGTTGTTTGGGAATGAAAGATACTTCTTGATCTTCAAAGTTTAATTGTAATCAGACATACAATAGTTACAGGGCAGTGTTCACAGACGGGGGCAATACAGTGCAGTGACGGACTGAACCCGGACCACAGATTATTTATCATAGACAATTAATAGTGAGGTGGATGCTAACTATATTACTAATTAGTGATGTTACAACATCCCCCCCTGTTGAGTTCTAATTGGACCCCTGACAAACAATTAAAAGATATATTATGCTATGCAACTATACAATGACAAGATACTTAAAGATACTTAGAGTTACACTTATTTAACATTCTTATTTATGACATTATTTATTATTAAATTTATGACATAGCAACTTGGTTAATCTATTTCATCTATTAACCTTCTAGTAGGTTTTACAATACGACCTGACTTTGTTGTTACACTTGAGGATTTTTGAGATGAGGAATCTTGTTGCCTATACGACTCCTGTCTGTCACCTTCCTCTCTCCCCTGTGACGAGTTGGATTGCATAGGAGGTTTTGTAAAGTTATGAGAATATTTATGTCTTAAGTGAATTCTATTCCTCCTATACCTATAGTACATTACTGCCGCGGTCTATAATGACTACTTTGCTGGTCGCGCTGATGATGGTCGACAGCGCAGCGTAGCGCAGCTCCAGACCGACACAGCGCGGTCAGAGTGCAGCACTTGATGGACGAGCTGAGACAAAGGCCGAGGCCGTAGGTCGAGGCCTTTACAGCGAGGACAGCAAGGGCTGCAATGATGGCCAAGCTGGAAGGTCTAGAGCGTAGCTAGGCTAGCTCGAGGCAATCATAGCGTGACCAGCGAAGCAGTCATAGTGGGCCAAGGCTTGTATAGTGCTTTACTCAAAAATGCGAGTACCTAACCTAAATAAAACCAGCAAGTAATTGAAATAAAATATGTATTAATTAACTAGAAATTTAATTAAAATGACAATTATGAAAAGTACTGCACAAATCGTATGCAAGCGTATATTATATGTTTCCTTTGAGTTTCGCAGTATTAAATTTTCAACCAATAATTTAGCTTCATCTGTAATGTCTGGCGGTGTTAAACACATTGAATCGGAAGAATTTTCGCTTTGAGAGCTCATTTTTATTAGCAAAAAAGTCTTTTCGCTGAACCGCGCTTTTGTTACTTCTTTGTTTTTTTTTTTTTAGCAATGGCAGTTGGAACTATACAGCCAAATATGGAATAAAATCTTTTTGTACCTATCTCTTATACAAACAGCTGTGTTTTAAATAAAATCTTTTTGCATTTGTTTTTTAAAAACGTTGAAACGTCAAATTAGCGGCCGGCAATGTTTTGCCGGCCTGTTAGAGCGGCCGGCAAAACTTTGCTGGCCGCTCCTTGAAACAGAACGGCAAGGTCGACTTTGCTCAAACAAGGTTGTCAAAATAATGACCACATTACATGCATTTTTGAGTAAACACCATGAACATCCTCAACAACATAAGACCTATTATTTAACAATCTTTGTTTAACAATGGCTTGTTCCCAGTCACTTTTAAAATAGACATGATCATTATAATACAATATTGACAAAGGCTTTGTATTTCTGTCATAATACTTTGTTTTATTTTCATTATTTTTCTTGACTGACTCTTTATAATCCTTAAAAGTTATTACTTTTGGTTTTAATCTTTAATATGACACTAGGATATTATCTCTTAAATTTCTAGACATTAGCAATAATTGTGCTGGTGATGACAAATTATTTATAGGTGTATTTCTGTATTGTAATAAAGCTATGTATGGATCTGATTTGTTTTCTTTACATTTCTTTAACATATTTTTTATTATTTTGACTGAGCTTTCTGCTTGACCATTCCACTGTGAATGATATGGACTAGTAACAATATGTTCTATGTCTCATTCTAACAAATTTTTTTTGAATTCTATTGACTGAAAAGGAGGTCCACCATCTGACACTAATGACAATGGTATTCCATGACGAGCAAAAATAGACTTTAAATGAGTGATAACATTTTGAGAGGTACTGTTTTTATTTAGTAAAGCAATTTCTATGTATTTTGAGTAATAATCTGTGACAATTAAATAAACAAACCGGCCAAGTGCGAGTTGGACTCGCCCATGAAGGGTTCCGTAGCAGCAAGCATAGATTAGACATATAATTATATTGAGATTAGTAAGTAATATACACAAACAATAAAAATAACTTTGTTTTTCATAGTATTTGTATGAATGGCAAAGTTATATTTGAGGTTTTTGAAAATGTACTATATCTCAAACTGCTAACTGTATCTCATCCAAACCAATTTTCGTTGGTAGTTTTGGTTGAGGTCTACATTATGTTTTTTTTTTAGTTTTATCATTCTCTTATTTTAGAAGTTACGGGGGGGGGGGGACACACTTTTTACCACTTTTTTTTTTTTTTTTTTTGCGTGGTAAAATCATCAAATGAGTCCTCCCACCCCGGGCAGGGCGGGAGGGACTGTCAGACTTGTACTGACTAAAATCCACGGTGTCCTTCAATAGCCCTTTATGTTCCGGGGTCACGGTAATGAGATAAGTCCCGCGACCCCGGCAGGCTTTGGCCCTCTACAGAGGGGGCCCCGTCATTATGCTGACGCTCTTTGAGGCGCGCGTGGAACACAACGCGCCGTCGACCCGGGCATGGTCCATGGCCAGGCGGCGAGTTGCCCTTTACTCGCCGCCCGCATGCCCGCGCCTACGGTGGCCGGAGATCGTCTTGCGACGTCCGTCGCCGTGGGCGTCCACCACCGCGGGTGGGGCGGAGGGAGGACACTGTCCTCTCTCTCACGCGGCCCGCCTCCTCCTTCGCGAGCATGACTGCTTCGCAGAAGGAGGCGACCGCTTCCCACTCCGTCTCGCCCCGCAGCATGGCCGCGACCAATGCCGGGCACGAGAGGTCTCCGCCTATCGCCGCCGTGAGGACACGTCGGTGCTCTGCCCAAGCGGGGCAGTCTTGCACCGTATGCTCTACTGTGTCCTCCGGGCGATCTTCGCAGTGGTGACACCTAGGCGTTTCCTCCTTTCTCCTCAGACACAGGTACCTCCCGAAACTTCCGTGTCCGGTGAGGACCTGCGTCATGCGGTAGGTTAGGACGCCGTGACTCCTATCCAGCCACTCCTCAAAGAGGGGTCTTACCGCCGCAATTGCGGCGTGCCCGACACTTTTTACCACTTTGGAAGTGTCTCTCGCGCAAACTGTTCAGTTTAGAAAAAAATGATGTTAGTAACCTCAATATAATTTTTAAAGACCTATTCATAGATACCCCACACGTATGGGTTTGGTGAAAAAAATTTTTTTGAGTTTCAATTCTTAGTATGGGGGCACCCCCAAAATTTGTTTAGTTTTGATTTTTGTGTGAAAATCCTAATGCGGTTCACATAATACATCTTTCTACCAAGTTTCAACAGGATAGCTCTTATACTTTCGACAAAAAGTGGCTGTGACATACACAGACAGACAGACATGACGAATCTATAAGGGTTCCGTTTTTGCCATTTGGCTACGAAACCCTAATAAGTTATCAAAATGCATTAAATCAATACCGACTTGTTGCCATGGATATTTACATATTTCAAAATTTTGTAGTGGTTCCTTTTGATTGCATGGTTTGAATTTTGCACATACAAGACATTGTTCTACTAAATTCTTTATATCATCATCATCATCATCAGCCGGAAAAAACGTCCACTGCTGAACATAGGCCTCCCCCTTAGACCGCCACGCCGAACGACAATTCGCCACTTGCATCCATCGGTTGCCCGCGACCCTCACGATGTCGTCGGTCCACCTAGTGGGAGGCCTACCTACGCTGCGTCTTCCGGTCCGTGGTCGCCACTCGAGAACTTTTCTTCCCCATCGGTTGTCAGTTCTACGAGCGATGTGGCCTGCCCATTGCCACTTCAACTTGCAAATTTTATGAGCTATGTCGGTGATTTTGGTTCTTCGCCGAATATCCATGTTCCGGATTTTATCCCGCAAAGAAACTCCGAGCATAGCTCTTTCCATCGCTCGTTGAGTGACTCTTAGTCTCTCTAAAAGGCCAGCAGTTAGAGACCACGTTTCAGAGCCATATGTCATCACTGGCAACACACACTGGTTAAACACCCTTGTCTTGAGACACTGTGGGATTCTCGATGAGAAGATATCACGTAGCTTCCCAAACGCTGCCCATCCGAGTTGGATTCTTCAGGCGACCTCTTTCTCGAAGTTGGACCTACCTAACTGAACAATCTGTCCAAGGTAAGTGTAATGGTCTACAACTTCGAGAGTATCATTCCCAACAACAACCGGTACGGGTGCCACATGGACATTCGACATGACTTTCGTCTTGTCCATGTTCATTTTAAGGCCGACCCGTTGGGAAACGATACTGAGGTCGCTGAGCATAGCATTGAGGTGCTCCAACGATACTGCCATGATGACTCTATCATCGGCAAAACGAAGGTGAGTGATGTATTCGCCATTGATGTTGATGCCGAATCCGTTCCATTCCAAGAGCTTGAAAACGTCCTCCAACGCGTTCGTGAACAGTTTCGGAGAAATAACGTCTCCCTGTCTCACGCCTTTCTGCAATTGGATTGGTTTCGTGCTCTCTTCCTGAAGTCGGATGGACATGGTGGCGTTTCTATACAAACACTTCAACACTTCGATATACCTATAGTCGATATGACATCGTTGGAGGGACTGCAATACTGCCCAGGTTTCGATTGAATCGAAGGCCTTTTCATAGTCCACAAACGCTAAACATAATGGCCGATTATACTCCTCTGTCTTCTGTATAATCTGGCGGAGCGTGTGTATGTGGTCTATAGTACTAAAACCTTTTCGGAAACCGGCTTGTTCGGGAGGCTGGAAGTCATCAAACCTGCGTTCGAGACGGTTCGTAATGACTCTTGAGAACAGCTTGTATACATGGCTCAGAAGTGAGATTGGCCTGTAGTTCTTCAACAAGGTGTTGTCACCCTTTTTGAAGAAAAGAACAACCACACTCCTGTGCCATGCTTCTGGCGTAATACCTTCGAGTATGACGGAATTAAATAACTTCTGGAGGACCAGAAGGACCGGTTTTCCACCCGTTCTCAGAAGTTCTGTTGTGATTCCGTCTTCACCCGGCGCCTTGTTATTCTTTAGCTGTTTAAGAGCCATTCTAATCTCGTACAGGCTGATGTCCGGGATATCCTCAGTGTAGTGTCGAGTCAGTTTAGCTCTTGCGTCTCGAACTGTACCGACAATGGGTTGTCGTGTTGATGTGTATAACTGTCCGTAAAACCTCTCAAGCTCTCTCAGGATCTCCGACTTCGTCGAAATGATGCTGCCGTCGTTAATCTTTAGCTTTGTCATTTGGCTTTGCCCAATAGACGAATTCTTTGCGAAGACTTTTGAGCCCTGGTTCCGCTCGATTGCCTCTTTGATCCGTGCCGCACTATAGGCACGCAGGTCACGTCGCATTGATTTAGAGATTCGTCTATTGAGTTTGCCATATTCCGACATATCAGCTGAAGATTGCAGCCTCATCTCGGCCCGGTCTTGCATCAACTTGATGGTTCCGTTTGAGAGCTTTTGAGGCTTATTGCGGCGCGGGGTCTTAAAGAACTTGGACCCCACAGCTTGGACAGTTTCCACCAACCCATTGTTAATCTCGTCCACAGTTTCGCATTCGGTTAGGCACTGGAAGCGATTGTGCAGTTCGAGTTGAAAGTCTTCGGGGTTCTGGATGTGGGCAGGACCAGGTCGGAGCGTGGACTTCACCAGACGATTCTTTATATCCCTTGACATAATTATTTGGCCAATACAAAGATTCTTTTGCCAATTTTAAACATTTATTTATACCTTGGTGACCTTTGTGAATCTTGTCTAACATTTCTTTATACATAGACTGAGGCACTATTAATTTTGAACCTTTGAAAACTAAATCTTTAATTACATGGATTTCTCCTTGAATATTCCAAAATGGTTTTACCAATGGACTGACATGGTTTTTGCTTTTTGGCCAACCTTCATTATAATATTTTTTCAATAATTGCAAGGATTCATCAACTTTGGTTTCCTTTGCTAATTTTGTGCTATATTCTTTTGTGATTGCTAAATTAGAACACATTAAATTGACATGACAAGACATTTGTGATTCATTTTCAGGTATATAATGGTCTTTTAAAGCTGCTCTTGACAATGTATCTGATATATACATTTCTTTACCTGGGACATGTATGACTTCTTAATCATATTTCTGTAAAGTTAACATCATACGCTGTAATCTAGCTGGTACATCATGTAATGGTTTTTTAAGTAAATAGACTAATGGTTTATGATCAGTATGTACTGTGACTCTATTACCATATACATATTGGTGAAATTTTTCACAACCAAATTGAATAGCTAGTAGCTCCTTTTCGATTTGAGCATATCTTTCCTGGGTTTCAGTTAAAGTTTTTGAACTGTATGCAATAGGTTTGTTTTTCTGTAAAATGACTGCACCTAAAGCTGACTTTGACGAATCGACTGACAAAACTAATGGAATCTTGGGATTACAATGAGCTAAAATTGGTGAGTTAGTAATCTCATCTTTCAGTTTTTTAAGACATTGACTATGATTCTCATCCCAAGTCCAGACTGAATCTTTTTTCAAAAGATTTCTTAATATTTGAGTTTTTTCTGACAAGTTACTTATAAAAGGTCCTAAATAATTAATCATACCTAGTATTCTCTGTAACTCTTTGACATTTTTTGGTGTGGGCATATTGACAATGGCTTTGACTTTCTCTTCGTCTGCCCTTGCACCATCTTTACTGAAGACATAACCCAAAAAACAGACTTCTGAGACTAAAAATTTACATTTTGACTTGTTAAAATTTAAGTTAACTTGACGTGCTCTTTGCATAACTTTATATAATCTTTCATTATGTACCGACTCATTTGGTCCATAAACTAAAATATCGTCTATGAAAATTAACCCTTAGTAGGTATCGTGGGTCAAATTTGACCCAGAAGCGAACATTTTCGGTTATTATTCTTTTAATATTTATGCTACGACTGCGCGCTTCTACATATTCTCAGTGCGTCGCTAGCTGCGGCGGGGGGCGGACGTGCAGCGCTGTGACTATCTTAGGAGCGGAGGTAAGTAGCTGGCTGGGTCACGTTCGACCCACGACACCAAATATGTAACTTTTTTCACTGAGTGAAATTTGTAACTTTTTTGTTTTAGTGAATATTTGTACTAAAATACAAAAATACAAAATGGTTTATTGCTTTAACAAGTTTACATTTACAATATTTGTGTTTGGCGCTCCCCTCTAAGCAAGTAATGCCTGTGTTGGGGAGCCCCGCTCTTCCATAACTAAGCAATAAAAAAAAAATAAAAAAAATATTATTTATATGAACTAGGTATTTATAGCTAGGTGTTACTTAAATATCCTATTAGTGTGTGTGTGTGTGTGCGTGCGCGTGTGTGAGTGTATGTGTGTGTTGTGCATTTGGTGTTTATAGATATGGGTGTGGCTAAGTTGTGTGATTATTAGTAGATACCTAATTAGCACAAAGTGTTACTTAATGTGTTCCAAAAGTGCCTCCGTGTCGTCATAATTTAATAATTTTATCCAATCTGTTAAAGTTTTTCTGCATTCGTAGTATTTTTTTGGGTATAATATGTTGATTTTACTGTTAATTTTATTATAAAGAAAAGCTGATCGCTTGTTGTATTGTCTCCCCGCAAATACAGTTTTTGTATGAGGAATTCGAACGATTAGATCTTTTCTTCTCTGGGTTATTTTACTTGAGTCAAATTTAAGGTTTTCTGCATTTTTAGAATTATTTGAATAATGTATAATTTACGAACTGAGAGCAAATCACTAATCTGATACAGGGTTTCAGTAGGATATCTTAACTTTTTAAAATAAATGATCTTAATTAATGCCCGTTGGGAGCGTTCTACGTTGATAAAGTTAGTTTTTGCAGCCCCACCCCAAACGGGGATGCAATATGTCAAGACAGACTGGACTAGAGCTACGTAAATCTCCTTTAATATGTTTCTAGCTGAGTTTCGTTTACTGTTCGCATTTATTTGTTTTGGTGCGATATGTCTGAGAGTCTTGAAAATCCAGCTTAATCTCCTAAGTCTGTTTGTTACTTGATCAAGGTGGGCATACCAGGATAAACGTTGGTCGAGTATCACGCCTAAATACTTAGTTTGTGTGACCTGTTTAATAACCGAACAGTTACAATGTCTATTATTAGTATCACCGCATACATGAACTTTTATGTTAAAATTATCACTGGGTACGGGTAGTGTGTTTTTGCTAATACTAAAACATATGTAGTTCGTTTTAGATGTATTAAGTGTGAGCAAGTTATTGATAAGCCAGTTAGCTACATGGGCCATGCCTACCTCAGCTTTTTGCTTCACATCGTTCCAGGAGTTACCAAAGAAAACTATCGCAGTATCATCGGCATATGAGAAGACCTTTGCGTTATTGATGTTCATGTTGCAGAGGTCATTAACGTACACCAGGAAGAGTGTTGGGCCTAGTACGCTCCCCTGTGGAACGCCGAATGATACCTCCGCTTGATCACTTGTAACCTCTCCTACCCTAACTTTTTGTTTTCTCTGCGAGAGATAGTCTTTTAATAAGTTGAGCGCAGTTTCCCTTATTCCAGCCTTTTCCAGTTTTTTCACTAGGACAGGGATAGAGACGGTGTCAAATGCTTTCTTGAGATCCAAGAATACAGTCAAGCATTTGTTCCCAGAGTCAAGATGCTTAGTTACTAGAGAGCTTAAACCAGTAACTGCGTCCTCAGTTGATAATTTTTGTCTAAAACCGAATTGCGAATGTGATAATATGTTAAATTTGGTTAAATATTGGACTAATCTATGATTTAATAATTTTTCCAGAATTTTTGATAAGCATTGTAAAATAGATATCGGTCGATAGTTATTGACATCGTCTCTATCCCCTCCCTTGTGTACTGGGATGATAATGGATTGCTTTAGCAAATCAGGAAAAATACCTTTTTGAAAACAAAGATTAGTCAGGTGAGCTATAACTGGAACAATTTCAGTTCTAGCAAATTTTAAAAATTTTGTGGGTATATTGTCCCAACCAGGGGCACTGTCAGACTTAAGACTCATCAGTGTTTTATCAACTTCATCATGGTCGGTGTCTAGAAGAACAAAGGTGTTTTTTTTTGGGATGGTAAGTTATTTAGTTGATTATTATTAGGATTAGTTATATTAAGCTGTACTACTTGAGCTAACTGTTGGCCTACATTTGCAAAATGATTGTTAATAAAATTTATTGAGTCATGAGGTGATGTTTTTATATTTAGTAATTCAGAGTTATAATTTTTACATTTATTAGAATAGGTTAGATGTTTCATATTTTTCCAGAGCATATTTACTGTTCGAAACCGAATTTGTGAGTAAATCTCTTTCATATTTTTGCTTCAATTTTTTTATTAAATAATTACAATAATTCCTGTACCTAGTATAGGTTATTTTTAATATGTCATTGTGTGGGTCAAGTCTAGATTTTTTTTGTAGATTATTACGGTTTCTTATGCAACGCAGAATACCTGTGGTAATCCACGGCTTTATTATATACTTGTTATTAGGTACCGTTCGGATAGTGGTATTATTTTTTATGGTGTCGATTAGTTTATTAATGAGAAGAGTAATCAATAAGTTGGGATCGTTACAGAAGAGTAATTCAGATAGGCGTTGTTGTTGTAAATCTTTTAAGGCCTGTTCATAATCCAGTTTAGTGATAGTTTTGTCAGGGATGAGAACGTTTTTTAATTTAGTAAGTGCCAGAAAGGTGGTATAATGGTCGGTAATTGTGGTATGTAATATAGCAATTAACGGTGAGACCTTTTTCTTATGTACTTTTAGCATGAAATGATCAAGGCAGTTCCTTTCTCTAGTAGGTAGTACATGTCCAGGTAGGATACCATACAATGCCAACATATTGAGATAGTTATTTCTACTGATAAGGTCACTATTCGTCTCTGATTCTTTTGGTTTTATATTGATATTTATGTCTCCCGCTACGATGATATTAATGTACGAACTTAGTGTTTCCAAATGAGCGCTAAGCGAGCTCACGAAGTTATCAGTGTTAGTATTAGAAGGGGAACGGTAAATACACAATACAATATTGTTAAGTATGTCTAACTGAAGACAAGACGCTTGAGATAGCTTGATTTAATTTACTTTGGCTTTTAATTCTTGTTTAATATAAACAACAACTCCATCATTTTGGTTTAATTGGCGTGACGTAAAGTAGGACTGATATTTTTGTAATTGGGGAATTGATTTAGAATAATTAAGTCTACATTCCGTCAGAATTATGATATCAGTATTAAAGTTAAATGTTGATAGATTAAGCACAAAGTCGTCGAAATTGCAGTAAATGCTCCTTGTATTTTGGGAAATGATAGTTAGGTTGTTTTTGTTTATATGAATATGTTTTTTTAGATCTGAAATATCACACTCGACGGTACGGGCGATCTCAATGTTGTCTATTTCATTTAACGTTAGTAAAGTGTCATCCATTTAAAGAGTAAATGTTTAGAATTAATGTGTATATAAGATTCGTATGTATGTAAATATGAACTAAGCACGTATTGGAAGACTTTCTTTGTGTATAGATTAAACAAATAGATATTTTAAAGTATATGAGTTTTGAATGTATGCGATGTGTAGTGTGTATATAATTGTGAGTAAAGTATATGTAATGGTAAGAATTTGCGTAAATGTTAACAAAATAATTCGAATTTAAAGATAAGTTGACATTAGCACACTGCAAGTAGTTGTAACCAAGGTAAGTAACTATAAAATAAATCAAAAACAATTTCGAAGCATTATTAAGCAGTAAAATTACACATAATAATATTATAGGTAGGTAGCATCATATAATAAATCTGTAGAAGGGTCAATTCTGTACATTGAAAATATTGAAAAAATAAATAGCGGGGGGTGTTGCTGGATCGATACCAAACCCAAATATGTGATTAAAAAAAATTTTGTCTGTCTGTCTGTCTGTCTGTATATGCAGGCATCACGTGAAAACTAACGGTTCGATTTCGATGAAACTTGGTATAATTATAACTTATTATCCTGGGCATAAAATAGGATACTTTTTATCCTGGAAAAATACGTAGAAAAAAAATCTGTAACAAACCTTATTATGGAACCACTGGCGACACCTATTATCAAGTACAACATTACGCCACGCCTGCCTCCATTGATTTCTAAAAAGGTTCCACCACTCACCACTAGATGGCGTTGTGCCTATGACGTGCATTTCTGAATCGCGGTGTTAAGATTCTCCGAGAGTTAACGACTACCGCGACTTTCTTATTTTTCTTTGTGACTAAACTGGCAGTGCATTTGCGGGCTACGTCCTAATTGGAATAGCTACACAAGACTCGGCTACTAGGTTTTATCATAAAGTTAAACAGTAAGTAATTCAATTCTGTTATTTTTGGTTTAGAGGACCAAAAACCCCTGCCTCAAACCGTGCTTTTCAGCGCGACCCTTTTGATTACTGTTCCGATCAGTTATTTGTAAATACAAGGTCGGAATTACTATGAAAAAAATACTTACTACACAACGCGAGCGAGCTCAACAGCAGCTCAATAGATCTCCTTAATTATTATAGGCTTAGCCGTATTTGGGTCCAATAGATATTTATAAGATGTCATTGTCAGAGTTACTCAAAATGGAGAAATAAACCATCCACGCGAAGACCGACATCCGCGCGGACGGAGTCGCGGGCGGAAGCTAGTATATAATATACTAGTCATGTTTTCACCAGAAGTTGGTGTATTTGCTCTTCACAATGAATAGTTATGGTGGGTGAGGCCTCATCTTTCTTTAAATATACTTTGCCATAGGCAGTCCAGCAAAACTTATAAGCCCCTGACTTGGTTAAGTCGCGGGCGAGGAAGTGTAGGCGCGATCCCTTCGGAGTTAAATGTTCCGATAAAAATATAGGGGTTTCTTCTAAGGTTTTAAATCCCAAATGCTTACAGCATAATTTAGATTTGTTTTTAGGGTTCCGTAGCCAAATGGCAAAAACGGAACCCTTATAGATTCGTCATGTCTGTCTGTCTGTCTGTCTGTCTGTCCGTGTATGTCACAGCCACTTTTTGTCGAAAGTATAAGAGCTATCCTGTTGAAACTTGGTAAAAAGATGTATTATGTGAACCGCATTAGGATTTTCACACAAAAATCAAAACAAAACAAATTTTGGGGGTGCCCCCCATACTTAGAATTGAAACTCAAAAAAAATTTTTTCACCAAACCCATACGTGTGGGGTATGTATGAATAGGTCTTTAAAAATGATATTGAGGTTACTATCATCATTTTTTTCTAAACTGAACAGTTTGCGCGAGAGACACTTCCAAAGTGGTAAAAAGTGTGTCCCCCCCCCCCGTAACTTCTAAAATAAGAGAATGATAAAACTAAAAAAAATATATAATGTAGACCTCAACCAAAACTACCAACGAAAATTGGTTTGGATGAGATACAGTTAGCAGTTTTTGAGATATAGTACATTTTCAAAAACCGCAAATATAACTTTGCCATTCATACAAATACTATGAAAAACAAAGTTTTTTTTATTGTTTGTGTATATTACTTACTAATCTCAATATAATTATATCTCTAATCTATGCTTGCTGCTACGGAACCCTTCATGGGCGAGTCCAACTCGCACTTGGCCGGTTTTTTTATATTGTAGGCCTTACCCATTTTTAGGATTTCATTCCTCAGAAGAGTGGAGCCAGTTTCCACTATTATCGGGGTAATTTGTTGAGAGGAGTTTTTCCCACGTACTCTATAAATGTCCTTCACGTCATTTTTGTTAATACTGAGGTTTAAGTTGCGGGAGAGGCACATGACCATTTCCGTTCAGTCTTCTTTATTTTCGTTATTACTCCGTGGTACATTCTTTATGACGAAATTAATTTTACGCCCTCCCATAAGCAGATCTTCAAGTTTGCTTTCCAGAATAGTAATACACTTTTTGTCTTCCTTAGACTGCTGCTCCAGCTGATTGATTTTATTCTTGAGTTCCTCATTTTGCGCTGTTAAATTAGAAATGGAGCTTTCTATATTGAGGTTTGACTGTTGTATTTCTTTTAGGTTAGTATTCATTTGTTTAATCTCGTTGCCGTGTTTATCTGTGAACATTGTCATCATTTTACGCATTTCAAGCATAAATTCTTCCAGCTGTTTACTGAGCGTGTCCTCCATCTCGTCCCTGTTTCTCTTTGATCGTTGAAATACGTAATTTGGTGGGGTTTTGCATGCAGAACCTATCAAGTTAATGCTCGTATCAGAAAGGGATTTATCCATTTTCTCTGCCATTATTCCTTAACTAATAGGGTATGCAACTTATCAGGCAGTGTAATGCTACGGTCACACGCGCGCCGTGCAGCCCGGCGGGCTGCCTGGCGGGCTGCGCGGCATGCAGCCCGTCCCGGGCCGGCGGACATTCAACCTGTTCACACGCACGCCGTCGTGTCAGTCAGTGCCAGAATCGCGAGCAGCGAGGATCTCGGTGTTTTTGCTGCCATATCCTTTGGCTTAACTAATTTCTATTGGAAAAAGAAACAAAATTATGAACGACGGAGAAAAAGAAAAAGACTGCATGAATTTATGTCCGGGGTTCCATAATACTTCTTCTTCCTGGTAATATTCCAGGAACGTCAAAATTGTCTCGTTTGACCATTCCGCCATGTTGTAATCTCCGATCGTAGCGACTTTCTTAGCAACGTTGAATGAAGATCCACTCGTCGCGAATGCGCGGGAGAGACTGACTGCCCGCGCGCGTGTAAACAGTCACCGGGCGCCCGCACATTCATCCTTTTAACTTTGCCATAAAACCGACACTTGCCCGATTTGCGGCATTCACGTTCACAGGCGCGTTCACGGGCTCGGGCGTACCGTTTACACGCTCGTGAATGTGAATGTGCACGTTGAATGTAGAGTTGAACGCGCGCGTGTGAACCTACCATAATAATTAAATGTATTAATTTACTTTTTAGTTGCGCACACGACGATTAGAGAATACCACTAATAGGTTTAGGAAAATGTCTCACAATTGGCTGCTTAAATAGTTCGGAGGAGTGATTTCGCTAATTAGCTCATCAAGCTCTCGTAATTGGTTGTCCTTGGGACACTAGGCGGCGTCAGCTATGCACACGCTTCCAATGTCACCGATGAAGGGCGTGGTTATTTCTCCGGTGCGATGGAGTAGGGCGCTCGCGCAGATTTTAATATTATAAAAATTCTTACGTGACGTAAGTGGGGGTGGGGCCCAGGCCGCTTGCGAACTACCAGGCGCACAGGCGGGTTGGAGTATCCGTACGCAGCAGAGCCGCACGTACACAGAGCCGCAGCCGTGGTCAGTTAGGAACTTCTATTCCTTTATGCACTCCTAGTACGATTGGTGATTTAATTTACTGTATTATTTTATTAAATAAATGAAAAATAATTTAACGCGGTACAGAAAACACGTTAACACCTTACGGCGGTCCGGGGGAAGAGGACAATGGGGGGCTTTTTGAACGATAGACAAATCGAGGAGTTGATGGACGACTTAGATGATGATTTGGAATCGGAAAATGAAAGGACACCAAATATAAACCAACTTTGTGACGACGAAATCATCAGCGATCGAGACAGTCCCGAACCTGTTAGTTGCTCAGAAGACAGTGTATTTGGAATAAGTTCTGATGACAGTGAAAACGAAGAGGAGAATACGAGAATAAGAGAAAATACGAGGAACGAAAATACGAGAGATGAGGGCGAAGAAGATGAGGATGATGGAGGCCGGACGTCAAATTGTTATCGAAGTAAAAATCGTTACAAGTGGTCTAAAACAGCTCCAAGTAGATCCCGAACGAGGAGGCATAACATAATTACACACCTTCCTGGCTTAGTAGGCCCAGCTCGTGAAAAAACTAATATGTCAGAGTTGGAGTCATGGCAGTTGTTAGTGACAAATGAGATGCTTGAAATAATTATTTTACATACCAACAAAAAAATTGCAGAATTTAGAGAGTCTAATTCAAGCACTGGTGCTTATACAAATTCCATACAAAAGACTGAAATGGACGCTTTTTTGGGTCTTACCATTTTGGCTGGAGTTTTCAAATCGGGACATGAAGATCTTGAAGGTTTATGGAACTCGGATGGTACAGGTAGAGATATTTTCAGGGTGACTATGTCTCTAAAAAGATACCTTTTTATTGCGTCAGCTTTACGTTTTGATGACATTGAAACGAGGACCGAAAGAAAAGCAAACGATAGAGCTGCGCTAATATCTGAAGTATTCAATATGTTTATTCAGAACTGCCAAAAAAACTACAGTTGCTCTGAATATATCACTGTAGATGAGATGTTGTGTCCGTTTCGAGGAAGATGCTTATTTAGAGTATACATGAAATCAAAACCTGCGAAATATGGGATCAAAATTTTATGCCTTTGCGATTCTAGAACTCATTATTTGTACAATGCTTTTATATATACTGGTAAAACAGAATCAAGAAGAACTGATGTATCTATACCTACACGCACAGTTTTGGAATTAGTCGGACCTTTGAAGAATTCAAACAGAAATATCACAGCAGACAACTGGTTTTCCTCGATCGAACTAGTCGATAAACTGAAAGAAGTGGGCTTGACATATGTCGGAACATTGCGTAAAAATAAACGAGAAATCCAGAATTCTTACCGCATAAAACTCGTCCAGTAGGTTCCAGTTTATTTGGTTTCACAAATGATAAAACTCTTTGCTCCTTTGTCCCTAAAAAGAATCAAAGTGTAATCATGATTTCAACTATGCACCATGATGAATCCGTCGACACTGAAAGCGGCAAACCAGAAATCATTCAATTTTATAATAGTACCAAAGGCGGTGTTGATTCTTTAGACCAAAAATGTGCGAATTACTCGGTAGCAAGAAGAACTCAGAGATGGCCATGTGTAATTTTTTGGGCAATATAGAATATTTCTGCAGCTAATGGATATGTACTTTGGAAAGCCTCCAATCCTGAAAAACGCATGAAAAGGAACAAATATATTAGGAAAATAGGTTTAAACTTGGTAACACCATTTATATTGCAACGGAAAACAGGGTATGCTAATTTTTCCAATGATCTAAAGAGGAGGATTGATAACATTTTGGAGCAAATACATAAGCAGCCGGAAAATCAATCCCAGCTTGAAGAACCAGTTGCATCGACCTCTTCTGCAGCTTCAATTTCAAATCGGAAAAGGGCCAGATGCTACCTATGCGATTGGAAAAATGACCGAAAACATTCTCTAAAATGTTCTAAATGTTTACATATTAATTTGTAAGACACATTCCGTCCAAGATGTTATATGTTCCAGTTGTCAGAATGTATAAAGACTAAAATATGTTATTTTGTTAGTTTGGAAGAAGTCGTTTTGATTTTGGTTGTCATTTTTTTTATTTAATGTTGATCTCAGAAGTAATTTATTTTTTTGTTATTATAAAGATATGAGAAGTGCCATAAATATCTTCTAGTTAAAGTTTTTCTTACATTTCTATTTTTTTTTAATGTTTTAAGTTCACACTAACCAAAAAAAGCCAAAAAATTAGGTTAGTTACAAATGCGTGTAAAACATGATAATTTTTTTGTATTCTAAAATTAAACCAAGATAATTTTATAAAAAAATGTTTTTTTATTTCATAACTAACCATATTTTATACAAATAATAAAAAAATCACGTCCGTTTCAACCGCGCGGCCATGACGTTTTTTTTAAATAAAAACCATCCCAAGTTTTTGTAAAAAAATGTAAAAGTCGATTCCCAAAAACCATAAATTTGTCAAAGCTATGGTTAAAAAGTTATAAGGGTTTGAACGTGGCCGCGCCATCGAAACTTGGCGAACCGCGCGGCCATGGAGATCTTTAAAACTAAGCGTCGCAGAGACCTGAAATTTTGGGAAATAGTAGATTGATTTTGTAAAAAATTTGTAAAAATATAGAAAAAAATCCTGTGTTTATATTTTAAGAGCTGTAAGGCTAAAACCTCATGGCCGCGCCATTGAAACGGTGTCAAAAACGTTATCGCCGATATCTCGCTGAAAAAACATCGCAGACGTCTGAAGTTTTTTGTAAAACACAGATTTGATTTTGTCGAAACTAGTAAAAATACAACAAAAAATCCTAGGTTAATATTTCAGGAGCTATAAGACTAAAACCTCATGGCCGCGCCATCGAAACGTTGGAAATTTTGTTTTTCGCGAATATCTCGCTGAAAAAGCATCGCAGAGGTCTGAAGTTTTTTGTAAAACCTAGATTTAAAGTTGTCAAAACTAGCAAAAATACAACAAAAAATCCTAGGTTTATATTTCAGGAGCTGTTGAACAAAATCCTCAATGCGTCTTGAATACGTCGATTGGGGTGACCACGGATTATTATTTACAGAGACTTTCCACCTTTTTTTATTAGAAATGAAATCTCAAGAATTCGGTGAACAATAAGGAGCAATAATATAGCTATTTCTTTAAAAATCACGTAAATTAGAGATTGTTCGCTTACATTAAGACATACATTTCTTTAAAAATCACTTAAATCATAGATTGTTCGTATACCTACACTAAGATATGCATTTTTTATTTATTATTTCGTAACAGTAAGTTTATTTCTTGTAAATACGACCTTGTGGCCAAAGACTTTCTGTAAACCTAACAAAAAAAAAATTACATTACTTATATTAAAACTTTAAAATGAGGTAATTTGGTTATTTTGGTTAGGTACAGTTTATTCTCATTATGTAATTTTTAAAATTCCCCTGTTGTTTAATATCTTAATCGTCATCGATTAAACTGTATGCTAAATTATGTATCGTCATAACCTGAAACCGACCTAAAGGGGTATGACAAGATTCGGCCCGATTCATGTTGTGTCATAAAATTTAATGATGTGAATTTCTAAATAATAATAGATAATTAGTAACATAACACAAAAAACAAATAATAATAAGAGAATAATATGCAAAAAATCATGCATTTTATTAATTATTTGAAAGTTTCTATTACGTTAACATTAAAGTTAAAAAAATGTAACCGACTTCTAAAGAAAACACAACCACTAAAAAGGGTAAAATAACCTACCAAATAACTTTTCTTTCGGAAGTCGGTGGCTTTGCTTTTTAATTTCGTTGATTTTTTTGCCACCGACTTCCGAAAGAAAAGTTATTTGGTAGGTTATTTTACCGTTTTTAGTGGTTGTTTTTTTTTAGAAGTCGGTTACATTTTTGAAAAAAAACTTTTATTTTACCCTTTTTAGTATAATATTTAACCCAAATTCTTGTCAAATACATAATTTTCTTACATATGCACTAGAATTTTATTATCCTTAGCACCGGCTATAACATCGCCCATGTACACAATAAGCAAGAACACCAAAATAAATGATTTTTTATGGGACCAAATGGCAGGTATACTGCATCATGATTGATGCTTACTCATGTTTTACAATAAATAATATTCTATTCTATTCGAACAATAACCCATATGGGTCATTAGTATAAATGAATTAAGTCCAAATACAAGATAGCTGCTATAAACCGTTGAGGAGTTCCCTGAACTGTTCTTCGTCTTCCTCATCAGAACCCTAATGACAGTTGCAACCCATCTAGGTGTAAAGTTCTCATCAATATAAATGAATTAAGTCCAAACACGATGTAGCTATTTTAAACCGTTGAGGAATTCCCTGAACTGTCCTTCGTCTTCGTCATCAGACCCCTAATAACAGTTACAACTCATCTAGGTGTAAAGTTCTTATCAATACAAATTAATCAAGCTCAAACACAAGATAGCTGCTGTGAATCGTTGAGGAGTTCCCTCGACTGTCTCTCGGCTCCATCATCAGGTATACTCCAAACCTTTATTAAATTGTAGTGCTTTGAAATACTTAATGAAAAAAAATAATTGACTAAATCAGTCGACGCCTACTCCTTACTGTTAAGGAGTTGTACCTTCCATCATCAGCTCAGCTACATGAGATGATGATCACTATACGCAAGTACTTAAATTACTTCATAATATTGGTGAAAAACGATGTGTGGGCCTATAAAATTTGAGGGTTGCCCTCGTTTTCTCCAAGATACAATCATCAGATATTGAAATGGTGACAATGAGACTACACGGGAAGCACCAACTTTCAAATAAAAAAAGAATCATGAAAATCGGTTCATCCAGTCGCAAGTTATGAGGTAACAAACATAAAAAAAAAATACAGTCGAATTGATAACCTCCTCCTTTTTTTCAAGTCTGTTAAAATCGGGCACGCCGCAATCGGGCACGCCGCAATCGCGGCGGTAAGACCCCTCTTTGAGGAGTGGCTGGATAGGAGTCACGGCGTCCTAACCTACCGCATGACGCAGGTCCTCACCGGACACGGAAGTTTCGGGAGGTACCTGTGTCTAAGGAGAAAGGAGGAAACGCCTGGGTGTCACCACTGCGAAGATCGCCCGGAGGACACAGTAGAGCATACGGTGCAAGACTGCCCCGCTTGGGCAGAGCACCGACGTGTCCTCACGGCGGCGATAGGCGGAGACCTCTCGCGCCCGGCATTGGTCGCGGCCATGCTGCGGGGCGAGACGGAGTGGGAAGCGGTCGCCTCCTTCTGCGAAGCAGTCATGCTCGCGAAGGAGGAGGCGGGCCGCGTGAGGGAGAGGACAATGTCCTCTCCCTCACGCGCCTCACGTGCCTCCCTCCGCCCCACCCGCGGTGGTGGACGCCCACGGCGACGGACGTCGCAAGACGATCTCCGGCCACCGTAGATGCGGGCATGCGGGCGGTGAGTAAAGGGCAACTCGCAGCGCCCGACCATGGACCATGCCCGGGTCGACGGCGCGTTGTGTTCCACGCGCGCCTCAAAGAGCGTCAGCATAATGACGGGGCCCCCTCTCTAGAGGGCCAAAGCCTGCCGGGGTCGCGGGACTTATCTCATTACCGTGACCCCGGAACATAAAGGGCTATTGAAGGACACCGTGGATTTTAGTCAGTACAAGTCTGACAGTCCCTCCCGCCCTGCCCGGGGTTGGAGGACTCATTTGATGATTCTACCACGCAAAAAAAAAAAAAAAAGTCTGTTAAAATATAAAAAGGTTTATGGGCCGAGGCTTCAAGGGAAACTTGGCAATATTTTTTTAAATTTAATAATTACTTGTTAAAGAAGTTTATACTTTAATGTAAGCGAACAATCTCTAATTTACGTGATTTTTAAAGAAATAGCTATATTATTGCTCCTTATTGTTCACCGAATTCTTGAGATTTCATTTCTAATAAAAAAAGGTGGAAAGTCTCTGTAAATAATAATCCGTGGTCACCCCAATCGACGTATTCAAGACGCATTGAGGATTTTGTTCAACAGCTCCTGAAATATAAACCTAGGATTTTTTCTTTATACTAACACAAACTGTACTATAACAATATATATGTTAGTCTATAAGGTATATATCTATGGGCCCAAGTAGCCTGAAATAAAGTGGATATTATTATTTGTTGTATTTTTGCTAGTTTTGACAACTTTAAATCTAGGTTTTACAAAAAACTTCAGACCTCTGCGATGCTTTTTCAGCGAGATATTCGCGAAAAACAAAATTTCCAACGTTTCGATGGCGCGGCCATGAGGTTTTAGTCTTATAGCTCCTGAAATATTAACCTAGGATTTTTTGTTGTATTTTTACTAGTTTTGACAAAATCAAATCTGTGTTTTACAAAAAACTTCAGACGTCTGCGATGTTTTTTCAGCGAGATATCGGCGATAACGTTTTTGACACCGTTTCAATGGCGCGGCCATGAGGTTTTAGCCTTACAGCTCTTAAAATATAAACACAGGATTTTTTTCTATATTTTTACAAATTTTTTACAAAATCAATCTACTATTTCCCAAAATTTCAGGTCTCTGCGACGCTTAGTTTTAAAGATCTCCATGGCCGCGCGGTTCGCCGCGTTTCGATGGCGCGGCCACGTTCAAACCCTTATAACTTTTTAACCATTGCTTTGACAAATTTATGGTTTTTGGGAATCGACTTTTACATTTTTTTACAAAAACTTGGGATGGTTTTTATTTAAAAAAAACGCCATGGCCGCGCGGTTGAAACGGACGTAAAAAATCTACGTTCTACAACCGATTTTTTGGTATGGGTAAAATATGACCCACGATACTGGTAGTGTTGCCAAAAAAGGCGATACCAGCTAAGGGTTAAGACTCCTTCTATATCGCCAAATAAATTCATCATAACTCTTTGAAATATTTCAGATGAGGCATTTATGCCGTAAGGTAATCTTAAATACTTATCTACCAAATGGTGTTTGAAAAGTACATAATTCAGAACTATATTCATCCAGACGTAGCATCCAAAATCCAGAGAATGCATCCAAATGAGAAAAACATACAGCTCCTTCAAGCTGACACCTAATCTCATCAATTGACTTTAATGGATAAAATTCTCTCATAATGTTCTTGTTTAAATTTCTAGGAACTAGACAAATTCTTAACTGACCTGAACTTTTTACAGTTACGACGACTGAGTTAACCCACTCTGTAGGTTTTGTAACCTTGACAATGACTTTCATTTCCTCCAAGCGATCCAACTCCTCACGTAGCTTCTTTAGTAAAGCAAATGGAACCTTCCTTGGAGGATCCACGCATGGTACTGCATCAGGCTTAAGTTTAAGATGACAGACTGGAGGTAGACACCCAAGACCCTGAAAAACATCATTATATTGTGTAAGAATTTGTTTACAAAAGTTTTGTTTAGATACTAAAAAGACGCGATTTATTATACCTAACTTTTCACAAGTTGGTAGACCTATATATCTAATTTAGCTACTATAAACATTATTGATTCGACGACTTTACGATTATTTATGCACAAATTGCAATTTATATTGACTTTGCCTAAAATCGGAATGGATTTTCCACCAAATCCTGTGACATTGACATGACATTCGACAAGTGACAGTTTATTTTGACGTTTGACAGAATTGAATTTTTGTTTCGACATGATATTGACATCTGCACCAGAGTCTATGATGCATGTAATTTGTTTATTTCCTAGTGACAAGTTAATTTCCCATGACTTCTTTGAAAAACTATTTTGCAAAGTGTTGACATAATATTTTACTTCTGAGTGATTGACTAAAGATTTGTTGAGTGACTGTATAAACTGACTGTTGTATGTCTGACTGCTATTTCTGTGATGATGATCCTGTGTATGTTTTAATCCCTCAGACCTATGACAATATTCATCTTTGAGATGTTTTTTATTATGACTATTTGACTTGACTTGACTATTTGACTGGACTATTTGACTACGACATCTCTCAGATACGTGACTAATCTCATCACTGCGATTTTCATATCTCTCAGAATGATTGTCACTATTCTCATCACAGAGATAATAATATGAAATGACTTTTATGACTTTGTCTCGACTTTAATTGACTGTTTATCATACCAACAAAATAATCTTGACTTTTATCTGAATCAAATGATTGTAACTGACTGACTTTTTTATTCTTGAGATAATATTTAGCAAAATGACCAAAAGATTTACATGACCTGCATTGGACTGCTTTGGCTGGACACTTGAACCGATGAGACTGCCCACAGCGACCACACGTCCTCGAGCTGCTGTGTTCGCTGTTCGAAGTTGACGTTGACTTGCCACTCCTTGATGCTGACTGGCGACTGTTCGAAGCTGACCTGCGACTGGAAGCTCGTTGTCGACTGTCTCCTCGACCACGGCTCCTCCGACTGAGATGCATGACATTTTCACCAGGGACACTGCTGTCTTTGACGATTCTTTCAGCATCCTGCTGAGCGACTATGAGCGTTTTTGTTAGCTCTTGCATCCTCTGATATGTCAGATCAGGTTCTTGCAGTAATCTTTGACGAACATGTGCTAAGTCATTATTTAAATTTGCAATAAAAATATCTTTAATGAGCCCTTCTCTGAGTGTGCCAAACTCACAATTTTTACTTTTGATCTCCAAATCCGTAAGGAATTCTTCGATGCATTCGGATTTTTCCTGCCGACGTGTGAAGAATGTATATCTACACATGGTCACATTTCTTCGCGGCTCGAAGTAATTGTCGAATTTGGATTTGACTTCGTTGAGCGTGCTTCCATCGAGTTTTAAATTGAACGTATTAAATATATTTAATCTACGTTCACCGATTAAATGGAGTAAAATTGCGATTTTTCGTTTCTCGCTAGATTTGTCCAGTCCTATAGCCAGGAGATAAAACTCCAGCTGCTGCCACCACTGTTTCCACGACTCGGCATTGTTGTTAGCTGGATCCGACGAAACATTCAGTTGTTTTAGTTGAGAATTTAAACTTTTTTCTCCTCTTCATCTTGACTACGGACGACGCCACCGGCTTGACTTTGCATTTTTTCGACGATCTTCAGACTTTTGATACCAGACCTTATTCGATTTCTTTTAATGTGCTTCTGACACCATGTTATGTGGTTGTTTGGGAATGAAAGATACTTCTTGATCTTCAAAGTTTAATTGTAATCAGACATACAATAGTTACAGGACAGTGTTCACAGACGGGGGCAATACAGTGCAGTGACGGACTGAACCCGGACCACAGATTATATATGATAGACAATTAATAGTGAGGTGGATGCTAACTATATTACTAATTAGTGATGTTACAACAGGAAGAAGTGATCTGCCGAAAGATTCTCATGAATCTTAGCAATACGATTGGCTACGAAGGTGTGCAATCGATGCGGTGCGGAATGAATCCAACTCAACGTTACAGTTGAATCCGAAAAAGCTACGACTACCTCAATGGCGTGTGGAGCTGCGAAAAGGTTATATACTCGCTTTATGACATTTGATAAGAGGAGTGCGGCGCATAACTCGAGACAAGCTAGCGAAACGACTTTCAGTGGCGCGACTTTAGATTTCGCACACACCAGCGAGACCACGATACTACCGTCAGGTCTGACAACGTGGGCATAAACCGAACCACCGTAAGCCTTCTCACTAGCGTCGGCAAAACCGACGAGTGAGAGTCTACAGCGTTCTACGACGCCAACATGTCGCAAAAATCTCAATTCAGAGATGATTGGCAGTTCAGATTGAAATTGTTCCCACAGACGAACAATGCGAGGTGGTGGGACGTCATCCCATCCATGTTTGACAAGCCAAAGCTCTTTGATGAGAAGCTTGGCGTATAAAATTATCAATGCAACGAGGCCCAAAACGTCGAAAAGACGTGCGATGGAAGAAAGAATATTCCGTTTAGTGCAAGTGCGAACATCAGGGTTAACCTGGAATACGAAACAATCCTCGTCAGGGAACTAACGAAGTCCCAGTATTTTCTGGGTCGGATCTTTACTGAGGTCCACGCTCTGTGAAAGTCGTAATGACTCTGGAATAGTCCGAAGAACATCGACACTGTTGCTAGACCACTTCGTCAATTGAAAATCACCGAGAGAGAATATTTTTATTAAAATTCGGCCGTTCAGAGAATGCGTTCCTGACACCTATCAGTTAGTCGTAGTTACCAAGTTATTTGACACTCAGTTTGGCACAAAATTATAACATTCATTGATTATTGATATAATAATGTTGTTTTAATGCTCATCAATTGTTAAAACGGTAAACAACCAGCAAAAATATTTTTTCGTAACTGCTGTAGTAACTTGTATGAGGAGGCTTTATGTAAAATTAGGGATTTAGAAAATGCTTTAATAGATGCTAATGGTTGTATTTTAAAATTACAGAAAGAAAAGGAATGTTCTCAGGTTAAACAAACAAATAATTTGTATAATGAATTAATGAATAGTAATTTTAACCGTTCTTCTTTGATAACAATTGATTTAACTGAAGATTCTGTGTTGAACACTGATTATAAAATAAGCCAAAAGAAAATTAAAAAATATGCCAAACTCAATAGAATAAATAAAATGTGTAATCAGTTTAGGAAGCAATATAAACACTTTTCCAAATATATTCCACAAAGGAAAGAACGTGTTGAATTAATAAATAAGTTAAATAATTATGAAATAAAATTAGAGGACAGCATAAACATTTATAAAATTGATACTCAGCATTTGCAGTCAAGAATACAAGTACTTCAGGAGTCACTTACTTCATTATCTATTAAGTATGCAGGTTCTCAGTACCAAATTAGGGAACATATTCTTGCTGCAAATGAATTGGTTAGGTGTCAATGTAGTTGTCAGACGGTTTCAAACCATGACACTGTCCAGCCTGAAGTAACGGAGGACCCGTCCCAGGTTGTGGATTTATCTCAGGTCTGTACTCTTAATCAAGAGTTAGCTGGCCAGCCTGAGTTTGATGATAATAGTTCTTACGCTGTAATGTTCTCAGATAGTATAGGAAGAGGTTTAGGAAAGTTGATAAGTAATAACCTGAGCTATTCCTGTAAAAATCATTGCATGCCTGGCTCAACATTTAAGCAGATAATGGCATCAGTTGCTAATAATAAATACAACCAGAATACTGATATCACTATATTTGTAGGAAATAGTTCCAAAATTAGAAAGAAGGACTTAACTGATAGCATAACCGAGTTGTTAAAGTTAAATTGCAGAAAAATAGTATTCTGTGCTTTCCCATATTTTGACAAATTGTCAACTAGTCAAAATAATTATATTTATATGCTGAATAAACACCTTCATTTTTTAGTTAGTCACTATTGTGATAAACTTATGTATTTTGATACCAACAGTTGTGGTTACGCTGCGCAGAAAGAACGGTTAGGTCTTTTATCTATAACTTCATGTCATTGAACGACTAAGTTGATTGGCTGTGAAAAGTCCTATCCCCGTCCTTTTCCCGCACATACCTTCTCGCTTTAGTACGAGAGAGATCACTTAAAAGCGGCCGCAGTTGACACTCGAAGCCAATCGGTTCCTCACGACACGCACCTAACCTCCGAGCGCTCCAGTTGCCTGCTGTCGACAGCCGCCCCTCACCCGCGAGGATGTCTCCGGAGAATTAAGGTATTGTGCATCCTTCCTTTTATTTCGTTTTGCAATCTTTCTTGTGTTCCCGGCAGAACGTAATTTCCATGTTTTTCGTCACAGCCAATTAGCAATTAGCAAAATTAGCATAACCCGCGCTTCCATTTGGTCCTAACGAGCCTGGATAATTGTTGGAATCAGTGATAACCATTCGCCATTTCGTAGTTGGAAAAAGTACTCGTATTCTAATTAGTTTTGTACCAAACACTTGTCTCGCCGACAGGTGTGGGTATATCGTTAAATTCTCGGTAAAACCGTTGTAGATTCGTAACACCAGCTAGTAATCGTTACTATAACTGGTTATTTCGCTTAATCCCGCATTATTTTAAAATATTACCGTTGAATTACCGCTTCGCGCTCAATCACCGACGCATTATTGTAAAAATAAATACCCACTTAGGTAAATTATTCGCTCACATCGCTTTCACAACGTATTTCGTTTGTTACATATTTATTAAATTATCGTTATTAGAAGGTTGCTAGATGGCGCCTACAGATATTACTCTTAAACGATTATTAGGAAAAAGAGATCGAATATTTTCTCGTATGCAACGTATTTGTGATAAATTGAAAAATATTGATTCGGAGGAATTCGATAAAGAATCGTTCTTGTGTGACTGTGAAACAATAGATTCGTTGCGTACTGATTTTGAATGTGCGCTGGATGACATCATAGCTCATGAACTTAAATTAAATCCCGATTATGTCGTCGACTATCAGGCACTTTCTTCATTCGAAGACTTACTGGGTAGGGTGAAGCGGGCAGAGAAAAAATTGCAGGTTCAGGCACCTAGTGAATGTAAGAAATCTCCTCGCTTGCCCCCGATTGAAATACCCGAATTTAATGGGGATATTAAAAATTGGCCTCTGTTCATCGCCAGTTTTCGAAATGCCGTGCATAATAATAGTTCGCTAACAGCATGCGAGAAATTATATTATTTGATTGGTAAATTAACAGGCAAAGCTCGTTCGATATGTGCAGGAATTACTCCGTCAGCTGATAATTACCCTCTTATATTCGATTCACTTTGTGAAAGGTATGAAGATAAACGGCAATCGGCAACTTCATATCTAGACCAATTATTTGAATTTAAATCTATTTCGTCAGGTTCGCCGGCTACTTTAGAATCATTTCTCGATAAATTCGCAACGTCGGTAGCCGGGTTTAAAAACATAAAGGTCCATGACCACGCTGATTTTATTTTATTGCATAGGCATTCGAATCTAATCATCAATTAAAATCAAGTAGTTCCGAAATTCCATCTTTTAGTGAATTAGTTGAGTTTGTTCGTGAGCATATAAAGGTGTTAGAACGAACTGCATCAACAGTCTCTAACAATAAGTCAACTGCAAACTGAAAATATACTAATACATATACCTGTGTAGCTGATAACGAACCTACCGCGTGTGTTTTGTGTAAGGAGAAACATGATCACGTATATAAATGTAAAGTATTTAGTAGTTATAAACCCGATCAGAGATTTAAGTTTGTGAAATCAAACAATTTATGCATTAATTGCTTAAGTCCAAAACATCGTGTGTCCGCTTGTGGGTCAAAGTCCACTTGTAAAAAATGTAGCTCTAAACATCATAGTCTGTTGTGCTTCGGCAACAAATTGAGCGACGCGCACGGTTCAAGGTCGACCGGCGCTCGCACGCCCTCTGCTGAGAGAATTACGAAGCAGACTGATATATCGTTATGCGCGACTAATGAAAACCGTATTAATTCTTATCGAGGCCCAACAACCATATTGATTGCTACCGCGCAAGTTATTGTAGTAGATTCTTTTGGCAAAGAACATATTGTTCGCGCAATATTAGACAGCGCTTCTCAAAGTAACTTTATCACGCGGGATTGTTGTCAACTTTTGGGTTTGAACATAAATAATAAACCTGCCTGTGCAACCGTCAGGGGCATAGGAGGTGCTAGTAAACAAATACAGGGTTCCGTACAAATTAAATTTTATTCTCGTTTCAATCGTAATATAAACTATAATATTGAGTCATTCGTAATAGATAAAATTACTGAACGTTTGCCAACTGCCACGGTTGACGTTTCGCTTTTGCATAATTTTAAAAACTTACAGTTAGCAGACGATACATATTTTTCTTCAAATCCGATTCAATTATTGATCGGTGCTTCGACTTTCCCGCACTTACTCTTATCTAACAGAGTTCAAGGTCAGCCTACACATGCGTCTCCAATCGCCTTGCAAACTGTACTCGGCTATGTAATTGTCGGTAAGGCGCCGGTTCGCATCGATGACAATTCGACCGTTTCGTATTGTTGCACCGCGGAGCCGTTAGACTTAGCGATACGGAAATTCTGGGAATTGGAAGAAGTAAATGTTCCCCCGGTACTCAGCCTAGATGACAAATTATGTGATGAGTTTTATGCCCGCACTACCACTCGAAATAGTGACGGACGATACGTAGTCGCTTTGCCTTTCAAGGGTGATGTCGAATCCCTGGGCAACTCACGTCAAGCAAGTGAACGCCGGTTTCTCTGCTTTGAAAGGAAGATGCAAGCTTCTCCTAATTTAAAGGCCGCGTACGACAACGTCATCCTAGAATATTTAGAGAAGGGCTATATTTCACCTACAATTCCTGATCCTTCGGAACCTTCGTACTACATTCCGCATCATGGTGTGATCCGAGATGATAAGGTCACAACCAAACTTCGTGTCGTTCTCGATGGTAGTTGTAAAACTACTACCCGCGTTTCGCTTAATGATCTCTTGTATGGTGGACAGAACCTACAAGGGAATTTTTTTAACATTATAGTTAATTTTCGTTTGTTTTCGATCGCGCTTTCATCAGACATTCGTCAGATGTTTCCCAGCATTGGAGTCCGAGAACCTGATCGGCGTTTCCAACGCATCTTGTATCGTTTTTCGCCGCAGGAACCTTTGCAAGTTTATGAGTTCAATCGTGTCGTTTTTGGACTCAAATCTAGCCCCTTTCACGCGCTGCGAACTATTAAGCAGCTGGCGGAGGATGAGGGTGACTCGTACCCTCAGGCTAAAGCCATTGTCGCCACGGGATTGTACATGGACGATTTTGTCCATTCCGTCCTCACGGAAACCCAGGGCATTTCTACCGCTTCAGAGATGATTGGTCTCATGAAGGCGGGTCAATTCGAGTTGGTCAAGTGGACCAGTAATTCGCAAGTAGTATTGAATTCTATCCCGCTTTCGCATCGTCTGCCAGCTGACAAGGAGTTCGACGGGTCCGACCAACATAAAGTACTTGGTTTGTGTTGGTCGCCCACGTCAGACCACTTCGCCATGAGAGTAAACACTCCCACTCAGGCTTGTATTAAGCGTACAATATTATCGTGCATCGCTAAAACCTGGGACGTCATGGGATTTGTCGCGCCTGTTGTCTTGCATGCCAAGCTTCTTATCAAGAAGCTTTGGCTATGCAACTGCGACTGGGATGAGACACCACCTGAAGATATAGTCAGGCTGTGGACTCGCTTTAGGGAAGAGCTTCCTTTGCTCTGCAACATAAAAATCCCACGCCACGTTGGTATTGTCGCTGATAGTGTGGTCACACTCTTAGCTTTCGCGGACGCTAGCGAGAAAGCATACGGGGGAGTGATTTATTTCCACGTCCACAATAGCGATGGCAATACAGTCAATTTGATAACAGCTAAGTCTAAGGTCTCTCCCAAAAATGTAGTTTCTCTCGCTCGTCTTGAGCTCTGTGCTATTCTCGTGTTATCCCAGCTAATAAGAAATGTCGTGGTCGCTTGTCAAAACCGAATAGTTTTCCGTGACATATCCCGTAGAACGCCCAACGGAGACTACACACCCTTTGCGAACTTTTCAGTAGATTGCACAAAGGGACTCTAGTCACTTTGGCAACCCGTCGCGGTGAACCTCCAAATTATGTTTTATTCCTTCTATATTAAGGTTTCTTTTTCCATTTGACTCTTTTCGACACGGTCCGTCATAAAATAATACGTCCCTAGATACGAAACGCGATTCTGAACGGTTCATTCTATTTAAAAAAAAAAATGTCAAAGTTAGTCTGTGCTTCCGCGTTAACATGGCTGCCGAATAATATGAAATAAAATTGTTTTTTACGTTGTTGATGAGTGTTATTGAGTGAATTAGTGATTTAATGGTGAAATAAGTTTATATTTAATGTGTGTGCATGTGAGTTATAACCTGAGGGTGAGTTTAATACTTTTTCTGGGTTGTTTTCGTAATGCTTGTAACAAGACTTGAATTTTGCCAGAATGCTATCTTGATTTATTAAATTGTGAGACCAGTTCGGAGTAAAAAGTAATTACTATCGCATTGAATGTTTACTCGACAATAGATTTCAGCCAAAACATAAACAAAAGATACTAAATTTAGAATACGATTAGAATTTTTGCGAACGTAAACAAACAAAAATGGCGGCCATTGTAAACAAACTTTCCCGGATTGTGAAATTTCATAATTTTTATTATTTTTCAATGATTATTGATTAACAAGTTTGATACATCATTGGAAAAAATATTTATTGTAGAAAATAGTTACGTATGATTTAACTACTCTAACTTTACTGAACAATAACAAACAAGAAATGTAAAAACGCAGTTTACGAGTGGGTATTACTTCAATCAATATCATATTTTTCTGTATTAGATAAACTTATCAACATAATTTTTACACAGTAGTTACAATATTAACTTAGCTTTCAGATGATAACAATATTTTGAATGTTTGTGAAAAGGTATAGTTGTACTAAATTATTTAATTTCCGCGAAAATTTTTTAACCGTCAGCAAATTTTACGAGGAAGATGTACACCTGTAAATATATATTTTTGTATTGGGAAGTATGTTGTTTTTTATTTTATCGTATGTAGATATAACCCCCCCACCAATAAAAGCCTTAAAACAGATACGTTATCGCTTTATTTTTTGAAATAATCCTGTTTACACTTTACATGATGTTTTTTTCAACCGTAGTCCATGTTTAAAGCTACATTTTAAAATAGAGAAACTAATTATCAAAAAACACTCAACACAGAATGAATGGGCAATTCATAAGCATTCATAAAAACAACACTTGAATGCTCCTTTGTACGCCGAGCGACCGGCAATAAATGTTTATGATAGCGGACCACTAGGCGCGCGGCTCCCGCCCTTTTTTTTTCGATGAGTGTGCGGTTGACGTTAGAATATCAACCACAATGCGTGCGCTCAACCGGTTCGCATTTTCGGATTCGACGGTCGCGCTCTGTTGGGTACATTCGTCGCCCCATCGTTGGAATACCTTTGTAGCCAACAGAGTTTCGAAAATACAAAGTGATTTGTCACCGCAAAATTTATATCACGTGTCCGGTGCGGACAATCCAGCAGATTGTCTTTCACGCGGACTCACACCCTCACAAATTATAGACCATCCGCTTTGGTTCAGTGGACCCCCGTGGGCTCACTTGGAAATTTCACAATGGCCTGTCGTTCCTTTCAATCCCTCCTCAGTGTCTGAAGCACCTGAAGAGAAGAAAAATTCGTTGTTAGTCGCTGCACCGAACGAAAGATCTCCTATTCTTTGTTTAGTCGATCGTATCTCGTCTTGGAGTAAATTACTTAGAGTGGTAATTTACGTTTGTCGTTTTGCTAAGTTGTTACCGGTTTATAACCGCATGTCAGCATTGGATTACGATTTCGCTGAACTACTCATTCTACGTGAAATTCAACGCTTCTATTTCTCAAAGGAGATTGCCAGACTCAGAGAAGGCAAGGATTGTAGTCATTCTCTTCGGCACTTGAAACCTTTCCTCAAAGACGGACTCATTAGAGTCGGAGGCCGTTTAAGAAATTCAGATTTGGGTTATGAAGCGAAATACCCAATTCTACTCCCAAGAAAAGATCCTATTCTGAATTTGCTTGTCGAATACCATCATAAATTGAATTGCCACGCGGGTCCCGACCTGCTGATGTCACTATTACGTCAAAGGTATTGGATACTTTCTGCACGCAATTTAATTAGGAATAGGATTCATAAGTGTCTTCCCTGCTTTCGTCTCCGTCCCAAGCCAATTTTCCCTGAGATGGCAGATCATCGGTCTTGTCGTGTAGTTCAATCAACTAAACCGTTCGTTCACACGGGCACGGACTACGCTGGTCCCTTCAAGGTTACCATGTCTCGCGGCCGAGGCATTCGTTCTACCAAGGCATACGTGTGTCTGTTCGTCTGCATGACTACACGCGCGGTACATATCGAACTAGCCGGTGATCTTAGTACAGTCAGTTTTATGAGTGCTTTCAAACGATTCCTATCAAGGCGCGGCCCGGTTAGTAGGATTTACTCGGACAACGGGACAAATTACATTGGCGCTAAGCGTAAACTTTCGGAACTTCACGACTTCCTTTGTTCAAAATATCACAACACCGAATTTGGTCACATGTTAGCTGAAAATCGCATAAATTGGTCACTTAATGTCCCGACTGCTAGTCATTTCGGCGGTAATTGGGAGGCTAATATTAGAAGTTTAAAGATTCACTTATACCGTGTAATTGGTGATACCATCCTTTCGTTTGAAGAGTTAAATACCGTTCTTACTCAAGTCGAATCAGTAATGAATACTAGACCTCTTTGTAGGACACTCTCTAGTGATCCTTCAGAACCACTAGCTTTGACTCCAGCGCACTTTCTTAATCTCACCCCTTTAAAATACTTGCCTGCCGAGGAGATAGACGAGAGAACAATTGTTTCGAGACATAAATTGTTAGACCAATTGGTACAATCGTTTTGGAAGCGCTGGAGAAGCGGATATCTTCACACTTTACAATCGCGTCGCAAATGGAACACGCCGATCGATCCAGTCACTGTCGGTACGGTTGCGATTCTCATAGTAGATAATTCGCCCCCACTTCACTGGCCTTTGGGTGTCGTGGAAGAAGTTTTTCCTGACTCCACAGGAGTCACTCGCATCGCCCGAGTTAAGACATTGACTGGATCCCACTTGCGTCCCGTCGTTCGTCTTTGCCCATTGCCTAACCAATAAATTCGGCTCTCGTTATCCAAGGTTAGGTTAGCATTAGTAATTAATTATTTGATTTCATTGATATTTACGTATAGATAATAGTTATTGTAGTTTAATTTCACGAATTTCGCCTTCAACTCTTGAAGGCATCCCTTCAAGCCCGGGGGGAATGGTTACGCTGCGCAGAAAGAACGGTTAGGTCTTTTATCTATAACTTCATGTCATTGAACGACTAAGTTGATTGGCTGTGAAAAGTCCTATCCCCGTCCTTTTCCCGCACATACCTTCAAGTATCATTCGACTTTCGAGTAAAACCTCTAACGCCACGGCTCTCCAGCCGACCAGCAATCACATTGCTTTCACACATCCAACGCATGGATCAAACTTCTGTGCGCATCCACCACGTGGATCGCCCGTGTGCATCACCCGCTGACTACACACTATGGTCTCTCAAGACCCCAACCTCCAGCAGGGTTAAACGCCTATCGCTTACCAACGGTCTACTTGAGTTGCCTCAACAGATACCGATTTCTACCGGGCTACGACTACGTTATAACCACAGGTACGGTCGAAAACAATACGGCCTATAGACAGCTTTACTCGACCTCTCACAACAACTTAATCAGAATATACGGTAACTTCGACTGGTACATGACCCGTTGGCATGTTTGTAGGTACACTTAGAATTCAAGGGTTTCAATGTCTAACGGTCACCATACAAAATCTCTATCACTCTAAACGGACCCTTGAACTTTGGATCTAACTAAGACTGATTTCGTTCTTCATTTTCTAATAACACAAAATCTTGCAATTAGCGATTTTTTTGCCTTTGTTTTGTCAAATTGGGCTTTATCATATTCCCTACACTATAATGAAAAACTCAGAAAATTCTTTAAGCGTTCGCAAAAGCCTAGACTTATCATTGCTCGTTATATCCGTTGCGATAACAGTTAAATCCGATTGAAATGCATTTTCACTATTATGACTCACTGAATTTACACAAAGGACTTTTCTTTAACGAAAGCTCAGTTGGCATGGAAACATGTCGGCATGTTTACAGAAAAACCCTGAATTATTCGCGACCTCACTTTGGTAATTATTGTCGGGCAAAACACGTAACAAAATTTCAAGAGGATGATCACCCGTTAATCACTACACAACATAAAATCTGTTCTGGACTGAATACTCATGTCTGACCTATACCAGTCATAACAACAACATTACAAACACGTTTTACACTAAATTTCGAACACGAGCATTCAGCACCAGAATCATATGTAAAAATGAAACGATTCACCTGTGTTGTATCCTGCCTGATGGTGGTTGCTCAACTCAGACATCGACGCGTCGCGCCATGCCGTCGACTGGTTCGCTGCCGCTGCCGCCATTGCACCACTGCTCGTACAGCACACGGCTATGTGACCTGGCTTGCCACATTTGAAGCACACCAAGGTCTCCGATGCCGGCTGCTGCGTCACTTGGCTCGATGATGCTGTAGGTGTTCTAGGTCTTCCCTTCGTGTCCATCAGCTTACTTCTGCACTCATTACGCTTATGACCGTTATACAGCAGTTATAACACTTTGACGTTATTTTTCCTCGCTTGGTTTCACTTGTATTCGATGATTCCCAGATGGTGTTTATTTTTCGCATCAGATATGAAACGACTGGCGAACGTGGGCAATGTTTCTTTATCCTTCTGTTTTTTTTCGGCACTCATTTTTTTCTAATGAGGGTACCCGCCAATGCGAAATAAATCGTGTACCTTAAATTCCTTCGTAGGCTATTTGGGATAGCCAGGTTGATGCTTCACCTTTTATCGCTTTGCTGACAGCCAGAACAAGTCTATCGCCGCTTGGTGGATTCTCGAAAAAAAAAACACAAATCTGCCGTTGCGCACCACGATTTTGCGTAGGTACCTTGTTTTTCAGGATCGAATGCGGGTAGATCTTCACAGTACGCTGGCTTCGATTCCTTTTTTTTTTTTCTTTCCAACACGTATCCCAATTCTGATGTCGAATGGTAACCGTCTCCATCATTATTATTGGCACTCATAGTGGGTCCTTTTTGCTGTGGGCGTCTTCGGTGGGTAGTGTTGGATAAAGAAAGCAGTCTTTTACACTTGACAATCATCTTGGTTTATTTTTCCTATTTAGCACTAATGAACACTGCACTATAACTGTACTTAAAAATGTAGGTATACGTATCTCAGATCGCGGGATGGTTTTAGCGATCCGCTCGCGCCGGCTGCCAACAGTGAAGTGCCATTGACCGTCGCTAGCGCGCCTCACACTAACTCCATCGAGCGCCACCGGATGGCGCTGGCGTTCCGAATACGTCTCGATTCCGACACATATAATAAATCTGTAGAAGGGTCAATTCTGTACATTGAAAATATTGAAAAAATAAATAGCGGGGGGTGTTGCTGGATTGATACCAAACCCAAATATGTGATTAAAAAAATTTTTGTCTGTCTGTCTGTCTGTATATGCAGGCATCACGTAAAAACTAACAGTTCGATTTCGATGAAACTTGGTATAATTATACCTTATTATCCTGGGCATAAAATAGGATACTTTTTATCCTGGAAAAATACGTAGAAAAAAAAAATCTGTAACAAACCTTACTATGGAACCACTGGCGACACCTATTATCAAGTAGAACATTACGCCACGCCTGCCTCCATTGATTTCTAAAAAGGTTCCACCACTCACCACTAGATGGCGTTGTGCTTATGACGCGCATTTCTGAATCGCGGTGTTAAGATTCTCCGAGAGTTAATGACTACTGCGACTTTATTATTTTTCTTTGTGACTGAATTAGCAGTGCACTTGCGGGCTACGTCCTAATTGGAATAGCTACAGAAGACTCGGCTACTAAGTTTTATCATAAAGTTAAACAGTAATTCAATTCTGTTATTTTATTTTAGAGGACCAAAAACCCCTGCCTTCGTCCTCCCTGGGAAAAGGTGGTCGGGACTTGTCCTGTTTTATATAAATAATTTGTACGTTGTGGACAATAAATCTTTGTCAAGAAACCGAACTTCTCTTCGTGCCGGCAACGGTGACTAACATCCCTTAAAAATCTTATTTTTCAGTTTTATTCATAGACGTTGTTCTATAGAACCGCGAACACACGTTGCATTACCCGCAGTGGATTCAGCGCCGTAACCTGTAGCGCCGAAAGTCGGATTTGGCTTGAACCGTTTGCGACACACGCGGGCCACGCCTCCCCGACTCCTATATAAGGAGCCGCGTTCCGCGCCGCGCGATCCATGTAAATTCTGAATTTTGATGCAAGCGGACGTCGTGTCCAGTGTGGCGAGCGGTCGTCCGTGGAATTAATATTGTATGCGTGTTATTTCAAACCGTGCTTTTCAGCACGACCTTTTTGATTACTGTTCCGATCAGTTATTTGTAAATACAAGGTCGGAATTACTATGAAAAAAATACTTACTACAGAACGCGAGCTCAACAGCAGTAGCTCAATAGAGGGATCTCCTTAATTATTATAGGCTTAGCCGTATTTGGGTCCAATAGATATTTATAAGATGTCATTGTCAGAGTTACTCAAAATGGAGAAATAAACCATCCACGCGAAGACCGACATCCGCGCGGACGGAGTCGCGGGCGGAAGATAGTTAGGAATAACGGACGTTACAAGCCTTAGTCCCGGTGCGTACATTTTGGTCCTTTGAGCTATTTTAGGGAAATCGAAATAAATTAATTAATATTGGTATTTTATATGGGTATTTTGTTGTGGCGTTAAATAATATCTACTAAAAATCAAAGTAAAAAATCTTGTTTTTGTCCAAAACAAATACTGCATGATTTATGTTTAAACGCGGTTAAAACTAGCGTATACATAAAAACTTTGTGTGCGGTAGGTAAGTGACTGACATACTTTTACAAAATTGCACAATAAGCGGATCGGAAATCGGCATGGACAAGCGAGTTCACCGATATTCTTGAGAAACAAACTTATAATATCAAAAAGCAATTAGGTAACGTCTAAACGTATAGGACTAGTAATAAGGAAAATAAAAGGAAAATGGACATACAAGAGATAAACGAACTTATAAGAAGTCAGGAAGCAGATTATAACGAACTAAGACAAATAACGAACTAAGACCAACGTTAAAAAAGACTCAGCATCAAGAAAAACCCAAAAATATATCACGGAAAGAAGAACTCGGCTTACAAAAATATTTACTAGGACAACCAGAAACCATACACGGCTTCAAGAGCAAGATGTGTTGCATGAACACAAATATATCACTACCAACTACTTTGGCTCAATTAATACACAGTATAAACAGGCAATTGAATACCTGTTAATGTATGAGAAACGACTACAGGTAGTAAATCAACTATATGAACCAAAAGATATAGGAACTGAAGAAGAAGAAAGCGTTAGTTCACCCAAACTATTTATTCAACTATTTCGGATTAATCAAATTCAGAAGAAGTTACAGGCGGCCGCTCAATCGGTAACTGAAGAAAAAGTGAGTTGGTATTTAGAATCGTTGATTTCCACTTTGCAAAAACAGTGGCAAGAAATTGAAGAAACGCATTTACTCATCCTAATGGAAGATAGTATGCTGGAACACAGCTATTTCCAAGAGAATATGTTTGAAAAAACACGAGTAGAATTTGATTTTGTGATAGAAAAAATATAAGCAAAAATAGGACAGAATTCGAGTCAAACCGTCAATAAAACCTCGGTTAAATTACCAAAATAATCATTCCTACGTTTAACGGAAGTTATGAGTCATGGAATTCGTTTTATGATTTATTCTTGAAAATAGTGCCCGAAGACAAATCGTTAAGTGACACAGAAAAAATGCAGTACTTAAAAACACATGTGCGAGGTGACGCCGCTAAGCTGATCAAGCATTTAACCGTTTGTGATGCTAATTATATAACTGCGTGGAGTCTGCTGACAAGGCGGTACAAAAATGAAATAATGATTATTACTAAGCATATTGATAATATTCTGAGTATGCCGAAAATAAAGAAAAGCAATGCCTCGAATTTAAGAAATCTACATGACACAATCAACGAAAACCTAGAAGCTCTAAAAAGTCAAAATATCAACATTTCAACTTGGACCCGATTTTGACAAGAATACTCAGTAGAATATGGGACTCAGAAACTGATGAAAAATACGAACAGCAATTAGAAGAGCCTAACAAGATACAGGAATTTTCGGCAATGATGCAATTTTTAGAAAAAAGGTTCAAGTGTCTCGAAACTTCAAACACTTGGAAGGAAGAATTATCTACTCACAGATCGCGTTATGAATCATCAAATTCAACAACAAAACAAAATGGATAAACATAGTTGCTGGTTTTGCCAAAGTCACGAACATGGTATTTATCAGTGTGCTAGTTTTAAAAAGCTATCGGTGCAAGATCGCAATAAAATTGTATACGAAAAACAGATGTGCAAGAATTGTTCGACTCATGAAAATCTCTAAAAAACTCATGAATAAAAGTTGTGGATACTGTGGGAAAAAAGGTCATCATTCCTATCTACACCACGTCAACAATAAAAGTACGAGCGCAAAGAGTGAACCAAACAAGGACGACTTGTCAACCTCAGATAAAAATAAGTCCATGACGAAAACGGTATCTAATATGTCTACTATAAACAAAACAAATATACCAAAAACCACGTTACTAGCGACGGCCTTAATAAAAATTCACTCATTGGATGGGACACCGAACTTACTAAGGGTCCTGTGTGATCAAGGTTCAGAAGCATCATTCTGCACAGAAGAGGTGGCCCAACTGTTGTCGTACCCACGTATTAAAATACATACCGAAGTAATCGGGATTGCTGACGAGAAACCTAAAACATCAAAGAACTCTATCAATGTTATGCTGCAACCAAGATTTCCAAGTGAATATAGGTAGGTTACCAGTCACACTTATAATACTACCAAAACTAACTGGCTGTTTACCAAAGAAAAATGTACCAGAACTAAAATCAGATTGTTTGCAAAACAAACTGATTGCCGATCCAACTTACTATAAAAAAGGACCAATAAACATAATATTGGGGGCTCAAGAATATAGCAATTTACTGCTAAATGGAAGATTCAAGACGGAATAATCGCTCAAAATACCGAGTTTGGGTGGATTTTGTCCGGTATTTGCGGCACTACTACTAACACTAATACAGTGATTAGTATGATGACACGTACTACAGAAGCACAACAATTGAACAAATTTTGGGAGTTAGAAGAAATTCCTGAAAAATACCAATTATCCAACGAGGATCGGGCTTGTGAAAACTATTACCAAAAAACTACTATCAGAAATCCAGATGGAACCTATACAGTAAAACTCCCATTCAAGAATCACAACGTAGATTATGGGAACTCGCACAAAAAAGCTATTGCAAGTGTAAATGTTGTAGGTGGTAATCGGCGAAGTTAAACGATTTAGAAGCTTTAGAGACTTATATTTTGAAAGACACGGATAAAAATTAACAAACAAGGTAAGTCACATACAAGCGCACCCGCTTGCTGTGCTCGCACGGACTGAACTGTCGGCGTCTAGGTGGGGGTCCAGCGGCCCGTACACCTATACTTACATGTACTTATAATTATGTTATTACTACTTACTGATCTATGTATTCTAGTTGTATCTACTTATAAAAAAAACCTGAGCGCGTCGCTAACATTCCCCCCCCCCCCCCCCCCAGTGCTGGCTCAGCACTCCTCAACAAGAGGAATTCGCGCGACGCGGGCTGCAGGTCGCTTCCAGACACCAGTCTTTGTTTTCACTTCGACCAGTCTGATTCGTCTATCCTTTCCTGGGCATGTCTGTTGAATGACACCCTTCGGCCAGGTACTACGAGGATTGTTAGGATCAGCCACTAGCACTACGTCACCTACCTGCAAAGGTTTCACCTCCCCGTTCCATTTTCTTCATGGCAGTAAGTCAGGGAGAACCTCTTTCACCCATCTACGCCAAAACATATCCGCCAACGCTTGTGACTTTCTCCATTGCTTCCGTAGAAACATGTCGGAATCATCGAAAGTCCCAATGATAGGTGTGCTGGATGAGCTCCCTAAAAGAAAATGGTTAGGAGTTAAAGATTTAGAATCTTTCAGGGTCCACGGAGACGTGTGTTAACGGACGACTATTTACCATGTTCTCCACTTCCGCCATCAGGGTAAGTAGCACTTCTTCGCGGGGAGCACGTTCCTTCATTATTACTCGAAGTGAAGTTTTAACGCTTCGAATCTGCCTCTCCCAAGCCCCACCCCAGTGAGGACTGGAAGGGGGTATAAAGTGCCACTGCATGGCGTTGTTCACGCCGAAGGCCTTGAGAGTATCTATGTTAAGTGCCTGCTCTGATTGCTTCATTTCCTTATCGCTTCCTCTTAGATTGGTGCCATTATCAGAGTACAGATGACAGGGCCATCCTCGCCGTGCTGCCATGCGTCGCAGCGCCATTATCAAAGAGTCTGACGTGAGTGATGGAACGAGCTCGATATGAATCGCTCGTATAGTGAGGCAGGTGAACAAAACGCCATACCTCTTCTGCCTTCCTCTGCCCACAGTCACTTCCATTGGACCAAACAAGTCCAGGCCACAAAATGAAAATGGTTGTTGGTGATGTGCTACTCGAGCATGAGGTAAGTCACCCATTCTGGGTACTTGAGGCTTACATTTTCTTATGCGGCAAAGCATGCAATTCGAAACCACCCTTTTAACTGTTGGCCTTATTCTGACAATCCAATACTTCTGTTTCAGGTTATTGACGACCATTTCCTGGTTCCCGTGTGCTGCCTTAATGTGAAAAAACAGGACAAGAAGACGTGTTATGTCATGCTTTCCATCTAGTATAATTGGTCTCTTCATTTCTAGGTTCACGTCTGTCGCAGCATCGATGCGACCACCGAGGCGGAGTAAACCAGTTTCGTCTAGATACGGTGACAAGGTGAGTAACTTACTATCTCGTGATAATTGTTTTCCATTTTTGATTGCAGATATTTCGGTGGAGAACGATTCCACCTGCACCTTCTTCAGCAACAGGATCTCAGCTCGAGCCATCGCATCGCAGTCAACCTCAACGGTAAGTCTCTTGCATCTGTCAATAAATTTTAGAATGACGGCCGTGGCTCGCTGCAAGCGAAGCCAAGAGGAAAACCGCTGCGGCTCAGGAACAGGTAAGTTACATGTAGGCTCATGCATCACAGCTACACACTCTAAACTTTCTTCGTCTCTGTCGATGTCGGGGCTCACGACGTCAGCAGGCCATAAGGACTCCATTTTGTATAAAAAATCAGGCCCTGTAAACCACTCACTATGAAACATTGTGTGGTTAAATTCATCACGAGTACCAAGATCCGCTACATTTAATTTTGTAGGTACATATCTCCATTCGGAAGTACGCGTGAGTTTGTCAATTTCTTCCAATCGGTTCGCTTCGAATGTTTTATACCTACGTGTGTTATTTCTAATCCACTGTAAAACGGTGGTGGAGTCACACCAAAAATATCGTCGCTCGGGCGCTAATCTGTGTTCCTTCAGAACGGTATCAGCCAATCGTGCAGCCAACAGCGCCGCCTGTAGCTCGGCTCGGGGCACAGTCATGGGTTTAACGGGTACAACACAACATTTACTTGCTATAAATGCAACGTTAACAATCCCATTGACTATCCATCGCCAGTACGCCACACAACACATGGCTTGAACAGAGGCATCGCAAAATAAATGCAGCTGTAAGCGTGTATAATTATTACTTGCCGGCGTAGCACACGTAGCGGTTGTCGTAGGCGGTCTACACGTCCCGTAGTAGCTTCTCGTAGCAGATAACTCCAGCGCGGGGGTCGCGGGTGCGGCAGCGGGAGGAGGTGGCCTTATCATCACAAGCTCGGCAACTGGTTTTCTTCCCGTCTCGCTCCCACCTTGTGACACAATCGTTTTGTTATAGCACCTAGGTATACGTATATGTTTTATATGCTGTAATAACTCGATCCATTTGCACCATTTATTGTAAATACCATCGGGTACTACGTCATCCCAGCCTATGTTTAAGCGCCAAGTGTCTTGCAACATAATTTTGCCCTGAATAGTGAATGGTGCTAAGAATCCTAATACATCAAAAATCGACATAACTATTTGAAGCATGATTCTTTTAGTCGGCCTTACCTTATTTAAAATAATATTTTCTGGTATTCGTTTCAGAGACACGTCGAAACCTAATTCATCTTCTCCGGGATACCAGATGAGTCCCAAAGTGCGCTCGCCATGGTATTCCTGTTCAAATTTGAACCTAACGCTGGCAGTACCTAAGGTATCCTTTGGAACACTATCTAAAACAGCAATGCTGTTGCTTGTCCAGTTACGGATTTGGAAACCACCACTGCTATGAATTTTCGTTATATTTTTAACCATTTCTATCGCCGTTGCGTCATCCGGCAGGCTATCAATATAGTCGTCCATATAGTGCGATTTGTATATCGCATTAACAGCAGCGGGTAATGACGACTCGTAACGACGCGCATTCACATTTTTAACAAACTGAGCTACAAAGGGAGAACAGTTAGCGCCGAAAATTAGTGACGTCATAATGTAAATATCAACTGGCTCGTCAGGGCTGTTCCGCCAAAGAAACCTAAACGCGTGTTGATCTTCAGGGCGAATTTTGACCCTAAGGAACATATCCTTGATGTCACCGGTTACTGCAATTGAATATTCCCTAAAGCGCAGCATTATACCAAACAGAGATGACAACAAGTCCGGGCCTGTGAGTAGGTAGTCATTTAGACATTTATCACCAACTGGAGCGGCCGAGTCAAACACTAACCTAAGTGACTTTTTGTTGGGGTTATCTACCCCGAAGTGAAAGAAAGAAAGAAAAAACATTTAATTGGTACATAACCACGGTAAACACACAACAAAATAAAAAACAAGAAACAGAAACTTAAGCTAAATCAAAAATTACATAAGACAAATTATACGAAAAAAGATTTGATATGTGTCCCATGGCTGCGCCAAATAGGCCCAGTTCAGCAAAAATGTCGAGCAACTAGTGCCCGGCGCTGGTTTTCAACTGGGCCTGTATTAGTGATGTAACGGATGTAAATCAGCTTTATGAATGTAGTGTCAATGTTTGTGTATATGTACTTTACTTAAATAACATATGGATATAATATAATAATAGAAATATACTACAAAAAAAAATGTTAGTAATATAACCATAACCAATAAACAGATAAACAAAATGGGACGGACGTCTGCTATTAGGTTATGTAGATAGCTATCGCTTTAAAAAACCTGTTTCGCCCGACAGCAGACTTCCTATCAACGCACACTTGTAGGTATTTATAGGTATTTAGTGCATTACGCTCACAAAAAAGCCCGTGACATAACGCTGCAGGCAGCCAGGCGCGGTGGACTAAGACAGCCACTGTTGACATTATTGCTTACTTTAATATTAGAAACAGTAGGAAAGTGAAGTGTGGGTCATGTTTATAATTACTTAATTATACTTTTCGAGTCAGTTTGATTTTATGCGAAAAGTACAGCCGGAGGAAAAAAGAAAGTACGTGATTGGATTGAAAATGCAAAGACGGGTAAGCGGCATTCAGTAATAAGTGAGGTAGATACCACGTCCTGGGTGCCGACAGTTGCTTTTCCATCTTGTGGGCGTAATCATTTTGTAATAAATTATTTATACTTCGCAACATACCATGCATGCACCAACCTAGGGGAGTCAATGTAGCGGACGGCTCATATAATTTCCCTACTATAACTTTGAGAGGCAACAATAAGTGACAGTTATCTTGACCTATTAAAATTTCAGGTTTTACATCATGTTTACATAACTTATCATTTATTCCAAACAGGTTTTTAGAATGATTACAATCGATAACAGAAAGTTGTTGCAAAGGTAAGTCTAATTTTTCTACACACCGAAGTTCTATATTATACATCTTATTGTCCATACCCGATAATTTAACATTCGTGATGGTCGTTTTACACACCAGTTCATCGTCAGACCAGGCTCCTCGAATTCGCATCGTCTCTGAGCGCCCACGAAGCCCCGCACGCTTCGCTAGCCCCGCACTGATAAGTGAGACGGTCGATCCGCCGTCAAGGAGGGCGTTTGCACTGAACACACCGTTAGCACTATGTATACGTATAGGTACGACTTTAAGAAACACTTTGTTTTCACTCGCGTGTATATGCGTCACTGTTTGTGTACTATCGGCGGAGGACGTCGGCAAAGGCGTCGCCGACGTCGGCGCCTGTACAGGCGTTGACCTCGGCTCCGGAACCTGGCTACTTCCAGCGTCATTTTTCGGCTTGTTTCCGACGTAGTGAAGTAGATTGTGATGCCCCTCGCCACAGTCATTTTTATCGCAAGGCGGTGCGGCGCCTTTGAGGAGTGGCTGGAAAGGCATCACGGCGTCCTGACCTACCGCATGACGCAGGTCCTCACCGGACACGGAAGTTTCGGGAGGTTCCTGTGTCGGATAGGGAGGGAAGAAACGCCTGGGTGTCACCACTGCGAGGATCGCCCGGAGGACACGGTGGAGCATACGGTGCAGGACTGCCCCGCTTGGGCAGAGCACCGCCGTGTCCTCGCGGCAGCGATAGGCGGAGACCTCTCGCGCCCGGCATTGGTCGAGGCCATGCTGCGGGGCGAGACGGAGTGGGAAGCGGTCGCCTCCTTCTGCGAAGCAGTAATGCTCGTTAAGGAGGAGGCGGGCCGTGAGAGAGAGAGGACAGCGTCCTCCCTCCGCCCCACCCGCAATGGTAGACGCCCACGGCGTCGGACGTCGCAAGACGATCTCCGGCCACCGTAGGCGCGGGCATGCGGGCGGCGAGTAAAGGGCAACTCGCCGCCCGACCATGGACCATGCCCGGGTCGACGGCGCGTTGTGTTCCACGCGCGCCTCAAAGAGCGTCAGCACGATGACGGGGCCCCGCCCAAGAGGGCCAAAGCCTGCCGGGGTCGCGGGACTTATTTCATTACCGTGACCCCGGACTCAAAGGGCTATTGAAGGACACCGTGGATTTTAGTCAGTACAAGTCTGACAGTCCCTCCCGCCCTGCCCGGGGTGGGAGGACTCATTTGATGATTTGACCACGCTAAAAAAAAAAAAAGGCGGTGCGGCGCAAGTGTCTCGTGCGTGGCGCGATAGTAGGCATTTATAACAAATCCCGTTACGTTTTACGAATTCCCATCTGGTCTTACGTAACGTCTTCTTGAATGGTTTACATTCAGTTAATTTATGTTTAGAGTGTAGCGTTATAGTCGATTCACTAAAATCAACTAAACGCACCTCACTAATTACGTGTCACATCCCTAAACCTTGAGTTGTCAACACGTCATTCTAGAAGCGTCGATGTCCCCACCTATAAAAGCTCGCGCAGGACTAAACAGGTCCTTTTTCAATAGCTCGCTTGAAGCTGATAACACTATTAAAAATCAACCCCGAGATATACGGGTAAGTGAGTGCTCACGGTGATTAATTTATTATTAGCTGTGTCCTGTCAGATCGCATTCTATGTATTTCTTTCTGTCGGCGCGATCTGGCAGCAATTCTACATATTTTATTGTCTTAGCGTCATAACTATCATCGTATGTAAATTCGCCTTGTCTTCATCACTGCATCACTATGTAAATGCGTGCGCATGCTTCACCATTCTTCACTATGCTTGCCTCGCCGCGCTGCGCCTAGCTGCTCGCTTAAATCGCCTGGCCACGCGGCGAGGAACCTTCGTCAATGCCTGAGGCATGTGCACGCATACCTAACCTCTAATTGTAAGCCATCACGATGAGTGAGTCTTCCTGCATCCACCTTGCTTTGGGCTTACGACTGGGAGACGCACGCATCGACGAGGGCTTGCAGGATTCTGGCTCGACGCTTACGGACGCACCGCTCCACGCTGATTTCAGGGTTCCAGTCTTGGGCTGCGCTGTTTTACCTCCAATCTACGGCTACACACGAGTGTCAGACGTCCTGCTGTCTCCCCACCTACCGTGGGAGAGAGACGTCTGACTCGCTAGCTGCGCGGCCGCTACCTACCGCCGTCTACTCCCACGTGGCCGTGGTGCAGAGACCCACGCTGCCACGCGCAGGCCCCTTGCCTCTGCTGGCACGGTGCCAAGCCTAAGGCACTACCTGCTGCCCGCCGCCAGATCCGGCCATCCACGCGGCACGTGAGTGCCGAGACCTCACGCCTGCCGCGTGTCGAGGCCCCTGCCTGAGCGGGCCACGTCCCAGCGCCAGGCACTGCCTGCCTACCTGCCTGCCTACTGCCTGCAGGCCTGTCCGGCGAACGCGTCTACCACGTGCGCGCTCCCAGACCAGCGTCGAGCCACGCGTGCCTAAGCCCAGGGCAGTAACTCTCTTTCTACCTTGACCAGTGACAGTGCCTAGAGACCTTAAGCTAATTACTAGAACCTACGACCCTATTAAATCTGTGTCTCGTGTTTTTCACAAATAAATGTGTAAGTGATACTTTGGTTTCATTTCTTCATTCTACCTAGAAACCCACTTGCCACAGTGGCGCCCACTCGGTAAAGGTTCTCTGGGTTCTAGCACTGGTCACTCTTCCTATACTCTTCATCGTGGTGGTAAGTACGTTGTGTTGTTACTAATACCTTAAACTGTGTATCCCCTTACTGCGGCTAAGACACCTTTAGCCTAACCACGGTCCTGTGAGCCTGCTGGACCGGCAGTGAGTTACTATTTCCTACTACCTTGTTCCTCCCTATCTTCCATCTGTTACCTGTAGGTCTCGAGGTGCAGATATCCTGGTTCGTCACTAACATCTGCCGCTAGGTCCGCGAATTGAATTTGTCATAAAATTAATAATTTGTTAAATATAGTTTGTTAAATAGATATTAAATCACAATGAGCTCTCACCTGATAAATTTTATACATCTTAGAAAGGCCGAACATGAGTATGAGGTCACTATCAGAGGTGGAGAAAAGGGCACTGTCATAGATTTGAGAAAACAAATAAATAAACTCTCTCAACATTATGACAGTGAGGATATTCTACTCTCAGGGATAGATGAGATGGATGATTTAAATAATGTCAGTCAGACTATAACAGATTATAAGAACTATTTATCTACTGTAAACTCTGACCGCACTCTCAGTGTAGCAAATTCAAATAGGAACCATATTTACTATAGGTTAGGCAGAATATCACCAACAACACAAGAGTCCACCAAGTTAAAAAAAGAACTTGAGTCTCTATTTAATAATTTAGACACACAGCTCAAAACTCTTCAAAGTAAGTTCAGCCCCTGTGTATCTGATAGCGCTGCCAGTAGTCAGCAAGTAGAAGCAAGTGCCTCTAATTCTACAAACATAATTGTCACTTGTCCAAGTCACCAAGGGAATAAACCCAAATTCGATGGGAATTCGTGTGTAAGAGCTTTTATCCAAAAAATCGAAGAGTTCAGACTTAGTAAAAGAATTTCTAAAGATGACATGCTCAATTATTCCTATGATTTGTTCACGGGTAATGCCTTACACTGGTACAGACATATAAAATCAAACATTTTGTCTTGGGACCAGTTAATTGAACTACTTAAGTCTGCTTTTGACAGCGAGGACTATGACTATAGACTCCTCTCTGAAATTAGACAGCGTATACAGGGTGAAACAGAGAACATAACTGTTTACATCTCTATAATGAGCGGTCTCTTCAACCGTCTCAACAGAAATCTTACAGAGGAGGAAAAGTTTGACTTTATTTCTCATAACGTTAAACCAATCTATGCTGATGTGCTGGCCTTAAGTGATGTGCAAACACTGGAACAACTCCAAACAGTATGTAATAAAAACTATGAGACATATAAAGCCAGGGCTTCACACTATCATGAACCCAGCAAAAGTAATCTTAATTCTCTTGCACCAGAGTTCGCATATCACAGGCAGAGTAAATCAAATAACAATTACAACTCAAGTTCTAATAATTCAAACAAAAACTACAATAACTACAAAAAACACGCGGGTCAGTCAGATTCGGCACCGGTGTCGGCTATTAAATCTGAAAAAGAATCTTCTAAAAAGTCTCCCTCTAAAGGAGGCCCTTTCTGTCCTAGATGTAGGGTAAATAGTCATTCTTTAAAAAATTGCAAAGCAAAGCGATTCCCAATATGCTTCAAGTGTGGTCTAAAAGGTGTCATCTTTCCTAAATGTAAAAAATGCCAGCCAAAAAACTAAAAGCTGTGGATTGTTGTAATAAATCTATAGTCAATAGCAAGGATGGGTGGGCAGATTGGATATCACAAGTGAAACAATTCTCTACTCATTATGCGGTTACAACAATCCAAAATAAACCATTAAATGACACTAGGCCTTATGCCACTATTTCTATTAATAACATATCTACTTGTGGACTGCTAGACTCTGGTTCTGCAGTCACTATTATTGGTGATAATTTTCATAAAAGCCTTATCAAGGACTTAGGCCTAAACCTACAGTCCTTTGATAACTCTTTAAAATTTGTCGCCGCTGGGGGACAAATGTTATCACCTATAGGTGCCCTAAACCTACCTATAACATTTGAAAATAAATTTCACACACTTAAAGCTTATGTTTTTCCATCAGTTGATATACCTATACTATTGGGAATCGATTTCTGGTACCTCTTTGAACTGTTTCCTAAAAATACTAAATCAATCTTCCTTATGAGTCATAATAAACAAATTAAAGAATCTAAAACAGATGTACACCTCCATTCTTTTGCTCAGCTTTCGGAGGCTCAACAGTTTACAGCGGACAATATTATTAGACAATTTGAAACTATATCTTCAGACAAGAAAGGGCTTGGTCGTACCAATCTCATCACACACTGCATCGATACTGGTGACTCACCTCCTATTAGGCAGCGTTACTACAGGATGTCGCCTGAAAAACAGCGCATTCTGTGTGAGGAGTTGGACGAAATGCTGAAGCTGGATGTTGTTGAACCTTGTGAAAGTCCTTGGTCATCACCAGTACTTCTTACACCTAAAAAAGATGGCAAATTGCCGTTCTGTCCAGACAGTCGAAAACTAAATTCCGTAACTAAAAAGGACGCGTATAATCTACCATATATATCGGAAATCCTAGATAATCTAAAAGATGCTAAATACCTAACAAGTCTAGACCTTTATAAAAGTTTTTGGCAACTACCTTTAAATGAAGAGGACAAAAACAAGACTGCTTTTTACGTTCCGGGCCGCGGTACCTACAGATTTAAAACTACACCTTTTGGGTTAACCAACGCCCCAGCTACTCAACAGAGACTAGTAGATAAACTATTCTACGGCCCGGAATTTGAAAACAGAGTTTTTGCCTTCTTAGATGACGTAGTTCTGGTTTCCTTTGATTTTGATCACCATATATCGCTTTTATTAAAAGTACTTACTAAACTGAAAGATGCTAATTTAACTATTAACCTAAATAAATGTCAATTCTTCCGTGATGAGCTGAAATACCTGGGTTATATTGTTAATTCAAAAGGCTTACACCCAGACCCAGAAAAGGTAGAGGCTATTGTTAACTTTCCAATTCCAACAAATCCTAAGGAAGTAAAGCGATTCTTGGGTACAGCATCCTGGTACAGACGGTTTGTTCCTAATTTTAGTTCACTAGCTGCTCCTCTAAACAAACTTACCAGTTCCAGCAAAAAGGCTCCACCTTTTACTTGGACTAAAGAGTGCCAAGAATCGTTCGACAAGCTCAGAACTATATTAATTTCAGCTCCAGTTTTGTCATGTCCGGATTACAGTTTACCTTTTGAAGTGCACACTGACGCTAGTAATTATGGAGTTGGTGCACTGCTCACACAAACAGAAGATGGTGTGGAGCATCCTATTGCATATATGAGGAATAAAATTGATCTAAACATCACTTATAAAGATAAAAAAATAGAACAATCAGATAGTACTACTTTTCTTGGGATAGTTCTAGATGAGAGGTGTTCCTGGCTTGGTCATATTGATATGATATGTGGAAGACTCAGTAAGTTTGCTTATGCTCTATGGCGTTTATCTAATCTAACAAATAGACAAGCCACACTGCAAGCTTATCATGCATATGTTGGTTCTATACTGCGTTATGGTATACTGGTATGGGGAAACTCGGTGCATCTCGGAAGAGCTTTCATCGCACAAAAGAGGTGTATTCGTGCGATTTGTAATGTAGATCCACTCACATCCTGTAAACCACTGTTTAAAAAACTCAGAATACTAACATTGACTTGTATTTATAATGAGGAAGTATGTCAATTTACCAAATCCCATCCAGAGATGTTTGAAAAACTGGGAGATAAATGTGCGTTCAAAACTAGATATCCTAATAGACTTATTAATACTAGAATAAAAACGGAACTATATAGGCGAAGCTGTTATCCCATGTGTATTCAGATTTATAACAAGATTCCTAACCAAATTAAAGAACTCCCAATGGCTCGTTTCAAAAAGGCTTTACGTAGGTGGTTAATTGAGAATCCCTTCTATAATATAAAAGAATTCTTTCAGTTTAAATCTAATTAATGTAATTGTACGAATATCTATCTATAACAAAAATTTGCATGTCATTATGTTATGATTAAATATGTTAAGCTACTAATATTATCTACCATTTTAAGAACTTTTGTAACCATATTTTATTGCAAATAAATCTTTGACTTTGACTTTGACTTTAAACCAGAACAAAATTACAGCATCACTGAAAGAGAAGCTTTAGCAGTATTACTAGCACTAGAACACTGGCGTTGTTATCTAGAAAATGGTCTAAAATTTACAGTCTATACTGACCACTCTGCTCTAAAGTGGTTCCTAAAACTACAAAATCCTACAGGTAGATTGGCCCGCTAGGGAATTAGACTATCTGCATTTAACTTCGACATAAAACACCGTCGCGGTTCCGACAATACTCTTCCAGACGCTTTATCCCGCGCTCTACCAGTGGCTGCGTTGTCTTCTCAAACCACTACTCCGGTAACTAATGACACTTGGTACCTGAACATTTATAACGGCTGTCTACAGAACCCAACATCTTTTCCTAACTATCTAATAAAAGATAATAAATTATTCCGTCACATGAAAAATAAATTCGCTATTTTTAATGAGTTTGACTGGAAGGAGGTGATACCATCTGAATCTAAGTCTAAAGTGATTGCTGATAACCATGCAGAACCCACGGCTGGTCACTTAGGTATTTATAAAACCTTTAAAAAACTAACTCTTCGTTACTACTGGCCAGGTATGCACAAGGACGTAGTGAAAGCTGTAACTTCATGCGAAATCTGTCTAGCACATAAACAAGTGAACCATGCTCCACTGGGAATTATGGGTAAGCCTAAGGAATGCTCTCGCCCTTTCCAGATGGTCAGCATCGACATTGTTGGTCCATTGCCTGTCTCCAGACGTCAGAATGCTTATCTTTTCGTAGTCACATGCTGTTTCTCAAAATATTGTCTTCTTTTCCCTATGAGAAATGCTACTGCTAAAACCATCTGCAAACTACTAGAAGATAATTTATTCTTAGTACATGGAATACCACAATGTGTAATACTTGACAACGGTACTCAGTTCACATCTAATGAAACTAAAAACTTATTCACTAAACTAGCTTCCGCCCGCGACTCCGTCCGCGCGGATGTCGGTCTTCGCGTGGATGGTTTATTTCTCCATTTTGAGTAACTCTGACAATGACATCTTATAAATATCTATTGGACCCAAATACGGCTAAGCCTATACTAATTAAGGCGATCCCTCTATTGAGCTACTGCTATTGAGCTCGCGTTCTGTAGTAAATATTTTTTTCATAGTAATTCCGACCTTGTATTTACAAATAACTGATCAGAACAGTAATCAAAAAGGTCGCGCTGAAAAGCACGGTTTAAAATTACACGCGTACAATATTAATTCCACGGACGACCGCTCGCCACACTGGACACGTCCGCTCGCATCAAAATTCAGAATTTACATGCATCGCGCGGCGCGGAACGCGGCTCCTTATATAGGAGTCGGGGAGGCGTGGCCCGCGTGTGCCGCAAACGGTTCAAGCCAAATCCAACTTTCGGCGCTACAGGTTACGGCGCTGAATCCACTGCGGGTAATGCAACGTGTGCTCGCGGTTCTACAGAACAACGTCTATGAATAAAACTGAAAAATAAGATTTTTTTTCTACGTATTTTTCCAGGATAAAAAGTATCCTATTTTATGCCCAGGATAATAAGGTATAATTATACCAAGTTTCATCGAAATCGAACCGTTAGTTTTCACGTGATGCCTGCACATACAGACAGACAGACAGACAGACAGACAGACAGACAACATTTTTTTTTTATCACATATTTGGGTTTGGTATCGATCCAGCAACACCCCCCGCTATTTATTTTTTCAATATTTTCAATGTACAGAATTGACCCTTCTACAGATTTATTATAAGTCACTAAATATAATATTCCTAGCATACACTATACTCCTAGGTATGCACCACAGATAAATACTGTGGAAAGGTACAATAAAACTATCATAACAGCTGTTTCTACCTACATTAATAATGACCAACGTTCTTGGGATCTACATATACCTGCAGTACAATTTGCCTTAAATAGCTCAACTAGTGAAGTTACAGGTTTCACTCCTGCATTCCTGGTGTTTGGAAGAGAACTAGTCGCTGGCGGTTCTTTCTACCAAAATGCTGACATCAAGGAAATAGTATTTCAACCTAGAGATCAATATGCTGAAAACTTGGGTTTTCTTTCTAACATTTTTGATCAAGTACAGTCTGCCTTGCTGAAGGCTCACTCTAGAAATGCTACTGACTACAACTTGCGTCGCAAGAATGTAGAATATAATGTAGGAGATGTAGTCTGGAAACGTACTTATTACCAAAGCGATAAGGATAAGTACTTCAGTAAGAAACTAGCACCTAAATATGCTAAGTGTAAAATATCGGCCAAACTTTCGCCTATTGTTTATGAATTGGTTGACATGCAGGGAAAACCTCTTGGCACTTGGCATGCCAAGGATTTAAGGCGGAACAGTCCGTCGTAATCCCGTAGGCCTAGCTAATTCTAACTAGTGTCTGACTCACTACTGGGTCAGACGATGCCAAGGGACCTACGACTGTTTTCCATCTGGTTGTAGGAGGTCTACTTGTACCAGAGATTAAGTCTCTTAGTCTCCGGCGTGCAACTTCTACCACTTTCGCCGCCTACCTAAGATAGCTATAACTTAGTTATAGTTATACTATGGCATGCCAATGCCATACCTATTGTGTGTGGATTTTTTATAAAAATAGACTAAATCAACTTTTATAAAAAATAAAACTAAATAAACTCTAAACTTTAAACTAATTTTAACTAAAGACAACTGATCGTAACCTAATCAAATATTGTTTTATAATTGAACACAAGTAAACTCTTAACTCATTTTTACTAAGAAAACTTAATAAAATTTTAACTAAATAAAATTTTAAAAACTTAACACAAGTAAACTTTTATCCAAATCTGACTAAAGAAAATCAAAATCTAACTAAATAAACTACATACCTAATTTTGATTTAAGTAAACTTTGTAACAAATTAAATATCAATTAAAGAAACTTAAATTAATTGATAAAACTTGAATTATTTGAGCTTACAGCCGTGGGCTGCGTGGTTGTGAGCCACTTTAGTCACCTGCCATCTGCTGACCCCACACACACACACACACACACATTCACTACATATCGCATCACATACATGCTCTGTTTCATTCTGCCTACCCAGTAAATCCTTTCTGTTTTCTTCTTCTCGGCGTTGCCACAAGGGTTGCTGTGGGCTCTTTGGGCGATATTTATTTTTTAGCAGAGTAGTCTCCTTGTGGTACACTACCATTACCGTATGTGCTGTCTTTCATGTTCCTATGAGCATCTTCAAGACGTCCCCCTGAAATACGGGTGTACGCAAACTATTTTTCTATTATTTCTATGTTAAGGCGTAGCTATAGTGAATGCTGCTGACCCAAGGCTACTCTGGTTGTCACAGTAATTCTCTGTAGCATACTACCACTTGCTATTGTGTTGTCTTCCACTGTTTAACTAAAAAACAGCTTAAAGCCGGTACTTTTTATATGAAATAACCGCATCTATTTACTAGATTCTAAACCTAAAACTATTCTTACTTTAATTATAAAATAACTTTTAAATGGCATAGTCCAAAATAATTATTCTAACAACTGTAGGTACTACATACCACAGTTGAAACTTGTATCAGCCTAATCTGGTAACATGTCTAAAGGTTTTGGCTCTAAACCAAACCATTTAGTAAGTAAATATCACTACACGGCATTTACTTACTATGTATATACTGGAGCTGCCCAGTATATACTAACTAAAGCGGATCGCAAAACTAAGTCTTTTACGTGAAAACTTCCTAATAAATAATTAACTTTTGTCGTAAACTATAAATAACTTCAATTCTTTCACCTGAGCACTAAACCTAAAACCTAATCTTACTTTGTCATTTAAACATAACTCTAAAACAAAACTTTCTATAAAGTTACTACTTCTATAACTTTTTTTTTTTTTATGCGTGGTAAAATCATCAAATGAGTCCTCCCACCCCGGGCAGGGCGGGAGGTACTGTCAGACTTGTACTGACTAAAATCCACGGTGTCCTTCAGTAGCCCTTTATGTTCCGGGGTCACGGTAATGAAATAAGTCCCGCGACCCCGGCAGGCTTTGGCCCGCTAGAGAGGGGGCCCCGTCATTATGCTGACGCTCTTTGAGGCGCGCGTGGAACACAACGCGCCGTCGACCCGGGCATGGTCCATGGTCGGGCTGCGAGTTGCCCTTTACTCGCCGCCCGCATGCCCGCGCCTACGGTGGCCGGAGATCGTCTTGCGACGTCCGTCGCCGTGGGCGTCCACCACCGCGGGTGGGGCGGAGGGAGGACACTGTCCTCTCTCTCACGCGGCCCGCCTCCTCCTTTGCGAGCATGACTGCTTCGCAGAAGGAGGCGACCGCTTCCCACTCCTACTTCTATAACTTAGCCCAACTAATTATAACACAATGGGCCTAAGTTGAAACTAATTAATTCATACTTCACTAGATTATTCTTTCATATTATTCGGTCTATCAGCATGTCCTAGATAACCTAACCTAGTAAAATTCCGTTCCGGTGTCGTTGACATTTGACGTTTTTGAACCCTGAAAACCGATCATTGACAGTTGTTATGCTCATGGATTTTTGGCTTTTTGCAACATCGTCAATCATCATCATCATCAGCCGGAAAACGTCCACTGCTGAACATAGGCCTCCCCCTTAGACCGCCACGCCGAACGACAATTCGCCACTTGCATCCATCGGTTGCCCGCGACCCTCACGATGTCGTCGGTCCACCTAGTGGGAGGCCTACCTATGCTGCGTCTTCCGGTCCGTGGTCGCCACTCGAGAACTTTTCTTCCCCATCGGTTGTCAGTTCTACGAGCGATGTGGCCTGCCCATTGCCACTTCAACTTGCAAACTTTATGAGCTATGTCGGTGACTTTGGTTCTTCGCCGGATATCCATGTTCCGGATTTTATCCCGCAAAGAAACTCCGAGCATAGCTCTTTCCATCGCTCGTTGAGTGACTCTTAGTCTCTCTAAAAGGCCAGCAATTAGAGACCACGTTTCAGAGCCATATGTCATCACTGGCAACACACACTGGTTAAACACCCTTGTCTTGAGACACTGTGGGATTTTCGATGAGAAGATATCACGTAGCTTCCCAAACGCTGCCCATCCGAGTTGGATTCTTCGGGCGACCTCTTTCTCGAAGTTGGACCTACCTAACTGAACAATCTGTCCAAGGTAAGTGTAATGGTCTACAACTTCGAGAGTATCATTCCCAACAACAACCGGTACGGGTGCCACATGGACATTCGACATGACTTTCGTCTTGTCCATGTTCATTTTAAGGCCGACCCGTTGGGAAACGATACTGAGGTCGCTGAGCATAGCATTGAGGTGCTCCAACGATTCTGCCATGATGACTATATCATCGGCAAAACGAAGGTGAGTGATGTATTCGCCATTGATGTTGATGCCGAATCCGTTCCATTCCAAGAGCTTGAAAACGTCCTCCAAAGCGTTCGTGAACAGTTTCGGAGAAATAACGTCTCCCTGTCTCACGCCTTTCTGCAATTGGATTGGTTTCGTGCTCTCTTCCTGAAGTCGGATGGACATGGTGGCGTTTCTATACAAACACTTCAACACTTCGATATACCTATAGTCGATATGACATCGTTGGAGGGACTGCAATACTGCCCAGGTTTCGATTGAATCGAAGGCCTTTTCATAGTCCACAAACGCCAAACATAATGGCCGATTATACTCCTCTGTCTTCTGTATAATCTGGCGGAGCGTGTGTATGTGGTCTACAGTACTAAAACCTTTTCGGAAACCGGCTTGTTCGGGAGGCTGGAAGTCATCAAACCTGCGTTCGAGACGGTTCGTAATGACTCTTGAGAACAGAACAGACATCGTCAATAACATTCGGATATTCTCACAAAATAGTTACGTCTTGGACATTGAACCTATAACGAATCTCAATCGACCATAGACATTGATCGTAGACCGAGACTTAGATCAATTCTATCATAGACCTTGAATATGGACCTTATTAATTTAGCTTTTAATTTTTTAAATGCATGTTTTTTAAAAATCTTTTACTTGAATAAAATAAATTCTTTTAAGCTTTAATTTGCTGTTTATATAAATATGTAGAAGGATAACCGTCTCCATCGTCATTATTGGCACACATTGTAGGTCCTCTTTGCTGTGGGCGTCATCGGTGGGTAGTGTTGGATAAAGAAAGCAGTATTTTACACTTGACAATCATCTTGGTTTATTTTTCCTATTTAGCACTAATGAACACTGCACTATAACTGTACTTAAAAAAATGTAGGTATACGTATCTCAGATCGCGGGATGGTTTTAGTGATCCGCTCACGCCGGCTGCCAACAGTGAAGTGCCGTTGACCGTCGCTAGCGCGCCTCACACTAACTCCATCGAGCGCCACCGGATGGCGCTGGCGTTCCGAATACGTCTCGATTCCGACACGGCCATCCTGCTTGCACACGTCCTCGTGTGATCTTCTTCTTCTTTTTATCATCTTGGTGGCCTAGGCCTATATGTTCTATGAAAGTGAAATTCCTCTCTAAGACTAAACCAAGATAACACACGGATTGCTTTCTCTTCACGGGAACATTATTGAATTTAATACTAGGCCACGATTTAAGTTCACCTTTTAAAATAAGCTGATATGTTTTTTGTGGTGCAAACGTCAGACGGTTTCGATCGCCCCACTGAGAAATTAATCGTAGGCAAGTGTCAGCCAGATTCTCGAGGCCAGCACGAGTGCTTGACTGAATGAGCAGAAGGCCATCGTCCGCATAACCAGTTAAAGAACAACCGCTTGGAAGTGGAATCGCGAGGAAATCATCGAAGCCTATATTCCATAAATGAGGACCGATAACCGAACCTTGAGGACAGCCCATGGTAAGAGGTTTCGATACGGAATGATGTCCGAGTTTAAGTTTCGCGGAACCATTAGAAAAGTACGAACAAAGAAGATTAAATATATTATTATAGCAACCACGAGCTTTTATCTTAAGTAGTAGCATTGGCCACCATGCGTTATCAAAAGCCCCGGAAATATCTAGAAAGATTCCAACTACGTACTTGTGCTCGGAGGTATTAACTATTTTTCTAACAGAAAGTGCCGCGTCAACGGTTGATTTGCCGATAGTAAAACCGAATTGGTTTTTATGGAATTTGGGCCCGTCCGGTAACAATCGTGGGACGATAAGACGCTCCAGGAGCTTTCCCAAAGATGGTAATAATGTTATGGGCCGGTAAGACTTAGGGTCATCTGGTGGCTTGTCGCCGCTTTTAGGTATTATTCGTATAAAGCCATGTCTCCATATACGAGGAAAAACACCTTCAGCAATACACCGATTGTAAACAGTTAATATCGCGTCACCCGCTGTTTTACACGCTTCCTTTATCATACGATTAGATATTTTATCTTCACCTGATGATTTGTTAAGGGGCAGTCTCCTAACAACATTAATGAATTCGTCAGTGGATGGAAGGTCTGACGCTGGTGAATTAGGCGGAACTGTAGCCCATGCTCTAATCTGTTGGTGGTAGTCATTATCATTAACAGGTGAATCATCAGGGATAAGATTATTTAATAAAACTTCCGTTGTTTCTTCAATACCGGTGGTGTGTTTATTATTTACTTTAATATTCTGAACATACGCGAGGTCGACCGATCGATTAGCTTTAAATTCATGATATAAAGGAGACCACGGACCTTCTTTTTCTAATTTATCCACTACTTTACGCAACAAATTAGCCTTAGATTTTTCAACCGAAGCTCTGTAACGGGACCTGGCAACTCTAAATGTATTTAAAGCAGAGGTTAGTGAGTCTCCGGTGACTTGACGTTTTTTAAGCTTATTTAGATGTTTACGCGCACGACGATAGATTTTACGCTGTTCGGTTAGGTAGTCACACCACCAATCACATCTGCGTACACTGGTCATAGGTCCGCGACCAATGGCAATGTCAGCACAGTAAGTGAAGGTGTCTGACATAATTTCAGCACTTTCTTCAGCTGACAGCCCATCACGAGTGAAATCCTTGGCATGACACGCAAAAAGCGATCTAAAGAATTCCCAATTAGCACCCTTACTTTTATACCTAAAGTTACCAATTACATGTGAAGAACCATGAGTAGAATCCGGAACAAATTCGTACACGATCAAGCGATGATCACTGCAAGACGCGTCCGGTAGGACACGCCACCTATCCAAGCGTACGTCTGCACTAGAAAGTGTGACGTCAATACAAGATTCGCCCATTTGGCTGCAAAAAGTAGGTGGTGCATCGGGGGTGTTATGAATAGTAAGGTTCATTTCAGCAATGAAGTCTTCAACAGCGCAACGCCGTACGTAATCCGTGGACCGGACTTTGCCATACCACAGGGACGAAGACGCATTAACATCTGCGCCATTTCACTTTCATAGAACATATAAAAACAGTTGGTGAAAAAGCTAAAAATAACTTTTATGCCCTAACGAGAATATCTAAGTCTACTTGGGGTTTGTCATTTTTAACCTTAAAAACTATTTATGGGGCTACTTACTTGGGTTGTTTGTGCTACGGAGCACCTGTTTGGGCCGATAGGGCCACCATAGGGGCGGCACGGCGTAAATTGCTTCAAAGCCAGCGCTTGGCTTTGTTATTCTTAAGTAAAGCGTATAGGACCGTCAGTACTGAAGCTTTACCGGTACTTGCTGGTGTTCTTCCAGTAGATCTTGAAGTGCAGCGACGTGCTGCAATGTATTTTTCCGCACGGGAGACCACTGACGCTGATTTCCTGCCGCGACGTGACCGTGATAAGATATCTAGATTATTTAAACCCCAGAGCGACGTCTGGGAGGAACTTTTATCCGAATGGCAAAATAGGTGGGATAATTCTCCCAAGGGGCGGCACCTCCACCAGTTCTTCCCATCCGTTCGTGAGCGGCTGGCTAGGACGTGGTTGGAGGTGGATCACTGTGTTGCCCAATTTCTCACGGGACATGGTAACTTTAAAAGTAAATTGTTTTCCTTTAAGCTTGTTCCCTCGCCTTTTTGTCAATGTTCGTCACCTGACTGTGAATATGAACAATCAGCACATCATATTCTTTGGGAGTGTATTCTTTGGCAGAACGAACGCAATATTATGTTGGATACTGTTCAGACTACATCTGGAGTCATTTATTATACGGACCTTGTGGAAACTCGAACAAACTTCCGTGCGTTCAAGCGTTTTTGCCATACCTATTATTGGAATCAAATATAGCAGCTCACAATTTAGGACCCATTAATATTAGTAGTCATTTTTACCCGTGGTGCAAGGCAACTGGGCTTCTCCCAGTTGTAATGTCCCTTTGTGCCTATTGGCCTTGCTTTTTTCTGTCTCCTGCTTGCATGGAGGGAAGTGGAAACATATTTTTCCTACTCCTCCAATTTTCTTTTCTGATTAATTTCGTGCAGGATCCAAGACAGGTAAATTCATTCTCCGGGACACGTCGAGCTTCATTGTCTCGGCGCTTTTCTGGTGGTTGCCACTGTTGATTCTGGCTCTCAGGAGTTGCAGTGGTTTGGGAATAGTGTGGTGGGTTTGTCCCAAATAAAAATGGCCTAGGCCTACCTCATTCAACACTTTCCACTCGTCCTCGTGTGATAATCACTCTGAAACACAAAATAGTCCACGACAGAACACTGTTCCACTCGGTCATTCCTGACCAAACTCTAGATTCAGTTCTTCAGTGAAAAGAAGGAAATTTCAGAACTCTACTGTATCATTAAAACCAATACTCTTTAAATTAATCAAACACTGGGAACAGGTAATTGAAAATACAACAATCACTACCCTAGGCCACTAACAGCTACCCTAGGCCTCTAACAACTACCCTAGGTCACTAACGACTACCCTAGGCCACTCACAACTACCCTAGGCCTCTACCAACTACCCTAGGTCACTAACAACTACCCTAGGCCAGTAAGAACAGCCCTAGGCCACTAACAACTTCCCTAGGCCACAAACACCTCTGCCGTGCAGGCCCTAAAGTGCAGTATGAGGAAAAAAGCGGTTTCGAGAAAACCGCGAAAAACTTTTTAACACTGTTTTTTTTAATATTGTTAACTAGCTGCTGCCCGCGACTTCGTACGCGGATTCTGTTGCTTATGCCAGCGGCACGGGGTCGTCAAAATCGAACATCTGATAAGTCTGATGTCCAATTTCAAGAGCCCGGGTAAAAAAATAAATGGGAGTTTTGGCTTGCAGAGTCAAATTTTTATTCATCATCTAAAATTAGTTCTAAACTGTTACCGCCTTTACTGCGTGGAGGTACTCCCAGCTAACGTTATTTTAAAATTATACCTGCAGTGAAATTATTGATAGCTTTGATTTCCACATCAGGTGTTCCAGATCTTCAATTCACTCATCACGCAGAACAACTCTTGCTAAAATGTCATTCCTATACTTATATGTAGCTGGGCTCTTGGTGTCCCACATCAGGTGTTCCAGTACTTCAATTTTATACGTCAACAGAGAGTGCTCATCAGGCTGAACAACTTTCCCAAGACGTCATTCCTATATTATTTTATAGTGTAGCTGGTCTCTAGGAGTTCCACATCAGGTGTTCCAGATCTTCAATTTTTATACATCAACAGAGAGTGCTCATCAGGCTGAACAACTTTGCTAAGACGTCATTCCTGTAGGTATATGTTATATGTAGCTGGGCTCTTTGTGTTCCACATCAGATGTTCCAGTTCTTCAATTTTTATACGGCAATAGAGAGTACTTATCTGGCTGAACAACTCTTGCTAAGACGTCATTACTGTATATGTTATAGTGTACCTGGGCTCTTGGAGTTCCACATCAGATGTTCCAGATCTTCAATTTTTATACGGGAATAGAGAGTGCTTATCAGGCTGAACAACTCTTGCTAAGACGTCATTACTGTATATGTTATAGTGTAGCTGGGCTCTCGGTGTTCCACATCAGATGTTCCAGATCTTCAATTTTTATACGGCAATAGAGAGTGCTTATCAGGCTGAACAACTCTTGCTAAGACGTCATTACTGTATATGTTATAGTGTAGCTGGGCTCTTGGAGTTCCACATCAGGTGTTCCAGATCTTCAATTTTTATACATCAACAGAGAGTGCTCATCAGGCTGAACAACTTTGCTAAGACGTAATTCCTATATATGTTATGGTGTAGCTGGGCTCTTGGTGTTCTACATCAGGTGTTCCAGATCTTCAATTTTTATACGGAAACAGAGAGTGCTTATCAGGTTGAACAACTCTTGCTAAGACGTCATTCCTGTAGGTATATGTTATATGTAGCTGGGCTCTTTGTGTTCCACATCAGATGTTCCAGTTCTTCAATTTTTATACGGCAATAGAGATTACTTATCAGGCTGAACAACTCTTGCTAAGACGTCATTACTGTATATGTTATAGTGTACCTGGGCTCTTGGAGTTCCACATCAGATGTTCCAGATCTTCAATTTTTATACGGGAATAGAGAGTGCTTATAAGGCTGAACAACTCTTGCTAAGACGTCATTACTGTATATGTTATAGTGTAGCTGGGCTCTCGGTGTTCCACATCAGATGTTCCAGATCTTCAATTTTTATACGGCAATAGAGAGTGCTTATCAGGCTGAACAACTCTTGCTAAGACGTCATTACTGTATATGTTATAGTGTAGCTGGGCTATTGGAGTTCCACATCAGGTGTTCCAGATCTTCAATTTTTATACATCAACAGAGAGTGCTCATCAGGCTGAACAACTTTGCTAAGACGTAATTCCTATATATGTTATGGTGTAGCTGGGCTTTTGGTGTTCTACATCAGGTGTTCCAGATCTTCAATTTTTATACGGAAACAGAGAGTGCTTATCAGGTTGAACAACTCTTGCTAAGACGTCATTCCTGTAGGTATATGTTATATGTAGCTGGGCTCTTTGTGTTCCACATCAGATGTTCCAGTTCTTCAATTTTTATACGGCAATAGAGAGTACTTATCAGGCTGAACAACTCTTGCTAAGACGTCATTACTGTATATGTTATAGTGTACCTGGGCTCTTGGAGTTCCACATCAGATGTTCCAGATCTTCAATTTTTATACGGGAATAGAGAGTGCTTATCAGGCTGAACAACTCTTGCTAAGACGTCATTACTGTATATGTTATAGTGTAGCTGGGCTCTCGGTGTTCCACATCAGATGTTCCAGATCTTCAATTTTTATACGGCAATAGAGAGTGCTTATCAGGCTGAACAACTCTTGCTAAGACGTCATTACTGTATATGTTATAGTGTAGCTGGGCTCTTGAAGTTCCACATCAGGTGTTCCAGATCTTCAAATTTATTATCTCAGCAGAAAATGCTCATCACGTGGAACGATTTTTGTTTTGGCACCATGTTTGTATCTCTTATAGTTTAGCTGGTCTATTGCAGTTCTGCACCAGGTGTTCAAGTTTTTAAGATAAATTATAGCCTATATGTTGGCCAGACTTAATACCTATACAACAAAAAAAGAATCATTCAAATCCGTCCAGTACTTTTTGAGTTTATCCCGGACATACATACAGACAAACAGACAAACAGATAAACAGACAAACAGACAAAAATTCTAAAAACTATATTTTTGGCTTCAGTATCGATTGTAGATCACACCCCAAGTATTCTTTTAAAAAAATATTCAATGTACAGTTTTGACTTTCCTACCATTTTATTATATGTATAGATGAGTATGATGCATATTTTTATTGCTACGAGGACTAAGTGACAACAAAGATGGTATTTACAAAAACAAATATTAATTTAGTTTATTAGATTTTAATTAAAATCGGGTTTTTTAAAATCATGGCAGTTACTGCACGCAAAAAGTTACCCATACGCAGATTAAAATGCGGTAAAAATACTTGATACCACAAAAACTTAGATTTTTTTGCTACTTTGCAGACTAATTTGCAGCATAAGACTTTCTTTACTGCATTTTAATTTGTGTCTTGAGCGATTTGCACATGTAGTACATAACGATTTCCTCCAACTTACGAGTATGTTTGAGGTGGGAATTTACAGAAAAAAATGTATGTATTAAATTGACGTTAATTTTTTAATATTATTAGTCCAGTCAACGGGGAGTTTTGCCCTACAAAAGGTGGTGTAGTTTTTTTTTAAGTTTTGCTTAAGTTTATTACTAAGTATGTAAGCTCGTAACTAGTACTAACAGAATATGGATGTAATCGTAAGACGAGTCTGAAATAAATGCTTATTATTATTAAGTATAGCTAACTCATGAAAAATTTAAGTTTTCGATCTCGAGGAGTGTATGTTATGGGGATAAATTGACGATTGCACTGAATGGAGTGGAAGGAACTAGATTTGCTCAAAAAACAACGTGTGATTTCAGTTGTCCTTTACTTCAGACATCTTAGCGTCTAATACGCATTCGGTAAAACAAGTTTCACGTGTCTAAATAAACGAAATATACGTAACGTGAAAATACAATTTGTTGTGGAATTTTAATGTCTTTAAACTTCTCTTAGACATTTTTGTCATAAAGTCAGCTGTTGAAGTAGTTATTATGTGAAAAAGAACGAATTTGGACCCCTTCAATCCAAGATGCTGGCTAACGCAGACACTCCTTGAGACCGAAAACTTACATTTTTCATGAGTAGCATGTACTTAAGAAATACAAATGAAAACTACACCACATAATGCAACGCAGAGCCTCTTTTTTGTCCCCATTGACTGGACTATATAAGGTATGTAATTGTAACTTAATTTTAAAATGCTTTGAACACAAGCGGTAATAAAGATATTTAAGTTAAAAATTAAATGGTAAGTAGGTATACTGAAAGCTTTTTGGTTCCGCAAGAAACATGAGATTTTCAATTAAATGTCACATTAATTTATATACCTACAGTGTTTGTTTTCCCACTACCGATACTTTAAGGGGATATAATAGACTCATTTTCATCGACAAATCTGCTTATGAAAAATTCCTACTAAAACACATTGCGAATGGCGGCCATTTTGGTTTTTTAACCGGCCGAACTGAAATATGTACAATAAAATAAAACCAAGAGATCAATACACATGCAAATGACTTTATTGCGAAGGTAAACGTTGAAGCTTCCGAAAAACTTACCAGAGTTTTCTAAAAAATAAGAAAAAAGAATAAAAAAACATGGGAAAGCACTTAATTGTACACAAAAATTACTGATTTTTTTCACATATTTCACTCTAGCTCGAAAAGTACCCCTGTTTTTTGCTTGGGTTTTTGTGGTAAATTAAAAGTATTCGACTGATCGAGCAAGAAAGTTAGCGACAAATTCTGACTAGAACGCAGTAAAATATGACCTGTACTGCAGTGAAATTATTAAAATCGTTCAAGTTAGCAATTATAATGCAGTAACAGAGTGTCATACTGCGTTTTAATTAGCATTTAAGTTATTTTCATCTTTTGAAAAATACTGACTATGCAGCAGTAAATAATGAATATACTGCACTTTAGTTGGTTTTCCGTTAAGGTTCTATACTGCCGTGCAGTCCCTAAAACGCAGTAACAGGTTTTTTGTCATTTTTTTGTTGAATATAGAACCTTAACGGACACGTTATAAGGAACATGAAGATCTAATCAGGTATTTGTTAGGATGCTTTAAACGGTTAAAAAATCATTTTTTTGAAAGCAGTAACGTAATTTTGCATGTCTAAATATATTACAATACCAACTAAAATACAGTTATAGCAGTTACGTCTACCGCGATCCGTCACTTTACCAAGTTAAACGCAGTAAATATCGATATTACCACATAAAATCTGTATTCTATACCCAAAAAAAATATTGAGGAATATAAATTAAAACGCAGTAAGTAGTTTTTGTACCAAAAGTGTTAATACTGCATGGCTGATCACTATTTTATTTCACATGAACTACAGATTAAAATGCAGCAAAGTACTAAAATGTGGTATTTTATTTAGTGTTATTGAAGTAACTTTATTACGTGAAAACCAACTAAAGTGCAGTATATTCATTATTTACTGCTGTATAGTCAGTATTTTTCAAAAGATGAAAATAACTTAAATGCTAATTAAAACGCAGTATGACACTCTGTTACTGCATTATAATTGCTAACTTGAACGATTTTACTAATTTCACTGCAGTACAGGTCATATTTTACTGCGTTCTAGTCAGAATTTGTCGCTAACTTTCTTTCTCGATCAGTCGAATACTTTTAATTTACCACAAAAACCTAAGCAAAAAACAGGGGTACTTTTCGAGCTGGAGTGAAATATGTGAAAAAAAATCAGTGATTTTTGTGTACAATTAAGTGCTTTCCCATGTTTTTTTATTCTTTTTTCTTATTTTTTAGAAAACTCTGGTAAGTTTTTCGGAAGCCTCAACGTTTACCTTCGCAATAAAGTCATTTGCATGTATATTGTATATTGATCTCTTGGTTTCATTTTATTGTACATATTTCAGTTCGGCCGGTTAAAAAACCAAAATGGCCGCCATTCGCAAAGTATTTTAGTAGGAATTTTTTATAAGCAGATTTGTCGATGAAAATGAGTCTATTATATTCCCTTAAAGTATCGGTAGTGGGAAAACAAACACTGTAGGTATATAAATTAATGTGACATTTAATTGAAAAATCTCATGTTTCTTGCGGAACCAAAAAGCTTTAAGTATACCTACTTACCATTTAGGGCCTTACTTATAAACATTGATTAGACGTTACTTATCTTAAATAGCTCTTAAGTCACTTGCCATCTCTATTCATTAAAATAGAAATGACAAGGACAGGTGATATTTAATCGGTAGCTAAGCAACACAAGTTTTTATAAGTAAGGGGGTTAATTTTTAACTTAAATGTCTTTATTACCGCTTGTGTTCAAAGCATTTTAAAATTAAGTTACAATTACATACCTTATACCGTCCAGTAAATGGGGACAAAAAAGAGGCTCTGCATTATGTGGTGTAGTTTTTTTTTCATTTGTATTTCTTAAGTACATGCTACTCATGAAAAATGTAAGTTTTCGAGCTCAAGGAGTGCCTGTGTTAGCCGCCATGTTGGATTGAAGAGGTCCTAATTTGTCCTTTTTGACATAATACTTCAACAGTTAACTTTACGACAAAAATGTGAAGTTTAAAGTCAATAAAATTCCACAACAACTTTATTTGTACATATTCTGTAGGTACGTCATCTAAGTAGATTCAAAGTTACAAGAGGAAGAACACTCAACATTCATAAAAGTCGTCTACACATTTGACGAGTATTTTGCCCACGATTTCGTCCACAAGGATGCATATTTTGGTTTTATATTACGAAAAATCCTCCTAACACTTATTTTATCGATTTTTTTGATAATTGTGTGCAAAATTTCATGTCTCTATACCCACCGGTTTCGGCTGGGCGTTGATCCATCAGTCAGTCAGCCAGTTAGTTTTTTTTCTTTTAAACAGATACTTGCGGATAATTATTTGTTTTCTGTGGTTCTAACGCATAAAACACCTTTTCATATTTAACATTTTTTATTTTTATTTTTTGGAATTTATGGAGATAAATTGACGATTGCACTAATTGGAGTGGAAGGAACTAGATTTGAGATCAAAAAACAACGTGTGTTTTCAGTTGTCCTTTACTTCAGACATCTTAACGTCTAATACGCATTCGGTAAAACAAGTTTCACATGTCTAAATAAGCGAAATATACGTAACGTAAAAATACAATTTGTTGTGGAATTTTAATGTCTTTAAACTTAGACATTTTTGTTATAAAGTCAGCTGTTGGAGCATTATGTGAAAAAGAACGAATTTGGACCCCTTCAATCCAAGATGCTGGCTAACACAGACACTCCTCGAGATCGAAAACTTAAATTTTTCATGAGTTAGCTATACTTAATAATAATAATCATTTATTTCAGACTCATCTTACGATTACATCCATATTTTGTAAGTACTAGTTACGAGCTTAGGTACATACTAGTGTTAGTAATAAACTTAAGCAAAACTTAAAAAAAACTACACCACCTTGTGTAGGGCAAAACTCCCCGTTGACTGGACTAATAATATTAAAAAATAAACGTCAATTTTATACATACATTTTTTTCTGTAAATTCCCACCTCAAACATACTCGTAAGTTGGAGGAAATCGTTATGTACTACATGTGCAAATCGTTCAAGACCCAAATTAAAATGCAGTAAAGAAAGTCTTATGCTGCAAATTAGTCTGCAAAGTAGCAAAAAAATCTAAGTTTTTGTGGTATCAAGTATTTTTACCGCATTTTAATCTGCATATGGGTAACTTTTTGCGTGCAGTAACTGCCATGATTTTAAAAAACCCGATTTTAATTAAAATCTAATAAACTAAATTAATATTTGTTTTTGTAAATACCATCTTTGTTGTCACTTAGTCCTCGTAGCAATAAAAATATGCACCAAACACATTAACAATATTAAAAAAAACAGTGTTAAAAAGTTTTTCGCGGTTTTCTCGAAACCGCTTTTTTCCTCATACTGCACTTTAGGGCCTGCACGGCAGTATATTTAACAAAAAAATGACAAAAAACCTGTTACTGCGTTTTAGGGACTGCACGGCAGACCTGCCCTAGGCCATGTACCACAGTCGTTCGCATCAACTTTCACAACAGACTCTATTGCAAAAAAAACGAAAAACTACCAATTTTCCAGTAACATTCGATTTTCGAGTAAAACCTCTAACGCCACGGCTCTCTAGCCGACCAGCAATCACATTGCTTTCACACATCCACGCATGGATCAAACTTCTGTGCGCATCCACCACGTGGATCGCCCGTGTGCATCATCCGCTGACTACACACTATGGTCTCTCAAGACCCCAATCTCCACCAGGGTTAAACTCCTATCGCTTACCCACGGTCTACTTGAGTTGCCTCAACAGATACCGATTTCTACGGGCTACGACTACGTAATAACCATTGGTGACAACACACTATGGTCTCTCAAGACCCCGACCTCCGCCAAGGTTAAACGCCTATCGCCTACCCACGGACTGCTTGAGTTGCCTCAAGAGATACCGATTTCTACCGGGCTACGACTACGTAATAACCACTGGTACGGTCGAAAACAATACGGCCTATAGACCGCTTTACTCGACCTCTCACAACAACTTAATCAGAATCTATGGTAACTTCGACTGGTACATGACCCGTTGGCATGTTTGTAGGTACACTTAGAATTCAAGGGTTTCAATGTCTAACGGTCACCATACAAAATCTCTATCACTCTAAACGGACCGTTGAACTTTGGATCTAAGACTGATTTCGTTCTTCATTTTCTAATAACACAAAATCTTGCAATTAGCGATTTTTTTGCCTTTGTTTTGTCAAATCGGGCTTTATCATATTCCCTACACTATAATGAAAAACTCAGAAAATTCTTTAAGCGTTTGCAAAAGCCTAGACTTATCATTGCTCGTTATATCCGTCACGATAACAGTTAAATTAGATTGAAATGCATTGTCACTATATGCTTCACTGAATTTACACAAAGGACTTTTCGTTAACGAAAGCTCAGTTGTCGACATGTTTACAGAATAACCCTGATTTAAAATCTCGCGACCTAACATGACATCACTATTCAAATAATTGTCGGGCAAAACATGTAACAAAATTTCAAGAGGACGATCACCCGTTAATCACTACACAACATAACATCTGTTCTGGACTGAATACTAGTGTCTGACCTATACCAGTCATAGCAACAACATTACAAACACGTTAAACACTAAATTTCGATGTAAAACTTTTTTTTTTTTTACCAACTAGCATTCAGCACCAGAATCGTAAGTAAAAATGAAACGATTCACCTGTGTTGTATTCTGCCTGATGGTGGCTGCACAACTCAGACATCGACGCGTCGCGCCGCGCCGTCGACTGGTCCGCTGCCGCTGCCGCCACCACTGCTCGTACAGCACACGGCTATGTGACCTGGCTTGCCACATTTGAAGCACACCAAGGTCTCCGATGCCGGCTGCTGCGTTACTTGGCTCGATGATGCTGTAGGTGTTGTAGGTTTTCCCTTCGTGTCCATCAGCTTACTTCTGCACTCATTACGCTTATGACCGTTATGCAGCAGTTATAACACTTTGACGTTATTTTTCCTCGCTTGGTATCACTTGTATCCGATGATTCCCAGATAGTGTTCATTTTTCGCATCAGATATGAAACGACTGGCGAACGTGGGCAATGTTTCTTTATCACTCGGTTTTTTACGGCACTCATTTTTTTTTTAATGAGGGTACCCGCCAATGCGAAATAAATCGTGTTATAAAAAGTACCTTAAATTCCTTCGTAGGCTATTTGGGATAGCCAGGTTGATGCTTCACCTTTTATCGCCTTGCTGACAGCCAGAACAAGTCTATCGCCGCTTGGTGGATTCTCGAAAAAAACACAAATCTGCCGTTGCACACCATGATTTTGCATAGGTACCTTGTTTTTCAGGATCGAATATCGGGTAGTTCTTCACAGTACGCTGGCTTCGATTATTTTTTTTTCTTCTTTTCCAACACGTATCCCAATTCTGATGTCGAAGGATAACCGTCTCCATCGTCATTATTGGCACACATTGTAGGTCCTCTTTGCTGTGGGCGTCATCGGTGGGTAGTGTTGGATAAAGAAAGCAGTATTTTACACTTGACAATCATCTTGGTTTATTTTTCCTATTTAGCACTAATGAACACTGCACTATAACTGTACTTAAAAAAAAGTAGGTATACGTATCTCAGATCGCGGGATGGTTTTAGTGATCCGCTCACGCCGGCTGCCAACAGTGAAGTGCCGTTGACCGTCGCTAGCGCGCCTCACACTAACTCCATCGAGCGCCACCGGATGGCGCTGGCGTTCCGAATACGTCTCGATTCCGACAAATAAATATTATTTTAAAATAAATATATTTAATAATATTTTAAAATAAAACTTTGAAATAAATTCTTTTACTAATTAAACTTCAAAAAAAAAATTTTTTGTTGACAATAAATTTTTTTTACTACAGGACTAAACTCTTACTAAACTCTTACTAAACCTAGCTTAAAGATACATTACCCTGCGTTTAAACATCTTGGTTACAGAACCCTATGGAGATTCACTTGCTATTATCTTGTAGTTTTTCCAACTGACTGTCTTGAGTTAAACTACACTACTATTAGTTTACCTCTTGAATGTTATAGTAAGTCACTGACTTAGGACTACTTCCAAGTCAGTGACGGACATAGTATGAAAGGATGAATGTAGTCAGTTTAGTGGTTCAGGCCTTCTAGCGGATTTCCCCTAGGGAAAATCCTTTCATAGCAGCCGGGGTACTGTAGCGTTATAGTCGATTCACTAAAATCAACTAAACGCACCTCACTAATTACGTGTCACATCCCTAAACCTTGAGTTGTTAACACGTCATTCTAGAAGCGTCGATGCCCCCACCTATAAAAGCTCGCGCAGGACTAAACAATTCCTTTTTCAATAGCTCGCTTGAAGCTGAAAACACTATTAAAAATCAACCCCGAGATATACGGGTAAGTGAGTGCTCACAGTGATTAATTTATTATTAGCTATGTCCTGTCAGATCGCATTCTATGTATTTCTTTCTGTCGGCGCGATCTGGCAGCAATTCTACATATTTTATTGTCTTAGCGTCATAACTATCATCGTATGTAAATTCGCCTTGTCTTCATCACTGCATCACTATGTAAATGCGTGCGCATGCTTCACCATTCTTCACTATGCTTGCCTCGCCGCGCTGCGCCTAGCTGCTCGCTTAAATCGCCTGGCCACGCGGCGAGGAACCTTCGTCAATGCCTGAGGCATGTGCACGCATACCTAACCTCTAATTGTAAGCCATCACGATGAGTGAGTCTTCCTGCATCCACCTTGCTTTGGGCTTACGACTGGGAGACGCACGCATCGACGAGGGCTTGCAGGATTCTGGCTCGACGCTTACGGACGCACCGCTCCACGCTGATTTCAGGGTTCCAGTCTTGGGCTGCGCTGTTTTACCTCCAATCTACGGCTACACACGAGTGTCAGACGTCCTGCTGTCTCCCCACCTACCGTGGGAGAGAGACGTCTGACTCGCTAGCTGCGCGGCCGCTACCTACCGCCGTCTACTCCCACGTGGCCGTGGTGCAGAGACCCACGCTGCCACGCGCAGGCCCCTTGCCTCTGCTGGCACGGTGCCAAGCCTAAGGCACTACCTGCTGCCCGCCGCCAGATCCGGCCATCCACGCGGCACGTGAGTGCCGAGACCTCACGCCTGCCGCGTGTCGAGGCCCCTGCCTGAGCGGGCCACGTCCCAGCGCCAGGCACTGCCTGCCTACCTGCCTGCCTACTGCCTGCAGGCCTGTCCGGCGAACGCGTCTACCACGTGCGCGCTCCCAGACCAGCGTCGAGCCACGCGTGCCTAAGCCCAGGGCAGTAACTCTCTTTCTACCTTGACCAGTGACAGTGCCTAGAGACCTTAAGCTAATTACTAGAACCTACGACCCTATTAAATCTGTGTCTCATGTTTTTCACAAATAAATGTGAAAGATACTTTGGTTTCATTTTTTCATTCTACCTAGAAACCCACTTGCCACAAGAGGTACGGCAGAATTTGCAGTTTTCGGTATCATCATCTGTTTGCAATAATATGGTTTGAGATCGGTTGCCGGAACTATCTTTGTTTTTATGATGATTGTTTTTATTTTGGTCAGTGCGAGGACTCGTAAAATAGATATTTGATATAATTTATATTTTTACGGCCTCATCGTGCAAGAAATCAGATAAAATTACCATACGGGATTTCTGTCCTTCGGTAATGAGCGGGAAACTATAATCAGACCATTTAGATAACAGTGTTGTAGGCAGCTTGGACAATATAATTGAAACAATGCTCATACCTTGTAAGTACTCTTCGCGTCCAACTGCTCGCACTGCTTGTATAAGGTTTTGCACTTTCAATGAAAAGGGCACGATTTCACTATGATAGTTTTGTGACATTGAGGGCAATTTCTTGATATCCAGCAATATTTTGGATATTATTAGATCAGGATTTCCAAAACGTAACTCTAAAGTTGACATGATTTTGCACGGTGGACTCGCAGAAATGAGTAAGGCTGCGACAACATCTTTGGCAGCTCCTCGGAGACATTTTCTCAACCTCCATAGGTTTTCTTCTGGAGAAAATTTACAAAGCTTGGTTGACTCTTTATAGGCTTGTTTGAACTGCAGAAATTCCAGTGGGTCTCCTGAAAAGTCTGGAAGATCCTTCGGCGTGCTTAATCGAGTGATAAGGTTGGTATTCGGTGCACTCGTAGAAGCCAGGTCTTTCAATGCGCCAGCTAGTATCTGAATAGTCGCTTGCATGCTGGTAGCCTCCGCCGTTGGTGGCGGTGCGGGTACAGTGTGTGGGTGCGACTGCATCGGCAGATGTTGCACTGAATGTGGTGGCTTTTGAGGTGACGTGGTTAACCCTGGTAGTGCTGCTTGTGCCGTAAAGAGGGCGGCATTAGCAGGCGCGGCTGGTTCTGTCTCGGGTGGATGCAACTTGCCCAAGGGGTTGCCATGATCGGGGGCCGATTGCATTAAATCGTGGTGACTCCGTTCCAGCCATTGCTCCACGTTGTGAGCGCGTTCTTCGTGTGGACTGTATTTTTCTTCTTCCTCTAGTTCAGCTAAGTCCGCTTCTAGCTGTTTGTCTATGAGCTCCAATCGTATCTGTGCTTTTGCTTGGCAGCATTCAAAAGCAACTGCGCCTTCCGAGCTTTAACCGATGATGTGTCGGATTGACCTTTTGACCTTGGCAACGTGTGTTCCGTTTTGACGCTCGGTCCTGCCACAGGGGTTTTGTACTCCATATTTTTGGCTGCTGCACTGGTTAAAGACTGACATTCTTCAGTGTCAGTTTCTTGAGGTCCCTTTTGTTCTTCATAAAGTTTACGTTGCGCGAGCTCGCGTCGCACCATACTTCGTGTGCCCACCATTTTGTTTTTTCTTCACTGGTGGCGTGACAAACATGTAGTTGATCTGGCTCGATTGACCACTTTGTAAATATTGTAGGTGGTAATCGGCGAAGTTAAACGATTTAGAAGCTTTAGAGACTTATATTTTCAAAGACACGGATAAAAATTAAGAAACAAGGTAAGTCACATACAAGCGCACCCGCTTGCTGTGCTCGCACGGACTGAACTGTCGGCGTCTAGGTGGGGGTCCAGCGGCCCGTACACCTATACTTACATGTACTTATAATTATGTTATTACTACTTACTGATCTATGTATTCTAGTTGTATCTACTTATAAAAAAAAACCTGAGCGCGTCGCTAACAGCAAGACTAAATCAGCGCAGAAACTAAAGAAGATATAGAAAAAGTTCGGAAATCATGTCAGCTGAGTAATTCGGGCCTGAAAGTGGAAGAGCCCCATAAAAGAAGACCAAAAATTACAATTATAGGAGTGCCAACCGCATTAAGTGATCAAGAAGTGTTCAATTGCATATATGAACAGAATTTAGTCGACAAGTTGCCTAATTTACCCCGAGACTTATTTATGGCCTCCATTAAATTAAGTCATAAGTCCGGTAAAAAAGAAGCACCGACTTGCAACTTTATTCTAGAAGTAAATGCAAGCATAAGAAAGACCTTAATAAACCAAAATCGAGTGTATATTATTAATTGGACACCCTGCCCAGTGAGGGGCTTTACACTTGTGACCAGGTGCTTCAAATGTCACCAGTATGGACACGCTGCAAGGACTTGTCGGGAGACTACCGATACGTGTGGACATTGTGGGGAACAAGGCCATAAGTCTAATGAGTGTACTAAGCAACTTCAACTACCGAAGTGCGCATCATGCTTGCGTTATAAAAAACCAAGCAACCATAAAACAGGGGATCAAGATTGCCCTGCTAAGAAAATGGCTGAGACGAGATATATTAATTCCATTGATTATAATGACGTCACATAACAGCGCTAATTTAATCTTAACATTATTTTTATTCATTGTATTATTTATAGTTTCCTCATAATTATGTACCTTTGTAATGATTACAACTCGCATAAAATATAATATGCAAATCTGCACAGTTTCGTACTTTTGTTGACAAGACATTTTTTTTCTGTAGTGTTAAAAATGCGACCTAGTTTTAGTGTTATGCAACAAACTGTATCTTTAGTATTTTAACAATATTAATTATAGTTTATTAGTATGATAGTTATTTGTTTAAGAAATTTTAGATAATATCGATTTTAGAGACTTTAATAAGTTACCTGAGATACAGGTTTATTCCTAGTTTAGGTACAGTTCAATTTATTATTATTGCCTATATATAATTCTAAGGCCCAAATTGTAAATATTTTTGTCCATCAATTATTTCAATAAACAATTTATTATATTATTATTAATTAGAACGAAAGTTCGACAAAAATAAGGAGTTACAACAAAAGTACCAAGAGTTTCTCAATGAGTACCTAGAAATGGGCCATATGAGAAAAGTCATTGGTACTGACCATTACCAGGGGAAATATTATATATACCACATCAACCAGTAATCAAAGAAGATTCACTAACTACTAAACTACGAGTAGTGTTTGATGCGTCGAGCAAGTCAAATACTAACATAAGCCTAAACGACAATTTGTTTACGGGACCTAGATTACAACAGGATTTACCGGTTATACTATTGCGTTGGCGTAAACACAAAGTAGCATTTATGGCGGATATCGAAAAAATGTACCGATACATAAATGTAAATGAAAAAGACTTCAAATATCAAAGAATATTATGGATAAAGTCTCCGAAACATAAGATCGACGAATACGAATTAACCACTGTGACGTATGGAACTGCAGCGGCCCCATACTTAGCGATTAAGAATTTGCAACAACTTGCTATTGATGAGAAATCGAACTACCCAATAGCCAGCCAAAGAACTCTTTACGACTTGGACGATATTTTATCAGGAGATACTAATGTTGAGACAGCAAAAATATTACAAGAAAACTTAATAAACAAGCTACGAAAAGGCGGTTTTAAGTTACGAAAATGGTCGTCTAATAGTTACTGAATTGTTAAAAAACATACTTAATGAAAGTAAAGACGACAAGGTGATGAAACTACCGCTGGACGAAACTAGAAAATCTTTAGGGGTATTATGGTCACCATTAGATGATAGTTTCTGGTTTCAAATTACTATAAATCAAAATGAAAAACCAACAAAACGGTTCATTTTATCGGAAATTGCCAAGATATTTGATCCACTGGGATGGTTAGCACCAGTCGTCATTAATATGAAACTCATGATTCAAGAACTTTGGACAAATGGCACTGAGTGGGATCAGCCCGTAGATGAAGCTATTAGAACAAGATGGATTGAACTACAAAACCAACTTAAGGCAATTGAGAAAATTTCCATCCCAAGATGGTGTTGTTTTTCAAGCAATTCGAAAGTCGAGCTGCATGGGTACAGTGATGCTTCAGAAAAAGCTTACGGTGCAGTAATATATTGTCGGATATACAATAATAACAAATATGACGTAACCCTTTTACAAGCTAAGTCAAAGGTAGCGCCAAAAGAGCAAAAAACTACACTACCGAAACTGGAGTTATGTGCTGCAGAATTATTAACCCAACTGATGGAGAAAGTTATAACTGGACTTGAAATAGCTAATATTTATTGTTGGACTGACTGAATGATTACTCTCGGCTGGGTTAAAGGTGAAGCTGAGCGATGGAAAACCTTCATCGCCAACAGAGTATCTATATGTCGCAGAACCAACACAGAAGCACAATAATTTAGAATAACGCCATCTATTCTCATTGCCGAGGAATCAAAACAGAAACACAATTTGGAATCTCTATTGATTATTGTTAATTTAGAATAACGCCATCTATTATCGTTGGCGTGGAATCAAATCAGAAACGCAATTTAGAATCTTTACTGATTAGTGTTAATTTAGAATAATGCCATCTATCTCTCACTGGAGGAACTATGAAGTTAGATTTGACAGATAACGCTTCGAAACGTCAAGTTATTACACTTGGGGATGGTTAGCGTGCCAATAGATGGCGTTATTCTAAATTATTGTGCTTCTGTGTTGGTTCTGCGACATATACATATAATAAAATGGTAGAAAAGTCAAAACTGTACATTGAATATTTTTTAAAAGAATACTTGGGGTGGGATCTACAATCGATACCGAAACCAAAAATATATGTCGCAGAATCAACACAGAAGCATAATAATTCAGAATAACGCCATCTATTGGCATTGCCGAGGAATCAAAACAGAAGCACAATTTGGAATCTCTATGGATTATTGTTAATTTGGAATAACGCCATCTATTATCGTTAGTGTGGAATCAAAACAGAAACTCAATTTAGAATCTTTATTGATTAGTGTTAACTTAGAATGACGCCATCTGTCTCTCATTGGAGGAACTATGAAGTTAGATTTGACAGATAACGTTTAGGAATGCCAAGTTCTGAACTTGGGGATGCTTAGCGTGGAGTAATGGCAACGCCGAGCGAATAGTCGAGTTGAATATCGATTCAGAAGTTTAATCAGGTATTCGACGTTGACAGGTACTGACGTTGACAGATATGTTGGCAAACCTGTGTGGGGTAGGCCACTTGGACGGACAGTTGAGTGAAGTGAACACTTTGAATCGGTCCGTCAAGCTGTGTAGACATCTTGGTCACGCCACGTCGTCCACGATAAACTTCCCGCGTTCCTAAGTTTTTAATCGAGCCATATCTCGGACGTCCTTGATTATTTTGTATTCAGTGTGTGTTAGGAAGTAATTAAAAGTGTTAACGAAGGTTTTGTGAGTGTTATTTCCGATATCGCGCCCCTTCTGATATCGATTCTTCGACATCAGAATTGGGATGGACCACGTGTTCGAAATAAAGACTATAGTGATGAAAAATGGCTGCGTTTGTTGGGAAAACAGAATTTTCTGACACTGATTCAAGCCGTGAAAACACCTACTAAAGCCATGTGACGACGCTTTTGTTTACCGGATTTCGATCCTGAGAAACAAGATATGGATGCACGTGCTTGGGTGACGACTACAGAGATGTGCTTGATGGACCAAGACCAACATGGCGCCCCGCTTATGGTTGCTATAAGCCGCGCCTTGAAGGGAGGAGCTTCTACCTGGCTATCTACCGTGTCGTTTCCTGGGATGACATGGACCGAATTTAAGAAGTAAGCTGATGGACACGAAGGGAAGTCCTATAACACCTACAGCATCATCGAGCCAAGTGACGCAGCAGCCGGCATCGAAGACCTTGGTGTGCTTTAAATGTGGCAAGCCAGGTCACATAGCCGTGCGCTGTACGAGCAGTGGTGGCGGCTGTGGCAGCGGCTCAGTCGACGGCAGGGCGCGACGCGACGCGTCGATGTCTGAGTTGTGCAACCACCATCAGGCAGAATACAACACAGGTGAATTGTTTCATTTTTACTTACGATTCTGGTGCTGAAAGCTCGTGAAAAAAAAAAGTTTTTTATCGAAATTTTGTGGTAAACATGACTGTTTGTAATGTAATGTTATGGCTGGTATAGGTCAGACACGAGTATTCAGTCCAGAACAGATTTTATGTTGTGTAGTGATTAACGGGTGATCATCCTCATGAAATTTTGTTTTAAAATTTTTGCCCGACAATTATTTGCAATGTGATGTCATGTTAGGTAGCGAGATTTTAAATCAGGGTCTTCTGTAAACATGTTTGCATGGCAACTGAGCTGTTTAAGTTAACGAAAGTCCTTTGTGTAAATTCCGTGAGGCATAATAGTGACAACGCATTTCAATTGGATTTAACTGTTGTCGTAACGGATATAACGGGTCTGACAAGTCTAGGCTTTGCAAACACTTAAGAATTTTCTAAGTTTTTCATTACCGTTTTGTCTACTGCGCGAGTGACTACAGGCCAGCTCAGTGCAGCGGCAACTGTATAGGATGTCAGTAGACGAACGTAGAGTTGTGTGCGACCGTGTGAAGGTTGATTCGAACGACTGTGGTACATGGCCTAGGATAGTTGTTAGTGGCCTAGGGTAGATGTTAGTGGCCTAGGGTAGATGTTAGTGGCCTAGGGTAGATGTTAGTGGCCTAGGGTAGATGTTAGTGGCCTAGGGTTGTTAGTGGCCTAGGGTAATTGTTAGTGGCCTAGGGTAATTGTTAGTGGCCTAGGGTAGTTGTTAGTGGCCTAGGGTTGTTAGTGGCCTACGGTTGTTAGTGGCCTAGGGTAGTTGTTAGTGGCTTTTTTTTTTTCTTTTTTTTTTCGTGGTAAAATCATCAAATGAGTCCTCCCAGCCCCGGGCAGGGCGGGAGGGACTGTCAGACTTGTACTGACTAAAATCCACGGTGTCCTTCGGTAGCCCTTTTGCGTACCGGAGTCGCGGTATACGTATGTCCCGCGACCCCGGCAAGGCTGTGGCCCTCTAAAGGGGGGCCCCGTCATTGTGCTGACGCTCTTTGAGGCGCGCGTGGAACACAACGCGCCGTCGACCCGGGCATGGTCCATGGTCGGGTGGCGAGTTTAGTTGTTAGTGGCCTAGGGTAGTTATTAGTGGCCTAGGGTAGTTATTAGTGGCCTAGGGTAATTGTTAGTGGCCTAGGGTGATTGTTAGTGGCCTAGGTTAGTAGTTAGTGGCCTAGTGTTTTTAGTGGCCTAGGGTAATTGTTAGTGGCCTAGGTTAGTAGTTAGTGGCCTAGGGTTTTTAGTGGCCTAGGGTAATTGTTAGTGGACTAGGGTAGTGATTGTTGTATTTTCAATTACCTTTTCCCGATGTTTCATTTAATTGAAGGTTATAATGATACAGTAGAGTTCTGGAATTTCCTTATTTTCGCCGACGAACTGAATCTAGAGTTTGGTCAGGAATGACCGAGTGAAACAGTATTCTGTCGTGGACTGTTTTGTGTTTCAGTGGGATATCCAGACACGTGGCCAGCTACAACAAGAGCTGCAAGCGGTTTCTTTTATGAAGAGAAAGCTACCTAGCGATGACCGCGATGCCCCTGAAAAGTGCTGTGAAGCCTCTGAAGTGTTTTACCTGCCGCGGCGCAGTGAGAGGAGCAACGCCGACACCGGGTCATCAAAGCCTATTAATGAAAAGAGGGTTGACCTGTGCCTCCTGAGCGCGTCAACTGGGACCCTATCCGGTGAGCAATTTTCATTTTGTTTACGACTCTGGTGCCTTGTGTTCTTTATGTTGACTATCGCTGGTTAAGCGTTAGTAGTGTAATCGCTGGTTAAGCGGATTACTTGGGCTTTCGCTGGTTAAGCGTTAGCTGTTGAATCGCTGGTTCAGCGAGTTATGTTGACTATCGCTGGTTAAGCGTTAGTAGTGTAATCGCTGGTTAAGCGGATTACTTGGGCTTTCGCTGGTTAAGCGTTAGCTGTTGACTCGCTGGTTAAGCGTGTTATGATGTGGTCTTTCGCTGGTTAAGCGTTGGCTGTTTTATCGCTGGTTAAGCGAGTTATGTTGACTATCGCTGGTTAAGCGTTAGTAGTGTAATCGCTGGTTAAGCGGATTACTTGGGCTTTCGCTGGTTAAGCGTTAGCTGTTGACTCGCTGGTTAAGCGTGTTATGATGTGGGCTTTCGCTGGTTAAGCGTTGGCTGTTTTATCGCTGGTTAAGCGAGTTATGTTGACTATCGCTGGTTAAGCGCTAGTAGTGTAATCGTTGGTTAAGTGTGTTAGTGTGGGCTTTCGCTGGTTAAGCGTTAGCTGTTGAATCGCTGGTAAAGCGAGTTATGTCGACTATCGCTGGTTAAGCGTTAGTAGTGTAATCGCTGGTTAAGCAGATTGCGTTGGCTGAGCTGGTTAAGCGAAAGCCAACGTAAATTCAACAGCTAACTGTTGAATCGCTGGTTAAGCGTGTCATAATGTGTGCTTTCGCTGGTTGGGCGTTGGCTGTTGAATCGCTGGTTAAGCGACTTATGTCGACTATCGCTGGTTAAGCGTTAGTAGTGTAATCGCTAGTTAAGCGGATTGCGTTGGCTGAGCTGGTTAAGCCAAAACCAACGTAAATTCAGCAGCTAACTGTTGAATCGCTGGTGCGTGTTATGATGTGTGCTTTCGCTGGTTAAGCGTTAGTGGGTTAATATTGTTGGTTAAGCGTTATTATTATCACTAGGTAAGTAATAAGATTTGTTACCCTGGTTAAGCGCTACAATGTTAAGTACTGGTTAAGCACTTCAGTGATTTACACTGCTGGGTAAGTAGTGATGCATGGTGCTGGTTAAGTGCTGTGGATTTGAGGGAGAATGCCTGAGGTTCAAGTACAATTTTTAAGTAGAGGTGTTGAGTTGAATGATAGTGTGGAATCTTAGATCGGCTGGTCAGACCGTACCAGTAGCCATTTCGTAGCCAGTCCGTATTTCCGAAAATTTTTGACATCCTGGTGTCCATGAATGCGCGGTGTGCGAATGGCACTGTCGGAGGTCGTGTATTGTGCGTTCATGTTGAACGGTGTGCAACAAACAGAGGTTTGTTGGTGGGGCTAGTGTTAGCCACAGGCCTCGAATTTGATTCCTACTGTTTTGATTATAAGCTTGCTGAACTGTGATGATACAATTGAAAAGGTACTTGATTCCTCTGGGATTTTCGGTCAGTCTAAATTGTGATGTCTTTTGTGTTTGACTTTGAGTAGTTCATGTGATATCTTCTTTATGGAATTTATAATCTGTAACGTTATTGGAAAAATAAGGTAACATGTTGAACAAACCTACTTTAAGAATTATTTTGATAAAGGCTCTAAATGATTATCTTGATGGTGTTGTGTTAAAGACCGGATGGAGGTCGTTTGATTTCATGCTTATGACCCGATGGAGGTTATAATGTGTGATGATGAAGACCGGATGGAGGTCAGAGTATGAGCACTGCAATATTTGGATGAGTTTCCTATTACTTGAATGAGTATGGGTGTTGTTCGACATGTCAGCTTTGAGAGTAAAATTTTGTTGTGACTTTCATTAGACCCTGTAATTATTTTGATGAGAATACCTTTTTCCATTTGGGTCAGGAATGGCCGAACGGTTAGAATGGTTACTGTTCGAGAATTTTCTCTCATTCCAGATGTCACACACGAGGACGTGTGAATTGTCAGAATGGCCGTGTCGCAGAATCAACACAGAAGCACAATAATTCAGAATAACGCCATCTATTGGCATTGCCGAGGAATCAAAACAGAAGCACAATTTGGAATCTCTATGGATTATTGTTAATTTGGAATAACGCCATCTATTATCGTTAGTGTGGAATCAAAACAGAAACTCAATTTAGAATCTTTATTGATTAGTGTTAACTTAGAATGACGCCATCTGTCTCTCATTGGAGGAACTATGAAGTTAGATTTGACAGATAACGTTTAGGAATGCCAAGTTCTGAACTTGGGGATGCTTAGCGTGGAGTAATGGCAACACCGAGCGAATAGTCGAGTTGAATATCGATTCAGAAGTTTAATCAGGTATTCGACGTTGACAGGTACTGACGTTGACAGATATGTTGGCAAACCTGTGTGGGGTAGGCCACTTGGACGGACAGTTGAGTGAAGTGAACACTTTGAATCGGTCCGTCAAGCTGTGTAGACATCTTGGTCACGCCACGTCGTCCACGATAAACTTCCCGCGTTCCTAAGTTTTTAATCGAGCCATATCTCGGACGTCCTTGATTATTTTGTATTCAGTGTGTGTTAGGAAGTAATTAAAAGTGTTAACGAAGGTTTTGTGAGTGTTATTTCCGATATCGCGCCCCTTCTGATATCGATTCTTCGACATATAGTTTTTAGAATTTTTGTCTGTTTGTCTGTATGTATGTCCGGGATAAACTCAAAAAGTACTGGACGGATTTGAATGATTCTTTTTTTGTTGTATAGGTATTAAGTCTGGCCAACATATAGGCTATAATTTATCTTGAAAACTTGAACACCTGGTGCAGAACTGCAACAGACCAGCTAAACTATAAGAGATACAAAAATGGTGCCAAAGCAAAAATTGTACCACGTGATGAGCATTTTCTGCTGAGAGAATAAATTTGAAGATCTGGAACACCTGATGTGGAACTCCATGAGCCCAGCTACACTATAACATATACAGTAATGACGTCTTAGCAAGAGTTGTTCAGCCTGATAAGCACTCTCTGTTGTTGCCGTATAAAAATTAAAGATCTGGAACACCTGACGTAGAACACCAAGAGCCCAGCTACACCACAACATATATAGGAATGACGTCTTAGCAAAGTTGTTCAGCCTGATAAGCACTCTCTGTTGACGTATAAAATTGAAGATCTGGAACACCTGATGTGGAACTCAAAGAGCCCAGCTACACTATAACATATACAGTAATGACGTCTTAGCAAAGTTGTTCAGCCTGATAAACACTCTCTGTTGACGTTTAAATTGAAGATCTGGAACACCTGATGTGGAACTCCAAGAGCCCAGCTACACTATAACATATACAGTAATGACGTCTTAGCAAGAGTTGTTCAGCCTGATAAGCACTCTCTGTTGTCTACTATATAAAAATAAGTCGGGTTTTCCTTCCTGACGCTATAACTCCAGAACGCACGAACCGATTTCCACGGTTCTGCATTCGTTTTAAAGCCCGAGACCTTTAAAATTTAGCTAAGAAAATTCAGGAAAAATTTCAAATACTACGCGGACGAAGTCGCGGGCAACAGCTAGTCCGAAATACAAAGAAAATTACCACAAGCGAAATGGAATTATGTAAAAACATTACAAAATCCAGCAGACCTCATTAAAAGAAGTATTGCGCCAAATAAATTACACACGTCTCGTCTCTCAATAACTCGTCTCTGTGGTGGAATGGACCAGAGTGGTTAAAAAGTGATAACATTCCTTGTACAAAAACTATACCAGAGATCTGCGAGGAGATTAAACGATGTTATCATATCGTCGACCGTAGGTTCAATTGAGGTAAGGGACAAAATACCCAAAATGAGTTGAGTATACAGTTTTGTTCAGTATTTTTCGCTCTATCGAATGGTGAATATGAAAAAATTCTAGCTTAAGAAAAATGTCCCTTACCCTAATGATTTTTACCGACTTCAAAAAAAAGGAGGTTATCAATTCGACCCGTATGTATGTAATATTATCAGAACTGCCCAGTTTTCATATATGTTAGTCTATATCAGCGTCTGAACAAATGTGCCAAAGGGGTTTGAAGATTTTACTATGGAGCGTGGCATACCTACTGCCGCCATTTTGATTTTTTTTCAAAATCGCGGCCATCCATGAAACCTTTATAAATCGATAGCTGACATCAATAACAACAAAAAATATTAAGACACCAAACCTCGTAAAGTGTCCGGTTTCTGAGATAATAACCGTGAAAGTTGATCACGTGACATTAACAATTCTAAGCTAGTGTATGTGTTCGAATGTATCAAGATGTTAAAAATAATAACTTTTTGAACGTAATATGTATGTTGCATTATATCTGGATGTTATTTAAACATTATACGTCTGACATAATCTACTTTTTGAACTTAATAACTTATTTTTAGTAAAGTGTAATTCTCCCTCGTAAAGTGTCCGGTTTCTGTGATATAAAGTGTTAAAGTTGACCACATTAATTCGGAATAACAAAGGCTTAATATTTTTTTATAAAATATTTTAGTAATTGATAATCCTGGTCTGGGAGAAAAAGAAAAACGTAGAATGTGCCAGTTGCTTCTCTTCCCGGACAGACCGTAAAAGTCGGTCGAGGGATAGGACAAAATGTAAGATCCATAGACCCTCAGCTTAAAACTCTTTCAATGGGCAGCAGCGTTGGAAGACTAATAAGCTGCAATAAATGTGCTCGCCAACCCGCCTGCCAAGCGTGGCGAGTATGGCAATAACCATCCAATGGAAAATCCTTGGGTGAGGCCTTAGTCCAGTAGTGGACTTTCTACGGCTGTTATGATGATGATATGCCTCATGATGTTTCTGCTTACTGTGGCCATCACACCAATATATCTGGATAGAAGCAATATGTTCTTCAATTTGTATCGAGACGAGCGTGTCATATTTTGCATAGATATTTTGATGATACAACTGTAATTTAGTATACGAACTTCGTCATAGTCATCCCACTTCTTGTGTATTGTTTCTACAACTCAATAAGGTACAATTAGGCATTTTTTACTTTTTTTATTACCTCTGACTGCGAGAATATTCGAGCGCGGACTCATTAAAAGAAATCAAAATATCTCCTTTTTTACACGCGAAGTAAATACACTTCCGGTACAAGTCAATCCAAGTCTGTAGTGGTCATAATTGTTGATGATAGGGATACAATGTAACGGCTAAGTTATGGCTTCAGCAAGCCTACCATGAACTAATTAAAAACGATTAAAAAGCAAGACATTTCAGTTTGAGTTCATAAACTGCATCGCTGAAAGTCATACCCTGACGTCCAATACGCTCGGCGATATTTGGATTGTTAAAAGTGAATGAAAGATCGCAATTTGTAGCTGAAACGTTTTTGGTGAAAAGGAGACAACGCTAATTATATCAAATTGGCCATGCCATCTGACAACGATTGTGCCAAACTGAGTCGCAAGTTTTGGTTTCATTCATTCAATTTTGTACTGGTTTGGTACCTTGACGTCGTATAGCAGCTCAACTGAAACGCTCAAACTGTCAAAATAAGCAATCCAATAAAAGTTACTATTTCTTTAACATAAACTGAAACGTTTAGTGAATTATTGATGAATATCAAGTTTTTTAGAGGATTTTTTACAAAAACCAACGTAAGTGTACTTATCTTTCTTTTAAAGTTATAATACCTATCCTACATAAATTTTTTCAACCGCATTTGGTTTTCTCTAACAGTCTAATGATTTATATTTATTGAGTTTTTGAACGTAAGAGGCTCCAGTTTGGCGGTCAGTTGGACCCCTTCAATAACGATGATGCCGAATTCATTAGGCGCTACCTAGGCTATCCAAAGAAACAAAGTCTGTCAAAGTTATTTGTAACGTTTTTGGTGAAAAAGAGACAACGCTATTTAATAATAGCGTTGTCTCTTTCTCACTTAAAACGTTTCAGCTACAAATTGCGATCTTTCATTCTCTTATAACAATCGAAATATCGCTGAGAATATTGGACATCAGGGTACGACTTTCAGTGATGCAGTTTATGAACTCAAACTGAAATGTCTTGCTTTTTAACCTTCTACTGGTGATGTGAAATTGAGTAACAGTATTGGTGACGTGCCGTCATTTTGACGTACTTCTTCAATGCCGAATTTCAGGACAACTAATTGCATGGAGATGAAACAAATGGCTATATTTACAAGTAGATATCTTACTTTCATAAATTAAACACTTTTTATTTATTATAATAGTAACTTACGTATATTATTCACACAAACTTAGAATTAATATTCAGCTACTATTTTCGTAGATATTGAAATAAATCAACATAAAATTTTAGTAAATGAAACAAAATGAAATCCAACGTTCTATTCTTATTGATACTTAAATGATTAACGAAAAAAAACGTTTTAACATACTACGACAATAGAAAAAAAATTAAGATTCATCTTGGGAATTAGCGCTTTTTTTAAGGCAATAAAGACGGGCTTCTTGAGATACTTGTATAGATGTGATGTTCTTTTTTTGCGAGATTTATAGAGCAACAAAAGCCTATTGCTTTCCAAATTACTTTAAGAGGCTCATCCTTGGAGTCCATGTCAGATTCTGGAGTTTCTACTCACTTTCTGTATTGCGATCAGATTCCACTCATTTATTCAGTTCCAACTCATCACTGCTACTTTGTTTTAAAATCTCAGTGTTAATACTCGTAATCTTCGTCATTTGGATTAATTTTTAATGAAAAACTACAACATGATAATAGTATAAATTACGGGCACTATTGGTGACGTGACGTCAAATTGACGTCGGGTATCCTATATCTCATCATCTATGCGTTTGCGTCGATCAATTTGTGTGAAATCGGACGCCAAACTGAACTAAATGCAGCTACTGAGAAGTGCGGGTAAAGAGAAACAGTCGTTCGAGACATATTCAGTGGTTTTAGTTAAAAGGTGTCAAATTGACGTCACGTCACCAATAGAAGGTTAATCATTTTTAATTAGTTCATGGCAGGCTTTTTTTGCGTGGTAAAATCATCAAATGAGTCCTCCCACCCCGGGCAGGGCGGGAGGGACTGTCAGACTTGTACTGACTAAAATCCACGGTGTCCTTCAATAGCCCTTTATGTTCCGGGGTCACGGTAATAAGATAAGTCCCGCGACCCCGGTAGGCTTTGGCCCTCTAGAGGTGGGCACCGTCATCATGCTGACGTTCTTTGAGGCGCGCGTGGAACACAACGCGCCGTCGACCCAGGCATGGTCCATGGTCGGGCAGCGAGTTGCCCTGTACTCGCCGCCCGCATGCGCGCGCCTACGGGCGGTGGCCGGAGGTCGTCTTGCGACCGACGTCCGTTGCCGTGGGCGTCCACCACCGCGGGTGGATTCATGGTAGGCTTGCAGTTGTTTTTTTTAAATACGTTAACTAATATTTTTAAAGTAATTTTTTGTCACAGTACATATTTATTTACCTTTTGCTATTAATAATACGAAAAAAAAAATTCGACGTACAATAATAAAACCTTACCTACTAGGTTTTCGTTTCGAACGTACCAGAGTAGAATAGATTTAAAAAAATCTAAAAACCCACGTTTTTAAATGTCCTAAAAATAAGAAAATAACCCTGCGGGGCTGAGAAAGGGACCACTCAAAACGTACAAAATTGAATGAATGAAACCAAAACTTGCGACTCAGTTTAGCACAATCGCTGTCGGATGGCATGGCCTACTAGATTGAACGTTAAGCTGGTGTCGTGGTACGAATTAGAAGAACAGTTCAGTTTAGGTCATAAACTGGATCGCGTTAAGAGCATGTGGTAAGGCCCCTGGTACAAACAAGAAAATTCGATATTTAAAAATGTGGCAAAATCTAACCATCCCTACCAAAATTGCAAAAAGTAAAGGTGACATGCCATGACATTATAATAAAAACATGATGCCTAAAATTGTTTGATAGGCAATAAAATGTTCTTAAAACGGATTTTTAATTTTTCTATTCTTATTTATGCCACTATATTAGAAAGAGAGACAGGTTTATGCAACCAATAGAAGACAATTTTCGCGAGTTGACGTCAGTTTATTACGTTATAATGCTTAAAATTAGAAATTGTAGTAACCACAGAACCATCACACAATATAAATGTAACGAGTACTGTCAGTTGTATTTTAGACTGAATGTTTAAACCTGTCTCATGTATTACATTTACATAGTTTAACATTTATCGTATAACTATCGTATTGATAGTTAAATCATATGAAGATATTACATTCAAACAAGTGTAGACGGTCTAAAAATAAGTTATTAAGTTCAAAAAGTAGATTACGTCAGACGTATAATGTTTAAATAACATCCAGATATAATGCAACATACATAATATATTACGTTCCAAAAGTTATTATTTTTAACATCTTGATACATTCGAACAAATGCACTAGCTTAGAATTGTGAATGTCACGTGATCAACTTTCACGGTTATTATCTCAGAAACCGGACACTTTACGAGGGTTGGTGTCATAATATTTTTTGTTGTTATTGATGTCAGCTATCGATTTAAAGGCACGTGGGTACCATTATCAGAATCACTCATCATAAAGTGGGTAATCGCACGAGGTATTTTAGAAATAAGTAGACAGGTCTCCGATCAGCAGCCTTATAATCACGATTCACAATTTAAATTACAAAAATCACTTAATTTAACGTAGATGAAAAAAATAAAAAAAAATCATATCAAAAATGACTAATACGAATTAAAAAAAACTAACATAAAAATTATAACTTAAACTGATTTCTTTTTAAAAAAAAGAGAACCGACTTCAAAAAACCAATCCACTGAAAAGAACAAAATAATTTTATGCACCCCACTCCTATCCTTATTCAGTCCCTATTCCGTCTTTATTTCAACCCCGTAAAGCAAATTTGTCCAAAAAACATTAATACCTAATAATAAGAAAACTAAAAATTATCTGGGTATATACCTACTTAGTTTTTGAAGTCGGTGCCAAACCAACAAGACATAATTTTTTTTACATAGTTTTTACATATTTTAGTATAAAATCCGGCCAAGTGCGAGTCGGACTCGTCCATAAAGGGTTCCGTAGCAGCAAGTAACATAATATAAAAGTTCTTGTAGTTGGTTGTAGCTTTGAAAGGTAAAATACATACAAACATACATACAGGTCGAACTGAGAACCTACTTTTTTTTGAAGTCGGTTAAAAAAATCATAATATCTTGATCTCGTTCAAAGCAATTTTCGCTGGAAGTTTGCATGGTAATGTACATCATATATTTTTCGGCGACGGCGTCGGAGAGGTAAGCCCCGCCCCCTGGGCCTATATATAAGCGACGCGCAATCCGAAAGGACAAACACTTGAATGCATACTTCGTTGCGAGCAGATGTAATTTCTGTGAATATTCGATTGCACTAGTATTATTATTTTCGAAGCATTATTGGTTTGGTTGGTTCTTCGTGTTATTTTCTCTGTTCGACAGCATTTTTTTTTTGTTTATGTTGGTTTGGCACCGACTTCAAAAACTAAGTAGGTATATACCCAGATAATTTTTACTTTTCTTATTATTAGGTATTAATGTTTTTTGGACAAATTTGCTTTACGGGGTTGAAATAAAGACGGAATAGGGACTGAATAAGGATAGGAGTGGGGTGCATAAAATTATTTTGTTCTTTTCAGTGGATTGGTTTTTTGAAGTCGGTTCTCTTTTTTTAAAAAAGAAATCAGTTTAAGTTATAATTTTTATGTTAGTTTTTTTTAATTCGTATTAGTCATTTTTGATATGATTTTTTTTTATTTTTTATTTCATACTTTTTAGTGATAGGTACTGCATTTATTTTAGGTTTTGGGCTAATTTCTATTTTGTACATAGGTTTTCTATTTATTTTAGAGGTAGAATTTTGGGCTAATTTCTATTTGTACATAGGTTTTCCATTTATTTTAGAGGTAGGTTTTTAGTGATAAGTTTAAGAGTAGTTAGTATCAGTCTGTAATTATGACATTGACATATCTACTATTATTCAGTGTGCCTATGGGCCTAGGTAGAAAAACAAAGGATGCTTTTAGGAAATGTCGCACAAGGGAGAATGAAACTCCCGACGAAAAAAAGCGACGAGTTGATGCTGCAAGAGATCGTCAACATATTATTCGTGCTGCAGAAACTGATGAGCAAAGAAAGGTTCGCTTGTCAAAACTTCGTGAGAACGCCCATTCTATTAGAGCCTCCGAATCTGAGGAGCGAACTAGTCAGCGTTTGTTGCACATGCGGGAACATATTCGTGAAGCTAGGGTAAATGAAACTGAGGAGCAAACTACTCTGCGCTTGTTGTCCATGCGTGAACATTCTCGTCAGAGTAGAGCCAATGCAACTGATGAGCAAACTTCGGAGCGCTTATTGTCCATGCGTGAACATGCTCGTCAGAGTAGAGCCAACGCAACTGATGAGCAAACTTCTCAGCGCTTACTGTCCATGCGTGAACATGCTCGTCAGAGTAGAGCCAATGCAACTGATGAGCAAACTTCTCAGCGCTTACTGTCCATGCGTGAACATGCTAGTCAGAGTAGAGCCAATGCAACTGATGAGCAAACTTCTCAACGCTTATTGTCCATGCGTGAACATGCTCGTCAAAGTAGAGCTAATGAAACTGAAGAACATCGGGAAAACAGACTAGCTCAGTTGCGACTGGCAACAGCAAATAAACGAAAATGTGATGCTGAACTTTTCAAAGCAACTATTAATCAGTTTGCTGATGTACCCTGTACGCTTTGCCATAAAATGCTTTATCCACAACAGCGTTTAAATTTGAAGCTCACAGATCGGATAAAAAACATTTTACCACCTGAATTACAAAACATAAACAAAGTGATAACTTGCTCCAGATGCTCCACGAATTTCAATAAAGGTAAGGTACCTCCACAAGTTTATTGGAACTGCTTGGTAGTACCAGACATCCCACCTGTTGTCGAATGTCTTTCTGGTTTTGAAAAGAAATTGCTTTCACGTATTGTGCCTTTTACAAAAATAGTAAGACTCACTGATAAATTTAGTCAACAATGGTGCAAAGGCCAGGCTATATTATTCGCTCAAGACGTGGAAGAGCTGGCCGATCAACTGCCTTTACCATTTGATAGGACAGGATTAGTTATTGTCGCAGAATCTCTGGAAAATGTTCGAGCACGAAGAGAGTTTTCGGTAAATATGGAAAAACTGAAAATTGCGTTATCCTGGCTCTTAGAAAATAACCCTTTATATAGGAACGTTCGGGCATCTTTTTCTGATGTAGGCATGAACTTAGCTGATATTGTTCAAACCTCAAATGCAGAAACTAACCAAAATTTACCAGAAGTTTTGCAGCCGGCGCCTTGCCGAAACGTAAATAAAAGACAATTTTGTGTTATTTCTGAGCACATTTCAATCTTACGAGGCTCATTCCATCAAGCAGATGCTACTAAATTCACAGAACAAACTCGAGGGCGACAGTGTACTGCTATGGCAACAGTGGCAAATGTTGCTGCAACCGTCACAAACGTCGAACATTGGACAAGCAGCGATATAGACTTGGTTCTTTTGGCTGGAGATCGTTACTACAGAGAGTGCATTACTGCTAGAATCGAGCCCTCCCAACAAGAGTTAAATATTGATTTCTTGGCTATTAGAGAACTATTACAGACTGTGACATATGGTGGAGTAGCAGCTAATATTCTTGCTCGAGAAGAAGATTCATTCAATGGTCACTTGGAAGTAGATAACTTTGTTGATGGTTTTCCTTTTTTTTTTTTTTTTTTTTTTTTTAGCGTGGTAAAATCATCAAATGAGTCCTCCCACCCCGGGCAGGGCGGGAGGGACTGTCAGACTTGTACTGACTAAAATCCACGGTGTCCTTCAATAGCCCGTTATGTCCCGGGGTCACGGTAATGAGATAAGTCCCGCGACCCCGGCAGGCTTTGGCCCTCTTGGGCGGGGCCCCGTCATCGTGCTGACGCTCTTTGAGGCGCGCGTGGAACACAACGCGCCGTCGACCCGGGCATGGTCCATGGTCGGGCGGCGAGTTGCCCTTTACTCGCCGCCCGCATGCCCGCGCCTACGGTGGCCGGAGATCGTCTTGCGACGTCCGACGCCGTGGGCGTCTACCATTGCGGGTGGGGCGGAGGGAGGACGCTGTCCTCTCTCTCTCACGGCCCGCCTCCTCCTTAACGAGCATTACTGCTTCGCAGAAGGAGGCGACCGCTTCCCACTCCGTCTCGCCCCGCAGCATGGCCTCGACCAATGCCGGGCGCGAGAGGTCTCCGCCTATCGCTGCCGTGAGGACACGGCGGTGCTCTGCCCAAGCGGGGCAGTCTTGCACCGTATGCTCTACTGTGTCCTCCGGGCGATCTTCGCAATGGTGACACCCCGGCGTTTCTTCCTTCCCCATCCGACACAGGTACCTCCCGAAACTTCCGTGTCCGGTGAGGACCTGCGTCATGCGATAGGTCAGGACGCCGTGACGCCTTTCCAGCCACTCCTCAAAGAGGGGTCTTACCGCCGCGATTGCGGCGTGCCCGTTGATGGTTTTCCTAACCTTCACAGGGCACTGTCAACTTATTTTGAAACTAGAAGCCATGGAATCTTAACTGCCAATTCTGTAAGTGTAGGCATATGGAAACAGGACAATTATTATTACTTATTTGACTCGCATTCACGGGGCCCTAAAGGTTTTCAAGCTCCTTTAAGAGGCACGGCTTGTTTAATGAAATTTTTTAACGTGGATGAACTAAATCGTGTGTTTCTGAGAAATATACAAATTAAAAAGACTGCTTCCTTACAAGACAATCAATACACGTTGACACCTCTAGTAATTGTATTTGACCAACATAGTCCAAACAATGTAACCCAACAAAATTTGAGCAATCTTAATGCAAACAGCTGCACAAACGTCGATCAACCTTCAACCAAGAGGAAAAATACCAATTTGACTCAACTACCGGAAATTGATGTTTTGACTGCTGCATCTACGAGTCTGCTAATGCCTATTGAAGAAACAGTTCCAGAAGTTGCGTCGGTAGTGCAATTTAACTCTGAAAATAGCAGTCAGTTAAATAGTGTGCCGATTTTCAATATTCGCAGAAAGACTGCTCCTCCACTGAATATTGAAAGAGAAAGAAGAACTGAAGAATTGGCATGGTGGTTCTTATATCCGCATGGCGTCAATGGTTTCGGGGAAACTAGACCAATACCAATAACACCACTAGACTATTTCCAGGCCAGGGTTATGGGTTCTGACAGGCGATTTCACAATAATGACTACTTATTCTTCGCCTTATCGGTGGTAGAATACCACAGAGCTAAATCAAGTGTAAGCGTCGCATGCCGTCTGCGCCAAGGAGAGCACACACCTCAGAATTTAGTAGACAATATTCATATTGCAATGAGAAACATAAGAGGGTCAGCAGCATATTGGCGTAGAGCTTGCTCAGAGCTCATTGCTATGGTACGTAGTATCGGTCCACCGACCTGGTTCTTAACTTTGTCGTGCAACGACATTAACTGGAATGACATGCAAAAAGCATTGCTGATTGCTGACAATCGTGAGTCCGAAGACCCTGCGCAATTATCATTTGAGGAGAGGGTACATCTTGTCGAAAAGTATCCCATTACCGTTGCTCGCCAGTTCATGTTAAAAGTCAACGCTATAATTAAATTTATAAAGAGTGATAGTGAACTGCTAGGTCAAAAAACAGTTGATTGGTGGTACAGAATAGAATACCAAAATCGCGGCAGCCCCCATCTACATATGTTGTTGTGGTGTCAATCAATGCCTGATTTTTTTACTGAAGCTGGAAAAAAATGTATTGAACAAGTAATATCATGCTCAGCCAGTAACGAAAATCAAGAACTCAATGAACTTGTTCTAAGAGTTCAACAACATAAGCACAGTAACACTTGTTACAAGAACCGAGACATACATATTTGCCGATTCGGGTTTCCACGACCTATAAAGACAGAAACTGAATTATTAGGTCCGGATGAAACTTTAGCAAACAAAGGCCGGTTTTGCAACCTAAAAAGAAATGAGAGCGAACGCATGATTAATAATTATAATCCACGTCTACTCGAACTTTGGCAAGGTAACATGGACTTGCAGCCTTGTGGAAGTGTGACAGCTGTTGCCTACTATGTCGCCAAGTATGTAAGCAAGTGCGAACCAACGGATGCTGGAGATGTTGTTCGTGAGGCTGTTAATAAAGCAAAGCGTCGAGGAGGGGAAGTATGGAAACAGCTGTTTTCGATTTCCATGACTTTATTGTCACAGAGATTAGTTAGTGCACCTGAATGTGCGTTTAGATTATGCCACTTGCCTCTGAAGGTGTGCTCAAGAAAAGCTGTTTTTATAAACAGCTGCAGACCCGATCAAAGGTTTCGCTTGCTACGCTTGGAAGGTGATGAAAATTCGTTATATAATAACATATTTGACAAATACCAACAACGACCAGATAGTCTAGAAGGGATTTCTCTGGCTGAATTTGCTGTCAGGTATGAAACAATAGGTGGAGATCAGTGGACTGATGATGATGGAGACCATGAACTGCGGCACGAAGAAATACCACACCCGAGATACATTCAACTCAGAAATGGCACAAGGATGAAAGTCCGAAATCAGCCGGCGATTCTCAGAACGAGATACTATACTATTAATTCTGATAGGGAAGGGTTTTTCTACAGTCTCCTTGTATGCCATGTGCCATTCAGGGACGAAGGAGAGTTGCTGATGGAAGGGGAAACAGCTGAAAGTTGTTTTCTCAGACGCCAAAGTGAGCTACGACCTCTCATGCCGGGTGTGTCCGCTGAACAATTTATGCACGCAGAACAGGTCATTCAACAAGCATTGGCCCAAGCTGCAGCTCTACAACTGGTTCGAAACACTGGTAATCCCGAACATGAGCTAGTTGAACGTCTTCATGCAGACGATGTGATTATGGGAGAAATAGATTGTGAGAACAGAGCTGATGTACAAACCACATTAATGCCCGATGAATTATTCCAACAAAACATTAACAGTTTGAATGTTGATCAACGGGATCTGTTTAAAACCGTTGGTGAATCTATTGAGAAGGACTTACATACTGAAACCAGCTCTGACCAACTTTTGCTATTTATAACAGGAGGTGCCGGGTCTGGTAAGTCCTTTTTATTAAAACTGATCGAACACGAAACTGGAAGTCACATCTTTAACAGGCGTTGCTGCTCGCCTAGTGGGTGGAAAAACTTTACATTCAGTATTTTCATTGCCTATAGAAAAAGGAAGGTCGTCTACTTACAAGGCTGTCACGGGTCTCAGGCTTGAACAAGAGCGACGAAAGTGGCGCACCATTCGGTGGCTCATTATTGACGAGATAAGCATGGTGTCATACGAAAACTTGCGTCAAATACACCTGCGACTGCAAGAATTTAAAAACAACAGGCATTTGTTTGGTGGCATCAGAGTTGGGCATTTTGTAATCTAACTACTGATTAATAACTACGATTACATTTTGTAGTTAGTAATCATGATTACTAACTACATTAAGTAATCGAAAAATGTAGTTAGATTACTAACTACAAAATGTAGTTAGTAGTTAGATTACTTTTGCCAAAAGTAATCTAACTACATGTAGTCACGATTACATGTAGTTAACTACTTTTAATCGTAACTACATGTAGTTAACTACTTTTAATCGTAGTTAGTAATCAGATTACAAAAAATTAACTACTTTTGCCAAAAGTAATCTAACTACATTTTTTCTTTTTTTAGCGAAGTAAAATCATCAAGTGAGTCCTCCCACCCAGGGCAGGGCAGGAGGGACTGTCAGACTTGTACTGACTAAAATCCACGGTGTCCTTCAATAGCTCTTTACGTTCCGGGGTCACGGTTCCTGTTTTAGTTTAGTCCCGCGACCTCGGCAGGGTATAGTCCTCTAATGGGGATCCCGTCATTGTGCTGACACTCTTTGAGGCGCGCGTGGAACACGACTCGCCGGGCATGGTCCATGATCGGACGTCGAGTTACCCATTACTCGCCGTCCGAACGCCCGCGCCTACGGTGGCCGGAAATCACTCCTTGACGTGGGCACCACCCGCGGCGGCTTGGTTGTGAGGTTGAGGCTGTCCTCTCCCTCACGCGTCCCGCCTCCTCCTTTGCTAGCATGACTGCTTCGTAGAAGGAGGCGACCGCTTCCCATTCCGTCTCGCCCCGCAGCATGGCCTCGCTCGGCCAATGCCGGGCGCGAGAGGTTGCAGCCTATCGCCTCCGTGGAACACGGCGGTGCTCTGTCCAGGCGGGGCAGTCCTGCACTATTCTGCCCTGTGCTCGACCGCGTCCTCCGTTTGATCCTCGCATTGGTGGTACCTAGACGTTTCTTCCTTTCCAATAAGACAAAGGAACCTCCCGAAACATCCGTGTCCGGTAAGGACCTGTGTCAAGCGGAAGGTGAGGACGCCGTGACGTCTTTCTAGCCACTCCTCAAGGAGGAGTCTTACCGCCACGATCGCGCCGTGCCCGATGCGTTTGGGGTACGAGAAGTGATAATTATAATCTGAGGTACAATAGCGTTTTACCGACGCGACGTCTGCGCGGCGATACGAACACAAGCTGATCAGCTTGAGTGAACTCAGTCCGTCTCCGTCCTGTGTCTGGCCGCGATGCGAACGTACTACGTTTAAGCGGGAGTTTGGTGTATGAAAATAAACAAAAATGCCTAGTTGTGTGTTCAGAAAGTGCAATACTTATACTGGGGCGGCTGTAAAAAGCAAGAAGGATGTGTCTTTTCATTTGTAAGTACCGTATAATCTATTTAAAACGGAAAATCATAAATTTTATTTTACTCAAAAATTACTGTCGCGCTGTTGCCGCTTTGCCACCTACACGAACGAGACAAATAGTTCGTTGCATGTATGAGTGACAGAGAGAACAAGAAAATGGCGCGCGGTGTTGTCAGTTCGAACGATGCTAGAGGATGTTGGGGTCGTACGGCCATATGGGGTTACAATATTATTTTTCACCACTGGTATTTAATAATTATTATCCATAGTAGGTAAACACAACAACAACAACACAACAAACAACAACAATATCAACAACATTTGACTTTCAACATTAATTTCTATTTTGTTTTAGATTTCCTAAAGACGGATTAATGAAAAAAAAAATGGGCACAAGTGGTTAGAACACAACGACGAGAAGATGAATGGATGCCAACGACATAGGTACTCAACTATTAAATATATTGAGGAGTAGTAAGAGTTAAATATTTTTATAAATAAGAAATTTTATCGTTAGTCGGAACCCTTATAGATTCGTCATGTCTGTCTGTCTGTCCGTCCGTATGTCACAGCCATTTTTAGGGTTCCGTAGCCAAATGGCAAAAACGGAACCCTTATAGATTCGTCATGTCTGTATGTCCGTACGTATGTCACAGCCACTTTTTTTCGAAAGTATAAGAGCTCTGCCCTGCCAAGCCAAAACACTGTAACCTACAAAAACCAGTTTTGAGATAATTGACAAAACATGTTTTTTATTAATATTTGCTCATATCAGAGGTATTTGGAGCATATTATATAATTTTGTGCATTTAATAGTTAGGTGCACATCTCTAGTATATAGCCAAATAGTTTTTTTGAAATTATTTTATTACTGAAAGAAGTTATTGCCACTAACTTGTCTTGACAAGACAATTATAAAATTTTAATGTACTTCAAACAAGGCAAAACACTGTAAAACCGGATACAGTGTTTAATCTTTGTCCGAAACTCTAAACTCATTATGCCAAAACACTATACACTGTATCCAAGCACACAGTTTTTTTAAGAGGATAGATGGAATGAATTGCAAATTATAGTATTTTCACCTTAGTATGATTTCTGTCACACTTGTGAATGCAATAGCAATAAGTTAGATGAGTAATATCTGTCATTGTCTATTACCTAGTCCTCTAACCTTTCCGGAAACCGGCTTGTTCGGGAGGCTGGTGGAAGTCATCAAACCTGTGTTCGATACGGTTCGTAATGACTCTTGAGAACAGCTTGTATACATGGCTCAGAAGTGAGATTGGTCTGTAGTTCTTCAACAAAGTGTTGTCACCCTTTTTGAAGCAAAGAACAACCACACTCCTGTGCCATCCTTGTGGTGAAGTACCTTCGAGTATGACGGAATTAAATAACTTCTGGAGGACTAGAAGTACCGGTTTTCCACCCGCTCTCAGAAGTTCTGTTGTCATTCCGTCCTCACCCGGCGCTTTTTTATTCTTGAGTTGTTTATGAGCCATTCTTATCTCGTACAGGCTGATGTCCGAGATATCCTCAGTGTAGTGTCGAGTCAGTTTAGCTCTTGCGTCTCGAGCTGTACTAACACTGGGTTGTCGTGTTGATGTGTACTCGTATAACTGTCCGTAAAACCTCTCAAGCTCTCTCAGGATCTCCGGTTTCGTCGAAATGATGCTGCTGTTGTTAATCTTCAACTTTGTCATTTGGCTTTGCCCAATAGACGAATTCTAGCCCTGGTTCCACTCGATTGCCTCTTTGATCCGTGCCACGCAGGTCACGTCGCATCGATTTAGAGATTCGTCTATTTAGTTTGCCATATTCCGACATATCAGCTGAAGATTGCAGCCTCATCTCGGTCTGGTCTTGCATCAACTTGATGGTTCCGTTCGAGAGGTTTTGAGGCTTATTGTGGCACGGGGTCTTGAACTTGGACCCCACAGCTTGGACAGTTTCCACCAAGCCATTGTTGATCTCGTCCACAGTTTTGCATTCGGTTAGGCACTGGAAGCGATTGGGCAGTTCGAGTTGGACGTCTTCGGGGTTCTGGATGTGGGCAGGATCAGGTCGGAGCGTGGACTTCACCAGACGAGACCTTTCAAGCTCCACATTGATATTCAATGTGCCTGTGACGATTCGGTGATCGCTACCGGTTTTAATCTTGGCGATCACAGTGACATCACTGAATATTCGCTTCTTGGTCGTCATGATGAAGTCAATCGCATTTCTGGTAGTACCATATGAGCTTACCCACGTCCACTTCCTGGATGGCCGCTTCTGGAAATAGGAGTTCGTTAAATGGAGTTCTTCCTTTTCCATGAAGTCAACCAGTCGCTGCCTGTCCCCTATGGTTTCGCTGCCCATACACAAATGGCAAACTCTGAAACTCATCGCCATTCCGTGCGCCCACCTTCGCATTGAAGTCCACCATAACAATGGTGAACTATGTTTCGGAGGTATGTATGGCCTCGGATATCTCCTCATACAATGCCTCTACTACATCATCAGAATGTGTCGAGGTCAGTGCCTGTATGACCTTCAACGAATACTATTTGGTTATTCTGAGTATAAGGTATGCTACCCTACTCAATACACTGTCGACTTTCATAACGTTGTTGATGAGGGATCTGCGGACGAGAAATCCAACACCACCCTGGGATTTACGGTCTCCGTCCCAGTAGAAGAGCATGTTGCCGGAATCTAGAACTATGGTATCCTGACCCTCTCTTCGGATTTCAGATAATCCCAAGATATCTCAGCGCATTTTGCTCAATTCTTCCTCCGATGGTAGCGGGGCATCTGCCGTGGATTCTTGTTATTCACCCCCTGCTCCGCCGTTGCCCGATCCGCTACCCAGACCAGGAACAGCGGAGCTGCCGTGGACTGGGGTCCGTGTGCTATCGTTGTCAATCATAATCGGGGGGGGGGGGGGGATCGGTGGCTGTTCGCTGCTGGAAACAAATCACTCAGCGCGCGGAAGTCGGAACACAACTAATGTAAATAAAACTACTTGAAAGAGATGAACAAGGAAGAGGAATAATAAAGGCACAGGAAAGTACGAGATAACAATACTGTTGTCAATTCTGCTTTCACTGGTTGAACAGTAAACGAGCGAACTGCATGTGGGCAGTGCAAAACACTGTATTTACCTACGCATGAGCAAAATGCGTGTAGTCTAATTCGCCAAAACACTGTATACTTTGTTACAGTATTTTTCTGTGTTTATGTCTTATTTTTTATGTAATACAGTGTTTTTTTGTTTGCTCTATCTTGCAAAAAAACCGTGGAAATGAAAATGTGATCGATTATACATAATAAACAGACTTTAAGAAACTGATTGAGCCTTGTTAAGCGAAAACACTGTAAGTCGACTTACAGTCTTTTGGATTGGCACGGCAGAGCTATCCTGTTGAAACTTGGTAAGTAGATGTATTATGTGAACCGCATTAGGATTTTCACACAAAAATAAAAACACAACAAATTTTGGGGGTACCCCCAGAATTGAAACTCAAATTTTTTTTTTTTTCGCCAAACCCACACATGTGGGGTATCTATGGATAGGTCTTCAAAAATGATATTGAGGTTACTAATATCATTTTTAGGGTTCCGTACGTCCGAATACAAAAACGGAACCCTTACAGGATCACTCGCGTGTCCGTCTGTCTGTCGCTTTCAGTTAATTATCTCAGAATCAAGACCGATTAAGTTGAAATTTGGTACACATTATCAATTCCTGTGACCCAAGCACAGAGGTGTGACGTGAATAGATGAAATCTGTATATGGGAGGTAATTTTTGGGGGGAAAGGGGAAAATTAAAAAAAATATATTGAAAACTGCATCGTGTGACATATCAAATGAAAGGTTTTGATGAGAAGATCTTGAATGTATTTTTTTGTAATTTTAAATAAGTTTCCAAGTTATTCAAGAAAATAGACGAAAATTGATCATTCCCCCCCCCCCCTTATCTCCGAAACTACTGAACCTAAAATTTTGAAAAAATACAGAAATTAGTTTTCTACTTATAGATTATAGGAAAACCTATAAGAAGTCCATGATATTAAAATAACATGGTAAATCACTCAATATTGTGCGTATAGTAAATCACTCAATTTTGAAAACTGCATCGTGTGACACATCAAATGAAAGGTCTTGTTGAGAAGATCTTAAATGTATTTTTTTGTAATTTTAAAATAGTTTCCAAGTTATTCTAGAAAATAGACGAAAATTGACGATTCCCCCCTCCCCCCCCCTTATCTCCGAAACTACTGAACCTAAAATTAAAAAAAAAAAACAGAAATTACTTTTCTACTTATCTATACACCGTGTTCTTCACGTTATCCATAAACTTTAGCAAATACTTCTATGGCTTTTACAAATCAAATCCAACAAAGGAAGTAGTACTTAAAAAGGCTTCGTTACAAAGATATTTGTAATTTCATTTAATGAAATTTAATTGAGCTATGCAGTGAGAAAGTATCTTAATTTGAAATCTATCAAATACTATTTGCATTTCATTTGTTTCAGCCCGCCAAATGTTATGAATGACGTTGCCAATTCGGATAAAGAGGCATGCATATCGGGTTATTTACGTCTAGGTATTTAGTTTGTATGAAAATTAACAAAAAATAAAAAATAAGAATTTATTAATGTGTCCATAATGAAAAATGCTTACTTCCGTGGTTTGAACATCTGGTCGAAGTTTATGTATATCGTCCGGAACACGGTGTATATATAAAAGCGAGATTATAGGAAAACCTATAAGAAGTCCATGATATTAAAATAACATGGTAAATCACTCAATATTGTGCGTATGGTAAATCACTCAATTTTGAAAACTGCATCGTGCGACATATCAAATGAAAGGTCTTGTTGAGAAGATGTTAAATGTATTTTTTTTTTTGTAATTTTAAAATAGTTTCCAAGTAATTCAAGAAAACAGACGAAAATTAACCATTCCCCCCCCCCCTTATCTCCGAAACTACTTAACCTAAAATTTTGAAAAAAATACAGAAATTACTTTTCTACTTATAGATCATAGGAAAACCTATAAGAAGTTCATGATATTAAAATAACATGGTAAATCACTCAATATTGTGCGTATGGTAAATCACTCAATTTTGAAAAAAACTGCATCGTGCGACATATCAAATTAATGTAAGGTCTTGTTGAGAAGATGTTAAATGTACTTTTTTTTTGTAATTTTAAAATAGTTTCAAAGTAATTCAAGAAAAAAGACGAAAATTAACCATTCCCCCCCCCCTTATCTCCGAAACTACTGAACCTAGATAGGTAACATCGTACGGAACACTCTTCACGCGAGTCCAACTCGCACTTGGCCGGTTTTTTTTATTTTATTACCACGTTTTTATACACTCACTTTTCTTGTTTGTTTGTTTGTATGTTTGTTTGTTTGTCGTTCCGGTTGGACTTTTGCAACTCAATTTTGAGGCACTTCCCGATAAGCTAGCAGGCTGAAATTTTGCACACGCTCTGAGTTCTGATGACAATACATGACTAGCTAAGAAACGTCATAGCAAATCCAATATGGCGGCCTCCCCAAGATGGCGGACTGTCTGTTTGAAACCCACCCTCATGATATGGGTATCAAATGAAAGGGTTTGCTGTCAGAAATACGAAAAAATAGTCACGTGACTTAAATCCAATATGGTGGACGTCCAAGATGGCAGACAGGCTATTTGAAATGCACAGCTATGATATGGATATCAAATGAAAGGGTTTGCTGTCAGGAGTACGAAAAAAATAGTCACGTGACTTGAATCCAATATGGCGGACGTCCAAGATGGCAGACTGGCTGTTAGAAATCCACCCCCATGATATGGGTATCAAATGAAAGGGTTTGCTGTCAGGAATACGAAAAAAATAGTCATGTGACTTAAATCCAATATGGCGGACGTCCAAGATGGCGGACAGGCTTTTAGGCACTTCCCGATAAGCTGGCAGGCTGAAATTTTCAGGGTAGCTTCAAACCCGATGAACAAAGATAAAAATAATAAAATAATTAATAGATTTAAAAAATCTAAAAACCCACGTTTTTAAATGTCCTAAAAATAAGAAAATAACCCTACGGGGCTGAGAGAGGGGCCACTCAAAACGTGGGGGCGTATCTTTGCAAGTTACACCCACGATCTATACACGTCAAGTAAATTATATCCCATAAATAATCCCTTAAATAATATACGCCCCCACGTTTTGAGTGGCCCCTCTCTCAGCCCCGTAGGGTTATTTTCTTATTTTTAGGACATTTAAAAACGTGGGTTTTTAGATTTTTTAAATCTATTAATTTTTCTAAACTGAACAGTTTGCGCGAGAGACATTTCCAAAGTGGTAAAATGTGTCCCCCCCCCTGTAACTTCTAAAATAAGAGAATGATAAAATTAAAAAAAAAAATAATGTAGACCTCAACAAAAACTTCCAACGAAAATTGGTTTGGATGAGATATAGTTAGCAGTTTTTGAGATATAGTACATTTTGAAAAACCGCAAATATAAATTCATACAAACACTATGAAAAACAAAGTTATTTTTATTCTTTGTGTATATTACTTACTAATCTCAATATAATTATATCCCTAATCTATGTTTGCTACTCAGGGTTAGAAAAAAAAACAGTTTTTTTTTAATTTTATAAAACAAAGTGTTCAAATTGTTTTAAACAAGTGTTTTTTTTTAATTTTTTTTTTGGATTCGGTCATTTTTTCAAATTAATTCAACTATGGGTTGACGACTTAACTTATAAATAAATTATATGTTTCATTTCTAGACTAGATCTTTTCAAATTCGCTGTTTGTAATTAAATATTAAAAAAAATGTCAATGGAAAAAAAACATCTATTGTTTTTTTTTCTAACGTTTTTTAAAGTATTATTTCATGACAATGCCAATAAAAGTTAAAAAATATGACATAGCAAGGGCATATACTCAAACGGTTTAATGTCAAGCTATTAAGACTCCTGAATATTAATTTATTTTCATTTTACATGCATTCATCTGCCATGAAAAGTAGTTAGAACGAGTAATTAAAAAAACTGTTTAATTTCAAACTGTTTTAAACACTGTTTAAAACATGTGTTTTAAAACAACTTGTTTTAAACATGCCAACCCCGTTGCTACTACGGAACCCTTCATGGGCGAGTCCAACTCGCACTTGGCCGGTTTTTATTTATATGTATAGTCGACTGTCACGCCACTTCTGGGTGGTCCCGCGCGAAAACGGCGCGTGTAGGGCGCATGTTATTAAAATGACGTCATCTCTTTAGTTGTGTAGTGTACCTTACCTATCTTAGCCGTATCTAACTTATGTTACAGCATCGTTATAAAATAAGCTAATGCATTAAAAAAACCCACGTTTTTAAATGTCCTAAAAAGAAGAAAATAACCCTACGGGGCTGAGAAAGGGGCCACTCAAAACGTGGGGGCGTATATTATATAAGGGATTATTTATGGGATATATTTACATGACGTGAGATCGTAGGTGTAACTTGCAAAGATACGCCCCCACGTTTTGAGTGGCCCCTTTCTCAGCCCCGTAGGGTTATTTTCTTCTTTTTAGGACATTTAAAAACGTGGGTTTTTAGATTTTTTAAATCTATTAATTATTTTATTATTTTTATCATTGTTCATCGGGTTTGAAGCTACCCTGAAAATTTCAGCCTGCTAGCTTATCGGGAAGTGCCTCAAAGCCTGTCCGCCATCTTGGACGTCCGCCATATTGGATTAATAGCCTAGCCTAGCATAAGCCACATGACTATTTTTTTCGTATTCCTGACAGCAAACCCTTTCATTTGATACCCATATCACGGGGGTGGATTTCAAACAGCCTGTCTACCATCTTGGACGTTCGCCATATTGGATTTAAGTCACGTGACTATTTTTTCGTACTCCTGATAGCAAACCCTTTCATTTGATATCCATATCACAGGGGTGCGTTTCAAATAGCCTGTCTGCCATCTTGGACATCCGCCATATTGGTTTTAAGTCCCGTGACTATTTTTTTCGTATTTCTGACAGCAAACCCTTTCATTTGATACCCATATCATGGGGGTGGGTTTCAAACAGCCAGTCCGCCATCTTGGGGAGGCCGCCATATTGGATTTGTTATGACGTTTCTTAGCTAGTCATGTATTGTCATCAGAACTCAAAGCGTGTACAAAATTTCAGCCTGCTAGCTTATCGGGAAGTGCCTCAAAATTGAGTTGCAAAAGTCCAACCGGAACGACAAACAAACAAACAAACATACAAACAAACAAACAAACAAACAAGAAAAGTGAGAGTATAAAAACGTGGGAAAAAGGGATTTGTCCAGTTACCTTGTATTCAAATTATTAATTGTAATATGAAATCAAGGTCAGCGATTTCGCATGTGCCAATTTGCCATCCTTGTCTATTACACAATACGCTGTATAAGTTAGAGCGAGATAGGTATAGTATTGAGTGAATAAACGGTCAAACAGGCGAACATTACTTCTTATCTGATTACAACAGATCCGTCATGTGTGCCATTTTGCCATCCTTGTTTATCACACGATACCGGCGCGGCGTCATCGACTACTATAGTCGGCCGGACAGTTCTCTTTACTTTCAAAAACGCTTATTTTGATGGCGGGACATCGCAGGCTAGTGAATAAAAGGCGGATTTAAACCGATCAATCGAAAGATTTTAATGACAGAATAACAAGCGTAGCAAGTGATTCAATCATGAGAACTTCTCATGATTGAATCACTTGCTACGGATTCAAATACCTACTTCTCATTGAGAAGTAGGTATTTGAATCCTAAGCGACGCGAATGATTCATGGCCCTCAATATAAATCCGTTTAATTCAAGAGTTGCATACGATACTTTATACCTACTATGACCACGAGAAAAAGTTAGACATTTACGAGGAAAAAAAAATAATGAGACTGGGATTGGGGATGACACTGGGGCTGGGTCTGAGACTGGGAATGGGACTGGGAAGGTGACTGGAACTGGGAATGAAACTGGGATTGGGACTGTGTCTGACACTGGGAATGGGACTGGGTCTGAGACTGGAAATGGGAAGGAGTCTGAGACTGGGAATGGGACGGAGACTGGGACTGAGAATATAATATATGTATAATAATAATATAAATAAAATAATCATGTAATGTGCTGTGATGTTTTAGAATCTGGTTGTAAAAATAAAACTTTAAATTATTTCTTCTTATTCTTCTTCTGTTTATTGATTGACATATACCTAATCAACAAATCAACCTACTTTACTCAGCAAGCATCAACTTACATAAATTATTTGCGAATCACCTGAAAAAAATGAGAATTGGGCTTAGGTGTTATTCAAATTAGCCTTTAACACCACACGTTTTTCAAACATTTCATCCGACAGCTTGTAGGATTTGGGATGGTTTATCATTGTTGCATATGAAAAAAGTCTTTCTACTGGAGCCGATGAAGGTAAAGGAGTGTTGTATTTTAAGAATACTTTTTTTACTTCTGGATATCTATGAAGCATATTTAGTTCTCGTTCCATATCTGATAAATAACACGAAACTATCAAATCTGCTTTTGACCTCTGGACTCGGCATACATCTTCCTCAGTGTCCGAAGAAGAGCTATCAAATTCAAAAAAATCGTCATCTTTATTTTGTTTTTTTATAGCTGAACACGATTCAGCATTTTCAGAAACTTCTTTTGCAATAGCTGCTTTGAAAAAAGTTTTCAGCCTTTGATGATCTTCTATGGGAATACAAGCAAACCATTTTGTTTTAAATCTTGGCAAAGACATTGCAGCGATCGCTGCATTTTGTGCTTTGGCATTAGAAAAATCAAAAATATCATTAAAACGGTTATTCAAGCTTTCCAAGTGTGTTCTTGCTAGATCATTGCAGTAAACAAAGTTTTCATTGCACAGTTTTTGTAATTTTCTTCTTAGAGATAATAAGCATGGAAGTAGCAAGCCATAGAACATATCCTTTTCACCTTGCAAAATGTCAAGTGCCTCAGCTATTGGTTTAGAACATTTTAAATATTCTTGAATGTAATGGAATTCTGTTTGGCGCAACTGGTCACTGCCACTGATTTTTAGAGCTTCATACAATGGAGTGCTTTTATCATTTATAGCATATATTTGTTCTAGGGCGTCATAAGTACTATTCCACCTAGTGTCTCCTGGCCTTGATAGCGTGTGCCCTAAAACTGCTTGGATTATTTCTGCTGATTTCGGCCGACCAGCAGCATTCCATAATATGTTGCATTTATTTAATACTCGCTCGTGAATTTTGGATAGGGTGGTATTTTTATTACGAAGCACTTTTCCAGCGTCTGTGGTTGCACATAAATTAAGTTTATGAGAAGAACATCTCAGATGTGCTGGTAGTTCAGGAGACACATGAATAGTTTCATGAGACAAAAGATCCCATTCAGATTTGTCATGCGACGTTGTACTGCTCACTTCTGACTTAATGTCTTCTGCGGCATTAAAAACATCGTCACCGTCTGGACCTTCGTAGTTATATTCAGGTGTTGTAGTCGAATGAAAAGACTCTACTTCCACCCCAAACTCATTAAAAGCTTTTACAAAATTAGTACCGTTGTCTGTAATTGTACATAGAACTTTTCTTGAGTCTATTCCAAATTCACTATGGATATCTTCTAAAAGAAAAGCAATTTTATCGTAGGAATGCGTTCCTTTGAACCTTCGACATGCTAGTGTTTTAGATTTTCTTTGTAAATCAGGTGTAATCCAATGTGCCGTGACGCCTATAAAACTTCTTCTTTTTCCGGACCAAATGTCTGCTGTAGTACATACATATAAAATATCTCGAAAGGCGGTTTTTATATCATGTATTTCTTTGATATAGTAATCCTGTATATATCGTCCCAATGATCGTCTACTCATTAAGTTTAAGCCATTTTGACACATACCTGCATTTTCATATGATTTTTTTAAGTACGGATCTTCAATTGCTCTGAGCGATGTCATAGAATGAATGAAAAATTTGGTAACATTTCCACTAAATTCCTCTTGCGATACGTTAACCTTAGATTGTAACGGAGTTCCTGAAGTTGTTTTCTTAGTTTTTTTGTAATTATCAATATATGTTTTATAGTCGTTGAATGCACTTTCTCCATGTTTTCTTTTTAGGTGCGTGATAAAGTTAGAAGTTGACGGCAACGTTGCGGATATTTTTATTTGTTTTGGCAAGCACAAGGTACACAGTCCAACTCGTTTGCGATCATTTGACTCTTCTTTAGAAAATTGATAGAACTTGCCATCAAGAATACGTGGCAAATTTATGTCAACATTTTCCACGAAGTTATTAGAACTTGAAGTTGAAGCTTCATCGCACAGTGCTTGAAACACATCTGACTCGTTCATATTGCACAACTAACAAACAATACAATAAAATAAAAGCGGTGCGCGCGCAATAGCGTTGTTAAATTACGAAGTGGCAAACGGACGTACACACTATTAGACGTAATCGAACACACTGCCATAAAAACTGACAAAAATCCGTTAAATTCGGCAATGCAAAAGAAATGTTATGAGTACTAGTTACCTACGACCACAGAACAATATGAACAGTAAGGAAACTACGTACTGATCGGTCGAAACGGCACACTCGCACAAACATGCGCATCGACGCGAATGATTTATTGTTTTAATCGATATCAAATTAAAAGTCCGTGTAATCGATCTTAATAAATTCATGAATTTATTTTTAAATCCAACATGACGGCTGGGCTGGTACAAATTTCTCCTTAGGCCCGGCGCCCACTATCGGCATCGGCACGCCTCGGCATTTTAGGTGATAAAAAGCATTATAGACATTAACTTCATAGCAACAAAGTAGAAATTTCCATGATATATGATCGTAGTAACAAAAATACCGCTTTAGGTATGCTTGAGGCTAATGCATAGGCAATTTCTACTTTATTGCCATGAAGTTAATGTATAACGCTTTTTATCACCTAAAATGCCGAGGCGTGCCGATGCCGATAGTGGGCCTCATGGTTTTCGAGGGTGTTGAAGCCGATAGTGCTGTTAAAGTGTAAATCCAAGACGGTGGCTGCAAAAATTATCATGTTTTTCGTCATGGGTGTCGTTATCATGGTTCTCGAGGAGGATATTGTAAAAATTGCTGTGTGATAATTAAACTGTTTCGTGTTTTAAACTAGGTACCTACCGTCTTTTACTGATATTAACCGATGCCTTGAGGTTATGCCTATTTAAATTTTATTTGTAAATTAGTTATTTCAACTCGATTGTTTATCACTAATTCACTACAGAAAACAAAAAATGTTTTGTGTGTAACGTATCGTAGCAGGTGGCGTTCTGTTGTTTCTGCCTATCCTCATGGGAAAACGGCGTAAGTTTATTTATGTATGTTGTAAACTAGTAATATCAACTCGATTGTTTGATCACTACAGAACACTAAAGTTATAAATTTCAAATTCAAAAACATTAAGAGTGACAGCTCTACTAGTTATTTCTGCAACGAGGTATGCCTACTTGAAATACTGTCTTAGATTATTCACTGTGCTACAAGTACCGAATTGCGGCTTCTTTTGAGAAAGCGCGCGCAAACCAAAATGTCCACAGTGACGCAAAATGAAGTAATACATTTCCGTCCTTATGCTTTTTACTTTAATGTCGAAAATCTATTATTTCTTTTATTGTAAATGTTCATTTTCGTATGAAGGTAAGCGGCGCCTTTGTGCCCTTTGTACGCGCGGCGCGCCGCGCCGGTCGGCGCTTGTCGGCGCCTCAAAGAGTGTCAGCACAATGACGGGACCCCCTTTAGAGGGTTATACCCTGCCGAGGTCGCGGGACTAAACAAGAACCTTGACCCCGGAACGTAAAGGGCTATTGAAGGACGCCGTGGATTTTAGTCAGTACAAGTCTGACAGTCCCTCCTGCCCTGCCGTGTGTGGGAGGACTCACTTGATGATTTTACTTCGCTAAAAAAAAAACAGGTAGATAGATTACTTTTGGCAAAAGTAGTTACTTTTTTGTAATCTGATTACTAACTACGATTAAAAGTAGTTAACTACATGTAGTTACGATTAAAAGTAGTTAACTACATGTAATCGTAACTACATGTAGTTAGATTACTTTTGGCAAAAGTAATCTAACTACATGTAATCGTAACTACATGTAGTTATGATTACTTTTGCCAAAAGTAATCTAACTACATGTAGTTACGATTACATGTAGTTAACTACTTTTAATCGTAGTTAGTAATCAGATTACAAAAAGTAGTTAACTACGCCCTACTCTGGGTGGCATCAATGTTTTGGTATTTGGTGACCTGATGCAACTTCCACCTGTAAACGGTCACTGGTGCTTTGAACAACCAGCATGGTGTGAGGCCGAAGTACATCTGTGGCACCAATTCCGGCTATGTGAGCTGACCGTCAACATGCGGCAACGAGATGATAGCGAGTTTATTGACATCCTTAATAATTTGCGAGTCGGTCAGCTGACAACGAATCAGTTAGAGTTGCTAATTGAACGGAAACAAGTACCGAAAACAGGTGAATTCGCAGACGGTGTCGCTGTTAGGATTTATCCTACGTTAAAACAGGTTGACACCTATAACAGCATGATGACCGAAATTATAGCCACTCGCAGTCGCCTGTACACAATCAATGCAGTAGATGAGTCCAGGGAGTTGGCCACATACGGCAGGACACCCCCAGCGACCGCTGTTCCGGCTGACCCAAACAAATGCGGCGGCCTTGTACAGACTATTCAACTGGCTGTGGGCTCTCGTATTATGCTTCGGAGAAATATGTCAATAACGGACGGTTTAGTGAATGGGGCGATGGGTGATCTCAAAAGATTTAAATGGCCGGCACTAAGAAGAGACCAACTTGAGCCAGGTGAACTGCCTGATGCCATTTTGATATTATTTGATGATCCATCAATAGGAGTGCGTCTTAAAGATGATGATGGATACATTTACATAGCCCCAGTGACGGCAACCTATCAAGGCAATCGTGGTTATGGTGATATCGAGAGGCGGATGTTGCCAGTCATATTGAGTTGGGCTGTGACGGTACACAAGTTGCAAGGATGCACACTCAGTTCTGCGGTAATCGACTTAGGGCCTAAAATCTTTGCAAAAGGCCAATGTTATGTTGCTTTAAGTCGAGTGAAATCCTTACAAGGCATGGCTTTATGTGATATAGATTCAAAGAAGCTACTGAACCATCCCCATGATAACAAAGCGTTAACCGAAATGACCAGGATGAGAAATGTACTTTTGCAATAGATAGATACTGCATTTAATACAAATAAACGAACCGAAATGTCTACGAACGAATCGATGAGTTTGTCTTATCTTATTTAATACTGATGTGTCTATAATCGCCTTCCAGTTTCACCATCAGACCGGACGGCTGATGCGTGTTTTCCATAGGCAAGATAAAACCGATCCGTGCGGGCAACGCCACAGGATATTCATGATTGTTATATACTAAAACCCTTTTCAGAAGTTTTCTGAAAATCGCATCAAAATCGGTTCAGCCAAACCCGAGACAATCGTAGACAAACACACAATCGACTTGAAAATCAATAATCCAAGTAAGCAACAATCGTCTTTCATTCATCTTTAAAACGTCAACGTCACGGGATATTCATTAGTGTTATATACTAATACCTTCCCCAGAATGTAACGAACACTTTTTTGAAAACCGCATCAAAATCGGTTCAGTCAAACGCGAGATAATCGTGGAACAAACATACAATCGTCTCTCAAAATCTAGAATCCAAGAAAGCAAAACGCGATCTATGCGGCAACGTCACGGGATATTCATTAGTGTTATATACTAAAACCTTCCCCAGAATGTATCGAACAGTTTTCTGAAAACCGCATTAAAATCGGTTCAGTCAAACGCGAGATAATCGCGGACAAACATACATACATACATACATACATACAGGTCGAACTGAGAACCTACTTTTTTTTTTTGAAGTCGGTTAAAAATGGATTTAAATTTAGGACGTAAGCGATCCGTCGTAACCGTCTAGTCCACGCTATCGTTCGATTCCAACTGAACGAGTACGGTGGTTGTTTGACGTTTATGGCGTTCCACCAGAGTGACAACACAATTGTCACTCTCGTCCGCTCAATGTCATTCGATAAATCACACAATCAATGTCAAAATAGGGTCTTCAATCTCTACTACTAGATGGCGCTAGAGACGCGCCTTCACGGCCGGACTGACAATCGCCCGTCCTCGGGCGAATATGTATTCCTGCAACAAGAATGTACCATACTGTTAGTCGAGCCGCCATGCTCGTCCACTCTGACATAAGCCAGTGCCTCTTTAGGCCACAGCCTATTTCGAACTCACTCTCGCAATTTGCACCGCTCTTTTCCTTATACGATGCGTAGCCCGGACAAATGCGTCCCTTCGACTTGCCCCAAGTGCAAGACCGGACAACACCGTCCCTTCGACTAGCCATCGGCTCACTCATGATGCGTAGCCCGGACAAATGCGTCCTTACGACTTGCCCCAAGTGCAAGACCGGACAGCACCGTCCCTTCGACTCGCCATCACTCACGTCAACGAACTAGATTCGTACGTCCCTTCGACCAGCACCGCTAAGCCCGGACAATACAATCCATTCGTGACACACAGACGCATGCGTCCCTACGAACCCGCTAGCACTCTAGTCAGGACCGGACAACATCTCGTCTTTGGGTTTGCGTCCTTTCGAGTTACCAACCAACGGGTAAAACCGGACAACAACACCCACACGTAATCACATCACATAATCTGAACGTACCTTAAGTTCTGAACATTGGGGTGCTACGACAGGAAACCTCCACGTGCGTCCGTGGACTGGAGTTCCCTCTCGGATACGTCCGGGGGGAAGACCAGTTTTTCGGGCCGGTGCGCCCTGGGATGCGGGCAAAAACTCTCCTTAGGCACTGTGTGCCTAAGGGGTTTCTTTGCCCGTATGCAAATAGCCTGTCAGGTGGACGCTCCAACGCGTGTCCCTCTGAACAGCAGAGGGCACAGCGGCGGAGCGGGCTTGCGGACGGTGAGTAATGGGTATGCTCGCCGTCCGACCAAGGACCAAGCCCGGGTCGGTGGCGCGTCGTGTTTCACGCGTCACCGACGGGGCCCCTTATGGGGCCAAATGCCTGCCGGGGTCGCGGATTTTTCTTAATCCAGGATACCGTGGCCCCGGAACGTAAAGGGCATCCGACGGAACACGGGTGGATTTTAGTCAGTAAGAGTCTGACAGTCCCTCTCGCCCCACCCAGGGCGGGAGGACTCATTTGATGATTTTGCCACCCTAAAAAAAAAAAAGTTCTGAACATTATACTCGGTGGACGTCTACTTCTACGTCAAAGGTCATAGGTCCCTCATCTTCCGAATCAGCACTAGCTGTTTCAGAAGGGGCCGTAAGCGTTTCAGACGATGCAGTCAGAGTAGCGGAATCTGCAGTCAAGGTGTCAACACTGCGAGCCGACATAGTCTCAAAATCAGCGTCAATAATGCCTTCTGACTGCATATCTACCGCCTTCACGGCTTCCTCGTCATTCATAATGCCTTCAGCTAATTCCATTAAGCCTTCGTGACCTCCCGGCACCAAACGCAAATTTTCGTGCGAATACTTTAACGTACGGCAAGGACCATCTACACTTTTTAATTCGTAGCGGTCATTTTCCAGAACATTGGTGATCACGAAAGGTCCTCTGAACTTTCGGTCAAGTTTCGTTTGATTGCGTTCCGAACTTTTAACGAAAACGTAATCACCTTTATTAAATGGCTTTACTTTAGCTCTTCCGCGATTAAAACGAATAGTCTCAGCGTTAGCAGCTTTCCCTATATTCTTGGATGCATTTAAGCGTATCGCTTCTAAATTTAAGCGCTCGCCATCTCCAGTTGAAAGCTTAGAAATTCCTAACGAGTACGACCGAACTCCAAACATTAATTCAGTCGGGGTATATTTCGTGACAGTAGACCTTGTCACAGAATACTTAATAGTACTATAGGTACAGAAATACTACTCCCAAAAAAAATCAAACAAATGTAAAATCTATACACCAGAGAATAAAGTACATTTTAACTGGCAGCCGTACCGCCCACCTACTTTTATAATAGCCTATACTTCCCGTGCGCAAGCAAAAATGTACTGAATGGTTACGCGCGAGAGTTTATTTTGGTTTATCTGACGCCAACGACATTAAAAGGTTACTATGGGTCAAGCTCAATAGGGTTGCGAGTTTAGGCACAAATAGGTAGGTACTAGGTACCTATGCGTATTTTATGCATTTATTAAATTACATTATTACCAAAAATACCTATAATGTTCCTCAAGGAATTTTGTTTTTATCATCAGCCTATATCATTTTGGTTTCGTCATCGATTACTACATACATTATCGATTGTTAGCATAGAATGTTTATAGTAGGTACCTACGGCACCTTACGTGAGGAATATATTATGTATAATAATATTATCTTTTCTACCTATTATTGTTATATTTTTGAACATTACATCTTACAAAAAAAAAAAGAATAATATTTAAAAGATTGTTATCGTCTATGGAAAAATAGCTAGTCCTTATCATTTTACACTCAATAGACCAATTAAACTCAAAAGACCAATTACTATCGCATACTGTCACAGACCCCGCGTTGCGGTTGCGTGTCTTTGTATTGTAGGTAGGTAAAAAAGTCACGAAAGCACCGAATTTTATTACGATCGCTGACCTTGAATGTGTAGTGTGGCCATTTTCTGAGTTTGAACGTGCTTAAACAACAACGCTATCATCTTTCTACCGATCTTAATTCATAGTACTCAGCTTAAGGTGAGTGAGAGTGATGTCAGGTTTGATATTCGTATTTTTATCTTGGTCGTCTAGTAGGCTCACCCCCCCCCCCCTAGTATCTCACCTAATTTCCAAACTTGTTACCTAGGTACCTAATCAAGATCAGTTAAGCCCATACTCCACAAGCAGGTAGATAATTTTGTTGATCATTATTAAGTAGGTATGTACTATTTTTTTTTTCTTCATAATAATATTGTGTTATTAATTTACCAAAAGCACCTAAAGCAAGAAACTTGTGCGTAACTACACGTAACGTAACAAAAATATTAAGTAGACGGAGCGCGTGCGGAACGGGTGGCGCGTGGCAGCCGTAGTGAATGGGCCACGGCATAATGGCCCCGCAACTACTTGCAGTTTTATGCCTACACCGCGGAGTGAGACAGGCTTGACCTTGTACTATTTAGAGCAAGTTGCACGTTGCCTAACTCATCGCGCCAATTCTTGTGCGATGGATCATTTTCAATGATTGTAAGTAAAGATTTTAGGGTTCGCATTACCCGTTCGACCTGACCATTTGCTCTACTTGAGCCAGTGGCGATGAAGTGAAGATCAATGTGATGTTCCGCACAAATTTTTTGTATTCACCGCTAATATAGCAGCGACCCTGATCAGCCACAATTCGTTTAGGAGCCCCGAACAAACAAACAGCTTTCTTCAGTGCCATAATGGCACTGGCCGCATCTAAAGAGGTGGTGTGTTCTAACAGGACGTACTTGGTAAACGAATCAATGATGACAGAACAGTACTCTTTTTGATCACTCTTGCCTGTCAATTTTCCAGTAAAATCTATGTGGAGCGTGTGCCAAGGGGTTGGCTCTTTAGGAATGGGGTGTAGTCTAACTGGTTGGGCACCTGAGGGACCTTTCGAGGCTTTACATATTATGCATGAGTCGACAAACCGGCGAACACTTTTCGACATCTCGGGGAACCAATATAGATCGTAAATTTTGTCGAGAGTCTTATCGGGGCCCAAATGTTGAATTTGCGAATGAATGTGACTGATCAGAGTCCATACCAATGAGCGGGGTACTATAGGTAACCAAGAAACAGTTTTATTGCGGTTAATTTTCCGATAAAGAACACCATTCCTAACGTCATAAGTTTGTGCTACATTCTCCGGCAAATCACCGTCCGAAAATTTCTTTATAATGTCTTGGATTTCAGCGTCGCGCTTTTGCTCGACAGACAACCAACCAGCATGCAACTCTACGAATTTAACAACTTTCTTTGCAGTAGTAGAACTTGGAGAGGCTTCAAACTTATCTGAACAATGTTCCAAAGCTGTTGCGGTCTCAGGCAGGTGATTTCGCGATAGATAATCGGCGTGTTCCATGCTTTTCCCTTCACGGTAAACGATATCAAAATCGTACGCTTGAAGCATGGCCCACCACCTATGAACGCGGGGTGTCAAATCGACCTTTGATTTAGACGCCTTCAACGAGTTACAGTCGGTATACACTGTGAACTTACGGCCGTGCAAATAGTGACGGAAATGTTCGACCGCTCGAATTATCGAATGATAACGAGACTCAACCTCAGTCGTGCGGCGGCTAAAATAAGCCACTACGTGTGGCATATTGTTTTTTCTTTGGATAACTATAGCCCCGTATCCCTCCGAACTAGCGTCACAGTGGAGCTCTACCGGCAGTTTTGGGTCAAAAATTGTCAAAACCGGCTTTTTCTGATCTCTTCGTGTTTTTCCGTCCACTTAATGCCTCCTTTTAACTTTGTAAGAGGGTACAGCGGACCGACTATCTGTGTATAACTAGGGATAAATTTCCTAAAATACGAAGATAGGCCAAGAAATTGGCGAACTTGAGTTGCTGTCTTTGGGGGAGGAGCATTGGCCAGAGCCTGAATTTTAAGGGAGTTAGATCTAACCTCGCCGGCTTGGATAGCATAACCTAGATAGTTAACTTTGGTTTTAAGAAACTTACACTTACGTAAATTCAACGAAAACCCAGCTTTTGTCAGAGCTTCCAGGCATTGGTCTAACCGTCGCAGACCCTCTGCGACGCCAGAGGAATGGCAGAGGACATCGTCCATGTACACCAGGGGTCCATCTTTCAAATATTTAAGTGCATCATTAATGCACCTCTGATATACCGACGGCGCATTGCGTAAGCCAAATGGCATTGCAACATATTCGTATTGCCCCTCGGGCGTCACGAAAACCGTCTTTTCTACGGATTCTGGATGAATCAAAATCTGGTGGAAACCAGAGGCCATGTCTAAAGAAGAAAAGTAATAAGCTCCGATGAGCTGGTCTATTTGGTCGTCTATAAGTGGTAGGGGATAGTGCTCAGGTCGCGTGTTTGAGTTGAGTTCTCTGTAGTCGACGCACATTCTATCCGTGTCGTCCTTTTTCTTCACTAAGAGAATCGGACTAGCAAACGGCGAGGAACTCTCTCTAATAACACCAGCTTTCAATAGCTCCTGAACCTTATCCCTCACCACCTGTTTTTCGATGGGAGATAAACGGTACGGTCGCCGTTGGACTATTTTATTAGGGTCAATAAGTTCAATTTTCATTACACCCGTATTAACACGTTTAGTTGGAGTATCATTTATAAAGTGATCAGTATACTTCATCAAAATACCCAGTAAGGCTTCCTTCCCGTCCCCGACTAAATCTGTATCTACAGCCGCGACGTCAATACCTTGTACACTTTCGCAAAAATTTATTTTCTCATTAGTGGATATAAGAAGATTTTCGTTATCTATCTCAACACGCACTCCATTTTCCAGGACGTCCCTACCTACAATAACGTTTTCTGAAATGCAGTTGTCTGGCACGATATGAAACAAGAGAGTCAAGCAAAGATTATTAATTTGGACAGTGCTAGAAATCTGCCTATTACACTCAATATCGTCTCCCCCAATGCCAGTCAAATAGACGGTTCTATTGCGTTCAATGCCGGGGAAATCCGAAGACACAGATTCTTTAATCAAAGAACAAGAGGAGCCACTATCAAAAAGGAAACAGATATGCTCACCAGATGCCGTCGTCAGTTTACCTCTCGAAGTCTTGTGCTCGCAAGTGTTGACCTCCCTGACCGCAGCGCCGCCTCTCTTCTCAGGGCATGAAGTAGATACATGGCCAGGTTTCCCGCACGAGAAACAGGTGACTGGTGCCGACTTGTCCTTGACCTGATCCGTGTTGGAACCATCCGGTCGATTAGCTGAGTCGTCACGTCACCTTTTACACTCTGCTATTTTGTGTTCAGGTACTCCACACCGATGACATTTTCCGTTGAACTTCGAGTCTGACAGGCGAGGTCTTTTTGCTTTATTGTCATTACCATCACTATCTTCAGTACGACGCTTTAAAGAAACCCCACCAAGTGTTCGGAAGAGTTGAGCACGCGTTGTGAAAGCATAGGAGTTCAGTTCACGACGAATCATGTGGTCTTTCGAGCTCGGAACAGAAATAACGAATCCAGTGATTGCCTCTTCTGACATCTCGACTTTAGGGATTCGCTCGATTAGTGCCCATAAACGCATAGCCGATTCACTAGCAGTCTCCTTTGTTCCGATCTGAAAGCGCAACACTTCATCGAAATGGTCCTGTATCAATTTGGGCTCTGCAAATTTCGCCAGCAATGTTTGCTTCACAACTTCCCAGGTTAAGTCTTCCAAACGCAACTTAGTCAAAACAGATGCCGCTCGTCCTTTTAGTGCAGTTGTCAGAGCAACCAAAAGTTCCACGCCACTCAATTTCTTGCTGTTAATAATCAACTCGGAAACACGGCACCAGCCCTTAACATCAGCATCTTCGTCATCTGGATCGAACTTGATCAACTGAACCGCATTAGTGTTTGGTACAGGCTGCGATGTTTGCTGCGGCATTGCTAACAAACGGGTTAGCAGGGCTTCCATATTGGTGAGCAATCCACTTTTGCTAGGTTGATTATGGGGCTGAGTATCTTTATCCGACTGTTTTTCGAATCCCACTTCTGATAAAGGCACGTGGGTACCATTATCAGAATCACTCATCATAAAGTGGGTAATCGCACGAGGTATTTTAGAAATAAGTAGACAGGTCTCCGATCAGCAGCCTTATAATCACGATTCACAATTTAAATTACAAAAATCACTTAATTTAACGTAGATGAAAATGGATTTAAATTTAGGACGTAAGCGATCCGTCGTAACCGTCTAGTCCACGCTATCGTTCGATTCCAACTGAACGAGTACGGTGGTTGTTTGACGTTTATGACGTTCCGCCAGAGTGACAACACAATTGTCACTCTCGTCCGCTCAATTCGATAAATCACACAATCAATGTCAAAATAGGGTCTTCAATCTCTACTACTAGATGGCGCTAGAGACGCGCCTTCAGATTTATAAAGGTTTCAAAGCTGGCCACGATTTTGAAAAAAAAACAAAATGGCGGCGGTAGGTATGCCACAAATCTTCAAACCCCTTTCATAAGTGTATGTATGTATGTTTTTATGTTTGTGCACGCATATCTCCGGAACTATAAGTTCGATTTAAGTAATTCTTTTTTAGTTGTACTAGGTATTGTTCAATTTAGTGTACACTGCAAGTTTCATCAAAATCGGTTCAGTAGTTTTAGAGATATGGATTTTTTTATTTTTGACGGATTACAAGATTAGTGCATTTATGTAAGAAAATTTTGTATTTTACAAGAATTTGGGTTGAATATGTAATAAATAAACTAAAAAAGGGTAAAATAAAAACTTTTTTAAAAAAAAGTACCAACTTCAAAACAAATACAAAAAAGTTTAAAATAACTTTTCTTTCGGAAGTCGGTGGCTTTGTTTTGTTGTGTCATTGACTATTGCCACCGACTTCCGAAAGAAAAGTTATTTTAAACTTTTTTGTATTTGTTTTGAAGTCGGTACTTTTTAAAAAAAAAGTTTTTTTGGATCCAAATTTCGAATCAGCCCCATAACAATGTATCTGAAAAACTATGCAATGTATGAACTTAAAATGATGTAATTATCGCCGCCAATCCTCTTCAAATAAGGTAAGGGTCTTTGAAGAAACAATAATAAAACAGACTGGCCTTACACTAACGTCTTTGTTATCTCAAAAAAAAAAAAATATATCATCCATACTTTAAATGGATTGCACGAGTTTTGACATAGTTGTCCCTTACCCCAATTTGCATTGTCATACTTTAAGCAGTGTCAACGTTACACCTATTTGAATCGAATTATATTTAGGTTCGGTGTCCGTTACACTAATTTGCTCGTGAGAAGTAATGAATATTTATCCCCGTTACCTTTATTTACACACACACTACACTTCTAACTTCATAACACAAGATTGCACGTACTTGCACTATTACCATCCTTTCTATCTCACAACGTCTTTCTGTGTGCGAAAGAGAGGATGATACCAATGCGATAGCAGCGCGCGGGCATCAAAAAGTCGCTGTCAGTGCGAGTTCATTCGAAAAACAAAACCATTTTAACCAATTGCTTCGACGCAGACAGAAATTACAGCAATTAGGGCCTTACTTATAAACATTGATTAGACGTTACTTATCTTAAATAGCTCTTAAGTCACTTGCCATCTCTATTCATTGAAATAGAAATGACAAGGACAGGTGATATTTAATCGGTAGCTAAGCAACACAAGTTTTTATAAGTAAGGGGGTTAGTGATTAAGATAACACAGTAAGTGGAAGGGACACTTACAGGAATTTGTTGGCTGAGGTTTCTTCGATAGCTGCCTGTATACCCACGCTGGTTCACGCGTTAATCCCACCAAATTTCACAAGAGAGATTAAAAGTTCACCACACAACACCAAATAGTTTTTCTTAATTGTTTTAGAGATCTTAGCGAGAGTGGGTTTGCGAGCGCGGGCGCACGGATTATACGTGTCGCCGGTAGGGTAGCGGAATGACGAGTGCGTGAGGCGGGGGGTAGTTTGGGATGAACGGGACGGAAGAGAGTGGGAGTGAGAAAGGAATAGGTTTGAAGGGAGCGGGAGATGGTCCTTTCTCGAATGTGTAATATGTATAGAATTTAATGCAATGCGGTAAATGTGCGTTTATGAATTCAATAAATAATTAAAATTAAATGTAAATAAAATAACGCGAATGGCGCAGACAACTCCCCCGGCCTAGAGGTTTTCCTCTAAACTAAAACTTTATGAGAACTTAAATTAGATAATTAAATGAATTTAATTAAAACATAGAGGTAAGAAATTTTTTAATTATTGCGTAGGTAGAGGACAAAGCCGCACTACCGGGCGTATGTAGGAACCGGACGCCGTTCTAACCTTCACAGTCCTAACTATATTATCTTTGCCAGGATAAGTCGCATCTATGACACCTAAAGGCCAACAAAGCGGGTGAGCGTTGTTGTCTTTGATAACGACAATCGTACCTACTTCAATAGGCTTTGACGGTGTGTTCCACTTCTCCCGCTGTTGCAAGGAAGTGAGGTACTCCTGACTCCAACGTTGCCAGAAGGAATGAGTTATTTTATTAAGAAGTTGATAACGCGATAACCGATTATCTGAAATGTCCGTGACATCTTCAGCAGGTAAAAATTTAAGCGGAGTTACGTTTAAAAAATGATTAGGCGTTAAAGCACTAATATCAGACGGGTCAGAGCTTAGAATACTTAAAGGTCGATTATTTAAAATACATTCAATTTGAACAAGTACAGTACTAAACTCCTCATATGTTAATATTTGAGAACCAATGACTTTAAAAAGATTTGTTTTGACACAACGAACATTAACTTCGCTGAGTCCATTAAAATGAGGACCGTAAGGCGGGCTATGTTTAAACCGTACACGATGTTCAGCTAGTTGTTCCCCTATGTAATTTATATGAGATTTGGACTGAATTAAAGCGTAAATTTGGTTCAATTTGCGCTTTGCGCCAATAAAGTTTGTGCCTCCATCACTATAAATCATAGAGACAGGACCTCTACGAGAGATAAAACGCTTAAAAGCGGCGAGAAACAAATCAGAACTTAGGTCAGAGACTAACTCTAAGTGTACTGCCTTTAGTTGTTAGACAGACGAACACACAAATGTAAGCTTTGTGGCTCTTAATTCCGCGTTTTCGGATATGAGTAATGTAGAAAGGACCACAGTAGTCCACAGCGGTATTAACAAACGCTTTCGCTTGTGAAACGCGAAAGTCAGGTAGATCACCCATAGGAGGGTAAGTATTTTGAGGTTTAAGTTTAAAACATTTATTACAACTATGCACACGTTGTCTTATAATGTTACGAGCAGATAAAATCCAGAATTTCTGTCTTATTATTGATAATAAAAGAGCGGGACCCGTATGTAAATTAGTTACATGATAAAAGTCTATTAAGAGTTGAGTAAAGCGTGATTTAGTTGGAATTAAAATGGGGTGCTTTTGACCATAATCAAGTTGAGAATGAGTTAACCTTCCACCTACTCTGAGAATATTATTGGAATCTAGAAAGGGGTTGAGTTTAGCGAAACTTTTATTTAAATTTTTATTAGTTTTTAAAGCGATAATTTCTTCAGAGAAATATCTACTTTGTATGTAACGTATAAGGTATATTTCCGCGGCATCCAAATCCGAAACGGTGATACAACCACGCGAGTTTAGTAGCTTGCAGAATCGTAATATCAAGACAAAACTACGTAGTAAAATAGAATATTTAGAAATGCGGTCAATTAAAAATTGAATAGGTTGAGGACATTCTTGCGTTATTTTACTTGAGAGAGCGATATTTTTGGTTTCCATTACTTCCGAATTATTATTTATATTGACCTTAAATGGCTTGATTGGCCACTGATTTAAGGGGAATGAAACCCAATGCGGAGCGTTAAACCAAAGAGTTAAATCTCATAATTGTTTAGGCGTTACGGGACGAGAAACTACGTCAGCGGGATTTTCAGTTCCATCGATGTGAAACCAATGTTTAGCAGGTAATTTTGAATTAATTTCAACAATGCGATTTGCGACAAAGGTATGAAATCTATGCGAGGGCGAGTGGATCCAGGTGAGCGTGACTGTTGAATCAGAAAAAGCAAAAATATTATTAATTTTACAGCGTTTACTTAAAACTTCTATAACTGAGTTCAATAAGTTTGCTAAGAGAAGAGCAGCACATAGCTCGAGGCGAGCTAAGGGCGTATTTTTAAGCGGAGCGACGCGAGATTTAGAAGTTAGTAAGAGGACTGATCCGTAATCTTCATCGTTATAACTAACCCTTATGTAAACAGCGGCACCATAACAGCGCTCACTGGCGTCTGCGAACCCGAGGAGAATGATATGAGAACCAGAAGTGATACCTACATGTCGTGGGAATTTTATTTGTTCGAGATAGGAAAGTTCTTTGTGAAATTGATTAAATTTATTTTCAATGTGAGCGGGTACAGGATCATCCCAATCAAGATCATGCTTCCAACATTCCTGAACTAAAACTTTCATGAATGCGATAACTGGACCTATAAGACCTAACGGGTCAAACAATCGTGCGGTTGCGGATAAAACGGTACGTTTCGTACATTTAAGAGAATTACCATTTATTTTAAATTGAAAAGAGTCTTCTACAGGATTCCACTGCATACCTACAATTTTAGTATTATTATTAGCGTCAGCGTCAAATTCAATATTTTGCGGATTTAAATGAGTTGAAGGAATTTTATTTAAGAGTTCGGAATTATTAGAGATCCACTTTACAAGGTTGAAACCGCCTGAACTGAACATGGCGACCATTTCTTGATATGTCTGCTCAGCTATTTCAACGCCATCTAGCGAACACACATAGTCATCCATATACATATGGTTTTCAGCCTCGTAAGCAGCGAGCGGGTATTTATCCCGACTATCAGATGCGAGTTGGCGAACTACTCTACTTTGTAGATTCGGACCTACATAAAGGAGATCATTAAGCGATTTACCTGAGCTAGTTTTACAGCTAGCGTCAAGCACGATGCGAGTTTTACTGGACTGTTTATCCGGACGGTAAACAGCACGATGCGGAATATAATAATGCGGGATATCGAGAGAGGGGTCTTTGACCTTTGCCAAATAACCGTTGTCAAGATAATCTTGAAGCGTAGCGTTGTAATTAGTTCTGATGTCGGGATCAGAATCTAACTTTTTTTCTAAATGAACGAGGCGGCGCATCGCCGTTGAGTGCGAATTTCCTAAGTCTGTACACGGAGCCTTAAATGGTAGCTGCACTGTGTATCTACCTGTTTCATCGCGAGAGTAAGTTGAATTAAAAATTTGTTCACACGCCTGATCATCAGGACTCATGTGAATCTTATTAGGGACGCTTTCCAGCTCCCAAAAGCGTTGCGTGAGCGTATCTAAGCTAAGCGTGCTAGTAGCGCACAGAAAAGTCTGCTCGGTTTTATTTTTGTTTGATTGCGTGGGGCGAGCGCGCGAAGCTATGCGAGATTGACAATCAGCCCGACCCATGGCTATGTAGCCAAGGGTGGTTTCTACAGCGACCGCCGAGGAGCCAGGTAAAGCTACCTTTCCACTTCCCAACAAAAGCGGGAAAAGTTCATTGCCGAGGAGGCAATCTATCTCACCGGGAACGTGGAACGCGTCATCAGCCATGGGTAAATTACGTAATGGAGCGAGATTTGTGATATCTATTGATACGTTGGGCAAGTCGTCAGTTATACGATCTAAAACCCGAGCGTGAATTGTATAACAACAGCGGTGATCAAAGCGGGAAAATATTTTAAATGTTGTAGTACCAAACGAGGGTATTTTAGCGTGACCTATACCGAAAATGGAAGATTTGTCAGGAGTAATTTCTAAGTTTAAGCGTTTACAGCAAGCCTTTGTAACAAAATGACTCATTGAGCCTGTATCAAGAAAAACGCGGAGAGTATAAGGTTTATTATTATTATAAGCGTATACGGAAGCGGTAGGCAACAAAACAGTGGTATTATTTTCAACGCACGAGGTAGCCGAAGTCACTGATAAACAAGGACCGTTTGAATTTTCGCGCGCAGCGTTATCACCTGCCGGCGCATCGAGTGTCGCGGAAGCAACAGACGGGGGCGCGGGAGCTGGCGCGCGGGACGCGGGCGGCTCGCGAGGCGCGGGCGGCGCGCTCATTGCAGGGCCATATTCGGCTACTCGATTAGAATTGCTAAAGTTGTTTAGATGTATTAGCGAATGATGTTTACGGTGGCAAATCGAACATGTATTTGTTGACCTGCACATTTTAATATCATGAAATCCTAAACAATTACGACAAAACTTATGTTTGTTAACAAGATCTAATCTATCTTTAGCATTTTGATTCATAAAATGAGAACATTTATAAAGTGGATGAGAATCGGACGAGCCACATACCTTGCAGGAACGCACTGACGTGTCCTGATTAGTACTCGCGAAGGCTTGGCTGTTTTTTGACTTAAATGAGGATTTATTATTTTCGCTATTATTATTACGAACTTTAGAGGGATTAGAGTGGTTACGAAGCGTTATTATTTTACTTTGTTCTTTTATGAATTGCGAAAGATGATTGAAAGAAGGTATTGCAATATGACTATGCGATTGTTCGAAAAGGTTAACGACCTCTTTATCGAGCTTACTGAGTGCAATATCAGTTATTATAAAATCTGACAAATCGTCTATGTTCAAACGACGTAAAGCGGCTTGAGCGGAATGAAATTGCTCAAGAAATGTATCGATAGATTGATAAGGTTTAAATTGAATCATTTGATGTAAATACATGGAAGCTTGTACGCGCGTGTCTTGATATTTTTCTAATAAAGAATTTTATTCCAAATAAGTAGGTAATTATTAGCGGTAGGTATAATGCCTGAGCAAACAGTTAATGCTTTGCCCGAGAGACAACCTATTAAATACTGAACCTTTTCGGCGTCAGTTAAATGCGAATTATCATGAATAAGACTTTTGAAGTTTTCATGAAAAGTTATCCATTTGGAGGGCGTGCCATCAAATGAAACAAGTTTTAAAGGCGGTAGTTTACGATTTAAAAACTCGAATTTATTATTAGCGTTATCATTACTCGTATTTTGAGACTTAAGAATGTTAGATTCTATTGCTTTAATTTGACAATAGATTTCATCAAATGCGGAAAGTGGTGCATAGTTCGGTTTCGTCCTTGACCCACTTTCTAATAAAGCTAGATTATAAGCGTCAAGAGTTTCCATAAAGTTTGTTCTAATTTGCTCAAGGAAGCTAATTCGAGCTAGAAATTGAGGTTTTACTGAATTATCTACGGAAACCTGTAAGCCGAGATCGTAAATGGATTGCAACATTTGGAATAAATTTTCTTTTTTCGACTCAAATAAAAGAACTTTATGATCTTCCTCGTCAGAAACATAGGATTCCTTATCTTTACCACGCGTGGAAGTCATTTTTATGCGTTTGAAAAATACGTATTCGAGTTTGAACTAGCGTAAACAAAATGGACTTGCCCGTGTGCGTTATGTTTTGAGAAATATGCGAAAATATGCGTGAGATGAATAAAAAATAGTTATAATATTTTAGTTAAAGGGTGTTTATATTGAAATAAGATGCGTTTTTATAAAAACAACTTAGCGTTGATGAGAGATTGAGCGGGAAATGTGCCCTCTTGGGCGCGCCTCGTGTATCACGTAGACGCGTAATGGCGGATGCGTAATTGAGCGTTTTTATTCTTTTTATGCGAATAAATATATAAATGCGATAAGTATGATGTGTGTGATGAGTGTAGCGTAGATGCGTAGTAGATATGCGTTTTTTATTGGGTGAGAAGGACCAGAAAACTTGGAAGGGACACTTACAGGAATTTGTTGGCTGAGGTTTCTTCGATAGCTGCCTGTATACCCACGCTGGTTCACGCGTTAATTCCACCAAATTTCACAAGAGAGATTAAAAGTTCACCACACAACACCAAATAGTTTTTCTTAATTGTTTTAGAGATCTTAGCGAGAGTGGGTTTGCGAGCGCGGGCGCACGGATTATACGTGTCGCCGGTAGGGTAGCGGAATGACGAGTGCGTGAGGCGGGGGGTAGTTTGGGATGAACGGGACGGAAGAGAGTGGGAGTGAGGAAGGAATAGGTTTGAAGGGAGCGGGAGATGGTCCTTTCTCGAATGTGTAATATGTATAGAATTTAATGCAATGCGGTAAATGTGCGTTTATGAATTCAATAAATAATTAAAATTAAATGTAAATAAAATAATGCGAATGGCGCAGACAGTAAGTACATACATTTTGTTATACTACAGTCATTGTTACATGTTCTAAGCTGTCTGTGGGTTTGCCTATACCTATTGCTAATTTTGTTCGTTTATTTTAATAGATATCGATTCAGGTATGATAGTAATATAAGAATCATAATAATATAAAACTATTCAATGTTACCTAATTATTGTCTAGCAGTGGACAAAAAATATTTACTAGGTACTCAACGGCCCCGTGTCGACGGCGCGTTGTGCTCCACGCGCGCCTCAAGGAGTGTCAGCATGATGACGGGGCCCCCCTCTAGAGGGCCAAAGCCTGCCGGGGTCGCGGGACTTATCTCATTACCGTGACCCCGGGACATAACGGGCTATTGAAGGACACCGTGGATTTTAGTCAGTACAAGTCTGACAGTCCCTCCCGCCCTGCCCGGGGTGGGAGGACTCATTTGATGATTTTACCACGCAAAAAAAAAAAAAAAAGGTACTCAAAGGCGCTGCCAAATCTTTACATTGATACAACTGTTTACAACTAATATTGTAATTCAGATCAAAAGATGAGGATGAGGAGAAAGAAGATGAGACTACACCTGCTAAGGTGAAATCAACACCTCCGATGAATAAAAAGTATGTTTCGCAAAGTATCTTATTCAAATTTCAAATTACGTTATTTCAAGTTAAACAAATATCAACTTTATTTTAATGGCAACTAAGTTGATTTCAGAGTGACTAGCACTGTTGAAAAAGTTATAAAAATGTTTGAAGTTGTAACGTAAACTGAACTTTATTGTGTAGGGTTTAAAGTTATCTTTCCATAAACTCATATTTGTTTACATTTTTGACGAATATGTCGCGATTCAAATTTACCTATGTGCTTACGCGATACAAAAATAAATTAAACTTTGCAATTATAGGTTCTAGAGAACTTGATTGGAACAGTAGTAACGTGTTTTTTTTTTTGAGAATGACGTATCTAAATGATAACTAAAACCTAATGTTTGAAAGCGCTCGCGCGCCCTTACATCCTCGCTCTACGCCTTGTTCTTTTTAACCGACTTCAAAAAAAGGAGGAGGTTTTTTTTATGTGGGAACATGATTTCTCGAACACGCCTGGACCGATTTGGAAAAATTTTCTTTTGTTTGAAAGGGTATACTTCCCAAGTGGTTCCATGATCATCAGGTCAGGATCTGATGATGGGATCCCAGGGAAATCGAGGGCAACCCTCAAATTTTATAGGCCCGCACATCGTTTTTCACAAATTTTATGAAGTAATTTAAGTACTTGCGTATGATAATCATCATCTCATGTAGCTGAGCTGATGATGGAAGGTACAGCTCCTCAACAGTAAGGAGTAGGCATCGACTGATTTAGTTTGTGTTCGCATATCTCCGAAACTGCAAGTCCAATTTAAGTAATTCTTTTTTTTGTTGTACTAAGTATTGTTTACAGGAAACTTTACAGAAGCAGTACTACACAAGGTGGAATTGAACTATTAGGAACCTCGTATATTCCTGCCATTCTTCAAGCTGAAGTCAAAAAAAACTTTTTCAAAAAAAAATGTAACCGCCTTCAAAAACAACCATAAAAAACGGTAAAAAAACCTACAAAATAACTTTTCTTTCGGAAGTCGGTGTCTTTGTTTTCTTTATTTCATTGTCTTTTTTTGCCACCGACTTCCGAAAGAAAAGTTATTTTGTAGGTTTTTTTACCGTTTTTTATGGTTGTTTTTGAAGGCGGTTACATTTTTTTTTGAAAAAGTTTTTATTTTACTCTTTGTAATTTAAATATTCAACCCGAATTCTTGTCAAATACAACATGTGCACTAGAATTTTGTAATCCATAACACCGGTAATAACATCGCTCATGTACACAATAAGCTAATAAAATTCCCTATCTCAAAAACTACTGAACCGATTTTGATGAAACTTGCAATATTCCCTAAGTTAAGTAATACCTAGTACAACAAAAAAAGAATTACTTAAATCGGACTTGTAGTTCCAGAGATAAGCGAACTCAAACTAAAACAGTCGATGCCTACTCCTTACTATTAAGGAGTTCTACCTTCCATCATCAGCTCAGCTACATGAAATTATGATTACCATACGCAAGTACTTAAATTACATCATAAAATTTGCGAAAAACGGTGTGTCGGCCTATAAAATTCGAGGGTTGCCCTCGATTTCTCCAGGATCCAATCATCAGATCCCAGCTTGCTGACTATGGGACCACCTCAGAAGTACCTCCTTTCGAACAAAAAAAGAATTTTAAAAATCGGTCCACAATTGGCGGAGTAATCGCGTAACAAATATACAAAAAAAAAAAAAAAAAAAAAGAAAAAAAAAAACATACCGTCGAATTGATAACCTCCTCCTTTTTGAAGTCGGTTAAAAAGATATTGACACCCAAAAGAATGACAAAGCACACGGACCTGATGGCATAAGTAATGAAATTTTAAGACACAGCCAGGAGATTCTGACACCTATCCTCACAGATATGTTCAATGATATTATAGACACTGAAACGATTCCCCAACAATGGACTGAGTCTAACATCATTCTACTGTACAAGAAAGGGGACAAATATAACATCGGTAATTACCGCCCTATTAGTCTCATGTCTAACTTATATAAGACTTTTGCTAAGATCATCTTAAAACGAATTGAAAAATCTCTGGACGAACACCAACCGATCGAGCAAGCAGGATTTCGCAAAAACTATTCAGTTATCGACCACATCCATGTAGTGCGTCAAGTTATAGAAAAATATAATGAATACCAGATGATATACTACATCGCATTTATTGATTACAGTAAAGCATTCGATTCTCTAACACATGAACAAATTTGGGAGGCACTACTGGAACAAGGAATCGAACAGAAATATATTCGACTAATAAAAAATATATACAGTCGCAGCACAGCAAGAATCCAGTTGGAAAAGAAAAGTAACTCTTTCAAAGTAGAAAAAGGCGTAAGACAGGGAGATCCACTCTCTCCGAAGCTATTCTCTGCAGTGCTTGAATCAATCTTCAGAAGACTAAATTGGGAACATTTTGGCATAAATATAGACGGCGTATTAATGTCGCATTTGAGATTCGCTGATGATGTAGTGCTATTGGCAAAAACATCAGAAGACTTGAATAAAATGATAAAAGAACTTGCATCAGAAAGCGAAAAAGTAGGATTGACACTGAACCCGGAAAAGACAAGAGTGATGACGAACGGAACAAGATATACTATAGAATTAGGAAACACCGAAATTGACTATACGGATGAGTACGTCTATCTGGGACAGCTAATAACTCAAAAAGAACCCATGCAAAAAGAAGTGGAGAGAAGAAGTACAAACGGCTGGAAGAGATACTGGAGCTTAAGAGAGGCTATGAAAGATAAAACGCTTAATATAAACATAAAAAGTAAATTACTGTTTAACACCTGCGTGCTACCCGTTCTTACATATGGCTGCCAATCATGGACTCTAAACCAGGAAATATTGCACAAACTGGCAACTTGTCAATATGCAATGGAAAGGAGTATGCTGAACGTTAAAAAGTCTGACAGATTGAAAAACTGCGTTATTAGAAGTAGAACAAAAACTACAGATGTAACAGTCAAAGTCAAAAGACTTAAGTGGAGATGGGGTGGACACGTGATGCGAGGTCACGACAAATGGAGCAAAAGAGTGACACGGTGGTACCCCAGAGAAGGCAAAAGGAAGAGAGGCAGACCGCAGAAAAGATAAGATGACGATATCAGACAAGTGGCAGGAGTAATGTGGAACAGAGTGGCTCAAGAAAGAACAGAATGGAAAAGTTTGGAGGAGGCCTTTGCCGACTGGCAAACAGATCTAGCGATGATAACCAAAAAACAGATATTAGTTTAAGTAGTTTATTTAGTTTAAGAGTATGTGTAGTTTTAGTTACAAGTTTATTGTAAACATTTAAGATCTGAATAAAAGGCTATATTATTATTATTATTTATACTAAGTATTGTTTAACTTACGGAATACTGCAAGTTTCATCAAAATCGGTTCAGGAGTTTTTGAGATAGGAAATTTTATTAGCTTATTATGCACTTGAGCGATGTTGTTACCGGTGCTACGGATTACAAAATTTTAGTGCATGTGCACTAAAATAAGAGATTATAAGAGAATGATTTATTTGACAAGAATTTGGGTTGAATATTTAAACTAAAAACAGTAAAATAAAAAACTTTATCAAAAAAATGTAACCGCCTTCAAAAACAACCGCAAAAAAAGGGTAAAATAACCTACAAAATAACTTTTCTTTCAGAAGTCGGTGGCAAAAAAGACAATGAAATGAAAAAAAAAACAAAGGCACCGACTTCTGAAAGAAAAGTTATTTTGTAGGTTTTTCCAAAAAGATTGCATGTGAGTTATAATTATTGTTATTAAATTTTCGTTCCTGAATACGAACTAAGTCTGAATGGGGAAGGATAAACGGTAGTTATCAAAAATGATTTTAACTTTGTGTACTTTGTAGGTCTGAGTCAACAATAAGCTCTGAATTTTTGGAAAGTATAAATGACACAATTGAGGACAGTGACATTGAAAACTCTAGAAATGACGAAACTTCATTATCAGTCAGAGAACGAAAGTAAGTATAATTTAATAAAAAGTATAGGTACATTGGACCCGGGTACGTCCTTAAACTACGTCCAGCCACCGAGGGACGGGCAGCAGCGTCCTTTGTAAACTTTCGGTGACCTTACTGCGATCCCCAAGCCGCCTGCCAAGCGTGGGGATTATGGCAACCCCCCCCCCCCCCCATTATGATTGACAACAATAGCACACGGCCCCCAGTCCCCGGCAGCTCCGCTATTGCTGGTCTGGGTAGCGGATCGGGTAACGGCGGAGCAGGGGGTGCTAAGAATCCCCGGCAGATGCCCCGCTACCACCCCCAACGGACTTTGGCCCTGGCAACACACAACATCCGCACACTGAGGACCGATGAGAAGATTATCGAGCTGGGGGAAGAATTGAGCAAAATGCGTTGGGATATATCTTGGGATTATCTGAAGTCCGAAGAGAGGGTCAGGATACGATAGTTCTAGATTCCGGCAACATGCTTTCCTACCGGGAAGGAGACCGTAAATCCCAGGGTGGTGTTGGATTTCTCGTCCGCAGGTCCCTCATCAACAACGTTGTGAAAGTCGACAGTGAGTCGAGTAGGGTAGCATACCTTATACTCAGAATAACCAACCGGTATTCATTGAAGGTCATACAGGTATATGCGCCGACCTCGACACATTCTGTTGATGAAGTAGAGGCATTGTATGAGGAGATATCCGAGGCCATACATACCTCCGAAACATACTTCACCGTTGTTATGGGGGACTTCAACATGAAGGTGGGCGCACGGAATGGCGATGAGTTGAGAGTGGGGCCATTTGGGTACGGGCAGCGAAACCATAGGGGCCAGCGACTGGTCGACTTCATGGAAAAGGTAGAACTTCATTTAATGAACTCCTACTTCCAGAAGCGGCCATCCAGGAGGTGGACGTGGATGAGCCCTGATGGTACTACCAGAAATGAGATCGACTTCATCATGACGACCAAGAAGCGAATATTCAGTGATGTCTCTGTGATCGCCAAGATGAAAACCGGTAGCGATCACCGAATCGTCAGAGGGACATTGAATATCAATGTGAAGCTTGAAAGGTCTCGTCTGGTGAAGTCCACGCTCCGACCTGGTCCTGCCCACATCCAGAACCCCGAAGACTTTCAACTCGAACTGCACAATCGCTTCCAGTGCCTAACCGAATGCGAAACTGTGGATGAGATTAACAATGGGTTGGTGGAAACTGTCCAAGCTGTAGGGTCCAAGTTCTTTAAGACCCCGCGCTGCAATAAGCCTCAAAAGCTCTCGAACGGAACCATCAAGTTGATGCAAGACCGAGCCGAGATGAGGCTGCAATCTTCAGCTGATATGTCGGAATATGGCAAACTCAATAGACGAATCTCTAAATCAATGCGACCTGACCTGCGTGCCTATAGTGCGGCACGGATCAAAGAGGCAATCGAGCGGAACCAGGGCTCAAAAGTTTTCGCAAAGAATTCGTCTATTGGGCAAAGCCAAATGACAAAGCTGAAGATTAACGACGGCAGCATCATTTCAACGAAGCCGGAGATCCTGAGAGAGCTTGAGAGGTTTTATGGACAGTTATACACATCAACACGACAACCCAGTGTCAGTACAGTTCGAGACGCAAGAGCTAAACTGTCTCGACACTACACTGAGGATATCCCGGACATCAGCCTGTACGAGATTAGAATGGCTCTTAAACAGCTAAAGAATAACAAGGCGCCGGGTGAAGACGGAATCACAACAGAACTTCTGAGAGCGGGTGGAAAACCGGTACTTCTGGTCCTCCAGAAGTTATTTAATTCCGTCATACTCGAAGGTACTACGCCAGAAGCATGGCACAGGAGTGTGGTTGTTCTTTTCTTCAAAAAGGGTGACAACACCTTGTTGAAGAACTACAGGCCAATCTCACTTCTGAGCCATGTATACAAGCTGTTCTCAAGAGTCATTACGAACCGTCTCGAACGCAGGTTTGATGACTTCCAGCCTCCCGAACAAGCCGGTTTCCGAAAAGGTTTTAGTACTATAGACCACATACACACGCTCCGCCAGATTATACAGAAGACAGAGGAGTATAATCAGCCATTATGTTTGGCGTTTGTGGACTATGAAAAGGCCTTCGATTCAATCGAAACCTGGGCAGTATTGCAGTCCCTCCAACGATGTCATATCGACTATAGGTATATCGAAGTGTTGAAGTGTTTGTATAGAAACGCCACCATGTCCATCCGACTTCAGGAAGAGAGCACGAAACCAATCCAATTGCAGAAAGGTGTGAGACAGGGAGACGTTATTTCTCCGAGAAGTGTTGAAGTGTTTGTATAGAAACGCCACCATGTCCATCCGACTTCAGGAAGAGAGCACGAAACCAATCCAATTGCAGAAAGGCGTGAGACAGGGAGACGTTATTTCTCCGAAACTGTTCACGAACGCGTTGGAGGATGTTTTCAAGCTCTTGGAATGGAACGGATTCGGCATCAACATCAATGGCGAATACATCACTCACCTTCGTTTTGCCGATGATATAGTCATCATGGCAGAATCGTTGGAGCACCTCAATGCTATGCTCAGCGACCTCAGTATCGTTTCCCAACGGGTCGGCCTTAAAATGAACATGGACAAGACGAAAGTCATGTCGAATGTCCATGTGGCACCCGTACCGGTTGTTGTTGGGAATGATACTCTCGAAGTTGTAGACCATTACACTTACCTTGGACAGATTGTTCAGTTAGGTAGGTCCAACTTCGAGAAAGAGGTCGCCCGAAGAATCCAACTCGGATGGGCAGCGTTTGGGAAGCTACGTGATATCTTCTCATCGAGAATCCCACAGTGTCTCAAGACAAGGGTGTTTAACCAGTGTGTGTTGCCAGTGATGACATATGGCTCTGAAACGTGGTCTCTAACTGTTGACCTTTTAGAGAGACTAAGAGTCACTCAACGAGCGATGGAAAGAGCTATGCTCGGAGTTTCTTTGCGGGATAAAATCCGGAACATGGATATCCGGCGAAGAACCAAAGTCACCGACATAGCTCATAAAGTTTGCAAGTTGAAGTGGCAATGGGCAGGCCACATCGCTCGTAGAACTGACAACCGATGGGGAAGAAAAGTTCTCGAGTGGCGACCACGGACCGGAAGACGCAGCGTAGGTAGGCCTCCCACTAGGTGGACCGACGACATCGTGAGGGTCGCGGGCAACCGATGGATGCAAGTGGAGAATTGTCGTTCGACGTGGCGGTCTAAGGGGGAGGCCTATGTTCAGCAGTGGACGTTTTCCGGCTGATGATGATGATGATAGGTACATTTAACCTTTGCACTTGCATTTCTCTATTTGCAACTTGTCTGTTTTTCCTTATATTCTGTACATTAAACTGTTTACTTAGTTAATTGTACTTAGATTTTCATCTAATGATATTGATATAACCGTCACTAATACTAGCAATTTTCTAATTTGTTGCTGTATCATTTTCAGATTATATTTGTTTGGAAAAACCGAATCCAATGCCTTCAACTCATCAAACCAATCTCCTGTCCAAGAAAAAGCCAAAAAAAAACATAGTGGTGTATAGCAGTAGTGACACTAGTGATATAATTAACACATCGACAGTTTCTTTGGATTAACTCATTCATTTTTCAATAATTCGTCGGATACAAGAACAAACTTTCAAGTACCTGGACTCGATCAAATAGACAGTTACATTTGTCGTGAACAAACACAAGAGCCATTTAAAAAGCGATCTAAAATAACTATTCTTTCTGATGAGAAAGTAGATATCCATAATAATAATCTGTATTTATCTAAGCAGTCCATACAACCCACCATAACTGTAGATCACTACGAACCAGAAAAAGAGGCTATATATTTCAATTTATGTAATGTTAAAGATGTCAAAACTACTAGCAATCTTCTCTGCAATCCCTCTCATGATTTGAATTTCACTCATACTAAAACTGAGACTTCGTATTTATCAAACACGTCAGATGTTTCTCAACCAAATATAGCTGCTTTGGAAGTATCCGGCGCTACCAACTACGCAGCTGGTACCATTATTATTGATACTTCGTCTTCAAACTTGCAAAAAAATACAGTATCAGACGTATCTGGCACAAAAATTGAATTCAGCACCACTCCCTATAGAAGTTCAGACATTTGCATAGACGCTAATATTTGTAACGCGCAAGATCCAGCCTTGAAGTCTCATAGCTTTCAGCACACAGTCTTTCGCTGATAATACTTTCAGCGAAAATGTAAAGTCAGATGATAGTTCTCACAACAAAACCGAATCTTGGAATCGACCTGGCACTTCTTATGACGTAACTGAAAACTGGAATCAACCAGGCACTTCTCGCGTCTATACAGTGGCTGCAGATTTCCTAGGATCTTCGAATCCTGTTAGCAGTCCTGATAAGAACAAATCAAACTCTAGAGTAAAAAAGCACCCCAAGAGAAAATGTAAGAAAGGATTTAAGAGAGCGCATAATTATTGATTTCATGCCGGATGATGAGTTCTATTCAAATTTTCCGGAAAATGAAGATTTTTCCGATGATAGTTCTGACGTGTGGTCATTGAAAGAAAGCGAGGTATCTGATACATCAGGTAAATCACATAAAAAGAAAAATAAACATAAGAAAAATATAACTAAACAGAAAACAAAACCGATCGAATAATAATAATAATAATATAATAATATTCCACAACTATCACACAACGCCATCTAGTCCCAAGCTAAGCAGAGCTTGTGTTATGGGTACTAGACAACTGATAAACATACTTATATATTTCTAAATACATACATATTATAGATAAATTACACCCTCAAACGAATCAAACGAGCAAGAGAAAACTGTAAAATATAAAAAGGAAAAACTGATTAACAAGCGAAAAATGATGAAAACAAAAAGAGTAAAGGGCGATGCTTACGAAACGTCATCTGGAAAACTCAAAGAAGCTAAAAAACTGCAGTCTAATCCATGTCAACCAGGAAAATGTCCTAGGCAATGTTATGAGCTTTTAGATGAGAAGCGACAAAGAATTTTCGACCACTTTTGGAATTTAGATATTCAGCAAAAAAGAGATTGGTTAGTGCACTGTGCACTAAGAGTGTAACAAGTATAAAAGAAATTATTGAATATTGGAGACGGGTAGCGCCCTCTATTGACAAAAGCGCGAACTAATAGGAAATAGTTGCAGTTTGTGCAATGGTGCAATAGATGGCATTGGAGAGTAACATATTTATTTTCTCGACACTTTAAATTCTAAATAAAATATAATAAGTACATAGATAAAATTCAAATAATTAATTGTAATGGATTTCGGTTGAATTAAGTTTGATTAAATACAGCATGGTCTAAGATCAAAGGGACTGGTGGCAGGTCTGAAAAAAAAAGTTAAGATGTTGACGTGTAACTTTCGGGTTTTTTTCTTGGAGCAAGGACACGCGATTAAGACGCTAATTTAGAACAAAGAATATTTTAATTAAATAAATTAATGACGCGGACAAGGCGTGGAACAGCGGCTAAAATGAAAGTGCATTAATATAAAGGAACCGCATATGCGTATGTATCCATAATTTTTCCTGTTTTGTTACAATTTCATAACATCATTTTTCACCATGATTTTGTGTTGAAATGCTCATGGATTTCTTTCTGATGTTGTTCTCAGGGTTCCATCCATCCTTTATTTAAAGATAAGAAACTTAATTAATTAACAATAAAACGTCTTCTCAACGCTTGGCACATGAACGTGAAGTAGGCTAGGACAAGCTCTGGTTCCAAGCCACGTGTTATATTCTACAAATCACACAGACCGCGGATGCTGTCTGCCTTGTACATACCCATGGTTCGACCTGGATAGATGGTAGTATGTTCTACCTGAAGTAAGTGTTATATTTATAACCTAACATTATCAGGAAACTTGACAAGTGCTGTGATCTTGTACTTAGAAGTGTGCACCAACTTATTAAATAGCTGAGAAGACGGAAGCAACTCTTTTATTTCAATCAATACCTCATGCGAACAGAACCCATTAGTCTCATGGCAATCTACGCTGGCAGCTGGTGGTAAGAGACGAAAGGACCTTACAAGAGTACCAATTAAACAGAAAAAGACTGATTCAATTGAAAGTAAAAGACAATGTACATTTGAGTACTATATAAATGAAGGAGAAGGACGGAGACAAATTCGTCAACAGTTTTTGCTTTAAATATTACACAACAGTTTAGATATTACACAGCAGTTTTTGTTATATACACTGAATAATGCACAATAAGATGGTTTATCCCAAAAAGATAAACGAATAAAACCAATTAATAACATAAAATATGAAGAAGCTACTGTAAATGCGGCAAAGGAGTACATCGAGTCTCTTCCGGTACTACCCTCACATTACTATAGGCATTCAAGCAATAGGCTGTATTTACCACAAGAATACAAAACATTGACAAACTTATACCGCCTATACCGAAAATCATGCGAACAGAAAAAGATAAATTACCTGAGCGAACGTGTTTTCATTAATCTGTTTCATAAGGAATACAGCAATATAAATATTCACGTTCCGAAGAAGGATAAGTGCAACATTTGCGCTAAACATGAAAACAATCCAGAGGAGGCAGAAAAGGACAAGGAAAAGATTACAGATCACATCGAAGAAAAATATGCTACTTATGAAAGATTTACTAGTCATCAAAACTATTCTGTAAACAAGGACACTCTAGTGGCAAGCTTTGATTTACAAAAGATTTTAAATACACCTCATGGTGACAATATTTTGTTATTCTATAGCAGAAAATACACTGTGTATAACTTTACAATTTATGAAAGCTAGACTCAAAACGGGTTTTGCTATGTTTGGGGTGAATGTGACGGAAAACGAGGGTCAAAAGAGATAGGGTCCTGCCTTTTCATGTATCTGAAAGATGTTGATGATAGAGGAATAAGAAAAGTTATCCTGTATTGCGATGGATGCACTGGATAAAATCGTAATAGGACAATGCTGGCAATGTTGCATTATTTTTTGTCAATTTTCAAGAATATCGAAACGATTCAGATTAACTTCTTATTGACCGGTCATAGTTACATGCCAGTTGACAGCATGCACTCTGTTATTGAACGAGAAGTGCGAAAATTTAATGTTTGGAGTTACACGCAACGGCCTAGTTACATGGAATCTGCTAGAAAGAATCTTCGTCCCTACGTCGTAACCGTTATGGAGCACAAGGATTTCATTGACTGGGACCCCGTTACAGAAAAACTGTTTCCACAAAAGACGAAGGACTTGCAAGTTACGAAAATTAGAATAGCTACGATAAAGAAAAAATACCTTAAAACCATTTGGATTAAACACTCTATGAAGGAGGAAGCGGTTGTTGATGTCATTAAAGTAAATGAAGAATTGGCAGCCAAAAAGATAGGGGGTAATCCAGAACGTAAAACGACAAGTGGGAAGGGAAAAGGGACGGAAAAGGGTAAGGTTACGAGTAAAACATCTGTACGAGCTACGCTGTACATTGACCTTAGGTGTAGTTGGTACGTTACACTCACTAATGCATTATCATCAATATTGTATAAGTGTGCATTTCTAACATAATAAATAATTATGTAAACTAATTATAATTTAGTAGCAATTAAACCTTTATACCAATCGGTTGTCTACTCATTCAACATAACAAACATCAACAAAACAAATTCACTGTTGGGAGTTACGCCCCAACATTTGGTCCTTCGAGCAACTAATTGTTGTATGATTTACATCTTTTACGATTGCGAATCGGTTGGACTGGTCTCTCACAAGCGAGTCGCCCCAGTAACCAATTGAGAAGTCGCATATCGTAGAGGGGAAAAGTTGCAGAAGAGATGGCGCTAGTTGCCAAGTGAACATCGAGCTCCCGTTTTTAAAATTCCTTAAAATAGTTTAATGAACGTTATCCGCGTAAATATACTGTAAAAGTGAAGATAATAATACAATACGTGTGAAAATGTTATCTTAACAAACAATTTACTGTGAACTATATTTTATTTATTTATTTATTTAAACTTTATGCACAAGTTACAAAGAAACATGTACAAAGGCGGACTTAATGCCTTGGGCACAGATAACAATATACAGATACCCAATCCCATACAAAGAAATGTGACCTCCCTAATACTGGCAATTCGTCGAGCTATATTTTTTTTCTCCATTTTCTCATCAGATGGCAGTACCGGCGACTCACTAATTGCTAGAAACAGTAGTTTTACAACGCCATCTAGGAGTCAACCTTAATACTAGGTAGCTACTATACGTAGTGGCATTGATACTCTAGAGGGCGTTGCTTTTCTATTGATTCTCTGTTCTCTTCATTGCACCGCATCGTGAGTTCAAGGTCAAAAGTTTAAGTTGTGTGAGTGAGCTACAAACATCTCACTGCACACAGCGTAACACATCGAATGCGATGAGATTACGAATTGTATTTTAAATTTTAATACAGCAAGTGTATCATTCAACTTTTCTCGCGTTTTTTACAATTTGATGGATGGTCACTTTCATTTTGAATGTTGATCATAATATGATTCGCGTCTTTGACAGTTATTTCGAACTTCTAATGGCATTGTTATGAAATAATTACATTGACTTAAATAAAGACATTGGATGATTTTTTCCATTGATCATTTTTGTAAATAAGTATTGCATTACTAGCGGCAAAGAAAGATCTAGTCAAGAAATGAAACTTATTATTTATTTAAAAGTTAAACGTCGGCCTATACCTCATCATAATATCATCATATCAGCCGTAAGACGTCCACTGCTGAACATAGGCCTCCCCTTTAGACTTCCAATAGGACCGGTTGTAAGCGGCCTGCATCCAGCGTGATCCTGTGGCCTTCATAAGATCGTCTGCCCACCTAGCGGGTGGACGTCCTACGCTGCGCTTGCCGGTGCGTGGTCTCCATTCGAGAACCTTACGGCCCCATCGGCCATCATTTCTACGTGCTATATGGCCTGCCCACTGCCATTTCAACTTGCTAATTCGTTGGGCTATGTCGGTAACTTTGGTTCGTCTACGAATCTCCTCATTTCTGAGTCGATCGCGCAGAGAGGCTCCAAGCATAGCCCTCTCCATAGCTCGTTGGACTATACTGAGCTTACTAATGAGGCCTACAGTAAAGGACCACGTTTCGGCACCATACGTCATCACTGGTAACACACATTGGTCGAAAACTTTCGACTTGAGGCACTGAGGTATTTTGGACAAGAAAACGTTACGCAGTTTCCCGAACGCTGCCCAGCCGAGTTAGATTCGGCGGTTGACCTCCTTCTTGAAGTTGGACCTACCTAGTGCGACGGTTTGTCCCAGGTAGACATACGAGTCAACAACTTCTAGAACCGAGTTCCCAACCGACAATGGGGTGGGCACAACATGGCCATTGCACATTACCTTTGTCTTGCCCATGTTCATTTTAAGACCCACCTGTTGGGAAACTCAATTGAGGTCGCCGAGCATCGTGCTGAGATCTTCCATCGATTTTGCCATGACAACAATATCGTCGGCAAATCGAAGGTGGGTGATGTACTCGCCATTAATATTGATGCCGAGTCCTTGCCATTCCAGGAGCTTGAAGGCGTTTTCCAAAGTGGCATTAAACCGTTTCGGAGATATCACATCTCCCTGTCTTACTCCCTGTCTTGCCTATACCTAAGTCGAATTATTTTCAAAAAATGTCCGAAACTAAAAAAAAACACTTGCTTAAAACAATTTTTGAACTATTTGTTTTATCAAAAAAAGTTCCTTAAAAAAACCTAAAATTGATAAAATTCATTCAGTAAAAATACATTTTGATGTATTTTGTATTTATTGTTTAAGTATAAAAAAAAACATTATCTAACTACCTGCTTGATGTGCGTACTCTGAACCCAAAGACTCAAGAACCGATTCGAATTCGGTGAAGTAGTCTAAGGAAGGGGGACAATAGACGACACCAAGGACAGTTTTAGCACCTCTGACACAAACCTCTAGAAAGAGAAATTCAGCTGAACTGTTAGGGGAAGAAGTTGCAATAATTTTAAAAGGAAAATCAGCACGAAGATATATTGCTACCCCACCCCCTCTCTTACCGATTCGATCATTCCGAAGAAGAACGAATCCTGGAAGAGAGTAAGTGGTCGACAACAGTTCGGGTTTGAGCCAAGTCTCGGAAATCAGGACGGCATGAACATTGTTGTTGGTGAAAGTCTCGTACAGTTCATTGTAATGGCTTGGAACACTTTGGGCATTTATGTGACAAACTAGAAACATTCGGCCAAGATCTTGGTCGAATGTTTGACGTAACAGGTCACCAAGAGTGTCTTTAACCGAACAAAAACTGTTACCACTAGAAGAAGCAGCAGAGTCATTGGCAGAAAAAAAAGATTCATCATCAGAAATTGTTTTCATAACTTATGAAGAGATTATAAATAAATAAATATGACTATAATAAATAAATATGAAGGAGAATTACACAAACTGTAGGTACGACGCTTGCATCTCTGCACCACCCGCCAGCTAACATCATTAAAAATAAATTGTAGAAAAACAGTATAGGCAAAATAAAAACAAAAAGGAAACAAAAGCAGCCAATTATTTTGACAAAAAAAAAAACAATCGAATTGCGGTATTCGGAACGCACCTTACAGAACTTTAGTTTGAGATTTGGTGAACGTATCCGATCATAAGTCAAAAAATAAAACTGTATTGTCTATGGTGGTTATGACATTAAATATGACAGCACGAAATAATATAATTGACAGTCACGCAACTCATGCATAAAATAAATGAAAGTAATAAATAGATTGAGGGTAAATGAAGCTGTGTAATTTGTAATAATAAATTATGAACTTATTGGAGCTGGTTGTAGCAGTGTTACGTTGAGAAAAAAAAAAAAAATGAACTGAGAGAAGTTACGAGGTGAATGTAAACAAAGTAACACATTACCTACATTAAACAATGAAAGATAGCAAAATCAAGGTCAGATAAACCTGTACTAATTACCTAATGCGTGACTGCTGTTTCTTATTGCGATATTTAATCAATGCTTCTTGTTTTTCAGGCTGTCTCCAGACCCTTCAAACTTGGGATACTTCACCAACAGCGGACTCAATTCTTCAGACGATGTGACTTTGTGTCTGCTTCCATCTGGCGCTTTAATAGAAATTACACCGTCCTGAGTCCAACACGACTTCATTCCGAAGTGCAGCCTCGGTTTACTGAAGACAGATTGCCGGGCCTTTGTCAAGAACTCCTTGATTGAGATGGACGTACCCTTCAGCCGTGTCTTTGCTTTCCAGACCGCAGACTTGTCTTCATAAGTGGAGAACTTCACAAGGATTGGCCTATGGTGTTCCTTATTGGCTGTACCGAGCCTGTGGCAGACCTTAATGGAGGATGCAGTGATGGTATTAAGGCCGAGCTTTTTATTTAACACCTCCATGAAGACTGTGCTGCTGACCTCCCCCTCAACCTCCGGTATGCCTTGGAAAATCAGAGCCTTCCGCCGATGCCTGGTCTCCATCCCGTCAACCTGACTAGCGCACTCACTTATTTGCTTCCTTAGCAAACTCAGCATGCTGAAGATGAGCTCTCTAAAGGACCGGAACTCCTCGGCAACCCTCGCGACGGTATCCTTGGCAGGTCCAGCACATTGTATTTGGGCTTCCAACTCTCCCATCTTCCTGACAAAGCTGTCCTCCAAGCATTTCTGTGCGGATATGATCTCTTCCAGTTGAGACATTGCTGATCCACTTATGTCCAGTGGTAGTGAAAACAGTGAAGTGAACTGATGAGCTGGCAGGTGGTGTTTATTTAAGGACTGAGTCACATAAATGTGCTGCAAACGTTACTACCTGTTGTGTAGAGGTAAAACTCCAATAATTTATTTAATTAAAGTGAAAATACTATTAATTACTATTGGTAAGGTGTGTCCTTAGTTTTTAAATCAGGATGTGGCAACCAACAATGAATATTTTATTTTTCTTTGGCTTTAAACAGATTTAATTAGAGATTTACAAAGTACAAAGTGGCACAGCTATATTATAAGTGAAAGGGTAGCGGAAGAAGGAAAAAATCGAAGGAGAGTCGAAAAAGTCAAAAGGAGGCCGGCTGGTTGTCCGCGCTCCATATATATAGTCGTACGCCGACGTCCTTCACCGCCATCTCTGGATACGCTGGCAAACTATGTAGCATGAACGTTGTCGTAGCTGCGCAGGCGCCCATCAGTCTGCTGTCGCTTGTTCAATGTTGACAAGATGTTGTTCAGAGATGGCGCTGTCCTCAACATCCTCCGCCGTTTTGAGAGCTTTAACGTAGCTCTCAATAATTGCCATTTTGTTGTGATGAGACATTCGCTATCATGTCTGAAGCGTCGCCGTCGTCTCTGGGTGCTGGTAGAGGGCAGATCTTGGAGAAGGCCCTCTCAATGATGCCTGTAGCAGTGCGAATGGAGGCCACCCTGGGAACGCCGTCCTTGCCTGGGAACACAGTCATTATTCGACCTAATCGCCACTTTAGAGGTGACAAATTGTCTTCTTTCACCAGGACTAGTGAATTCGTTGTAAGAGCTTCTTTGGTATTCTTCCACTTAGAACGTTTCTGTAGCTCTGAAACGTATTCGCTCGACCATCGCGCCCAGAAGTGTTGTCTCAGTTGCTCGATGCGGCGGTAGCGTGACAGTGAATGTGTGGCCACTGTCATGACGTCCTTCTCTGCAGGCGCTGCCAGCGCTCGACCGATCAGGAAGTGGCCAGGCGTGAGGGGAGTGAAGTCATCAGGATCTGAAGAGATAGGATATAAGGGACGGGAATTCAGGACAGCTTCTATCTGTGCTAAAACCGTGCTGAATTCCTCGTAATTAAGATGTGCATTGCCTATCACGCGGACAATATGATGCTTGCAAGGTTTTATCCCTGCCTCCCACAAACCGCCAAAATGAGGTGAATACGGAGGTATAAATTTGAACTCAATATGATTTTCAGAATTAAAATTTTCTATGTCACCAGAACATTTGTTTAAGAAATGTGTAAATTCCTTAGCTGCACCAACAAAATTCCTACCATTATCCGAGAAGATTTGCAAAGGTTTACCTCTTCGTGAAATGAACCTTTTTAATGCCAGAATAAAACTCTCAGATGATAATGTAGTAACAAGTTCTAAGTGCAAAGCCTTAGTAGCAAAACAAACAAATAAACACAAATAACACTTTTCCAATTTCGCGCCTCTGCCCTTACGGTTAAGGATGTACATAGGCCCGGCGTAGTCTACTCCACACCGTAGAAAAGGAAAACCGGGCTGCAATCGCTCGTTAGGTAAATTACCCATAATTGGTTGTGATGTGATAGTTTTCATACGATAACATTTAATACATCGATGGACAACTTGTTTTGCTAAGTTCCTGCCACCTAGCGGCCACCAAGTGTCTCTAACGTGCGATAAAAGCAGCTGTGGTCCTGCGTGTAATAATTTTTTATGTTGAAAATTAAATAACAACAAAGTAAAGTAGTGTTTACTACATAGTAATATTGGATGCTTTTTATCATAAATATAAAATCTGAATTTCCTAACCTACCACCCACACGTATTATTTTATTATCATCTAAGAATATGTTTAAACTTGACAAATTACGTGATGGTTTAAAAGGCAAGTTATTCATCAATGCCTTTAATTCATTGGGAAACGATTCTCTTTGTACTAGTTTTACGAGTAATGTTGTTGCATTCTTTAGCTCGTCAACCGATAAGGAACCGGTATTACGTTTTATGTGATTTTTTTCTCTAACATTTTTTATAAAGCGGTACACAAATGCACAAACGCGTCGAAGTCTGATAAATGAAGAGAATCTTTTAAATTCAACTACGCTATTTAAACTAGTGGCACAAGCTGGTACACTTACAATGTTTGATTTTAGTTCAGGTAATGTATCCGTCTGAATCTGACCTAAGTTATTTTGTTGATGTGACCAATTAGTGTTTAACTCACCATGTAAAAACAACGGTCCGTTCCACCACAGAGGTGATGCACTCAGTTCTTCTAATCCTGTACCGCGTGATAACAAGTCTGCCGGGTTATTTATTACACTGACATGACACCAACACTCATTGCTTGTCAACTCATTTATCTCCACAACACGGTTCTGAACAAAGGTTTTGAGCTGATTAGGAGACATTCTAAGCCAACCTAAAACTATTGTTGAGTCTGTCCATAGAACAATATTACTGAACTTAACGCGGAGTGATTTTTTAATTTTATCTAGTAACTTCGCTCCTACAAGCGCGCCACATAACTCGAGCCGCGGTATACTAACTGGCTTGACCGGTGCGACACGACTTTTAGCGCATAACAACTTTACTGTGACGTCACCATTTGCATTACAGGTACGAACGTACGCGCAAGCACCATAGGCAGTTTGGCTTGCGTCGGTAAACACGTGTAACTCAATTAAATTGGGTAAATCACACATTACAAATCTAGGAATTCGCAGTTTATATAAATTCGATATTGACTCAACGAATTTTTTCCAATACAATACTATGTCTTGAGGCAGACCATCGTCCCAACCTACTTTATTAAGCCACAGTTTTTGAAGAAGAACTTTTACTACTATAACCACAGGACTCAATAACCCCAAAGGATCGTAAATCTGAGAAACAGCAGATAAAATGGAACGTTTAGTCACATTGGAAAAATCACTGTTTATTTTAGATGTAAAATGAAACTCATCCTTGCTGTTGTACCAGCCAAGGCCTAATGTTTTACTAGAGACATTCTCACCTAAAGATAAATATTTTGATCTATTACTATTTTGTGCCGTGTTCAGACCAACGTTAGGCGAGTTCGTTATCCATTTTCTTAAGGGAAAACAACCGGATTGACACACTTCCGCTACCCTTTCACATAAATAAGATAACTGTGCCTCTGAGTCAGCCCCTGTAATTAAATCGTCGACATAGAAATCTTCCAATACGGTCCGAGAAACTAATTCGTCTTTACACTCTAATCCTAATTGTCTAACACAGCGAATACTCAAGTACGGTGCTGACGCCGTTCCGTACGTCACCGTGTTAAGACGGTACACACCTAGTGGATCTGACGGTGTTTCTCGCCACAATATTAATTGCAAATTTCTTTGATTCTCGTGAACTAGAATTTGTCGAAACATTTTTTCGATATCTGCACATGCTACGTATTTATATTGACGAAAACGTAAAATAATAGTAAATAAATCGTTTTGCAGTGCAGGTCCGGTGAACTGTATATCATTTAGCGATTTTAATGTAGATGTTTTTTGACTAGCATCAAACACGACGCGTAATTTAGTTGTTACGCTATCTTCACGGAGAACGCCGTGATGCGGTAAAAAATAATATGGCAACTTATAATCGTTGTCAATGCGGGTCATGTGTCCTAGGCTTAAGTATTCTCGCATGAAGTTGCTATACATGTGTTTGTATTGTGGATTACGCTCGAGTTTACGTTCTAATGAAAGAAATCTGGTTTTTGCAACTTCATAGCTATCGCCTAGCACTTCTGCCGATTCCTTTAGTGGAATCTGAACCGAAAACCGACCATTGTCTACCCTCTTAGTAGTTTGTGTAAAAAGATTTTCACATGTACTCTCTTCTATAGAAAGATGCTGACGTGAATAAGAAATCTCTTCAATTTCCCAGAACTTTCTTAATTGCTCATTTAATTGTGTTGTTTGTACAAGATGACACTGAACTTTATTTGTGTAATAATAATAATAATAATATTCCACAACTATCACACAGCGCCATCTAGTCCCAAGCTAAGCAGAGCTTGTGTTATGGGTACTAGACAACTGATAAACATACTTATATATTTCTAAATACATACATATTATAGATAAATTACACCCAGACACAGAACAAATGATCGTGCTCATCACAAAAACATTTGTCCTGGGTGGGAATCGAACCCACGACCTCCGGCATAGCAGTCAGGGTCACTAACCACTAGACCAACAGGCTAGTCAAGTGTGTAAGTGTGTGTAAGTTTTCAGTGTATAATGGACCCGAAATAATCCACCCTAATTTAGTATTTACTAAATAAGGTCCTGAAGGTAAACGGATTTTATCGTTAACAATTAAGTCCCAGAAACAATCTGCACCGATTAATAAATCAATGTGTGAAGGTGTACAGAAAGTTGGATCAGCTAACCTAATGTCTTTAGGTATGGAAATATTTTTAATGTCTATACTTGTGGCCGGTATAGTCGACGTAATGTTAGGTAAAACCAAACATTTAATGTGCACATTGTGATCGCCGTATATCGATCTAAAATTGATTTCGCAAGAATGGACTGCCTGTGTGACTGAATGTCCTATTCCGCTTATCTGACAAGTGGACTGTATACGTTGTGTGTTTAGTTTTTTGCATAAAGAATCTGTGATGAAGCAGTGTTGACTGCCATTATCCAACAAGGCATGGGCCTTGTAATACTTATTGTCTTTACCAAGGACCTCAACTATAGCTGTCGAGAGTAAAACCGATTGTAAAGCGCGTGTACTTAGCAAACTTTTACAATCGTTATTGTGTGGATTTACGACTGTGTGAAAATTCTGAACTACTGACGACGAACTATTTTATGAATCTATAGGCTTAGATTGAGGTACTTGATCCACCGTGGACGCAGCGCTACACCCATTAAATTCATTGTGTAAAAGAGTATTATGTTTGGTATGGCATTGCTTGCAAGGTCCGGCCCGACAATCACTGACTGAATGCCCTGTCCATAAACAATTAATGCAGAGATTCTTATTCTTGACGAACTGAAGCTTATCTTGAGAATTTAAGTCTAAAAATTGTTGACACCCATACAACGGATGTTTTCCGTTACACTTTACACATGTGCGGGTAGACTTATAAATCTTTTTATTGTTTTGAGTAGCAACGAAACTTTGAGATTGCTTTTTAATATTATTCGGACTTGCATGAGAAACCTGAGAGGTATTCACTTTAACCATTTCCAAAGTATCAGCCTTATTTTTTAAGAACTGTATGAGCGAATTTAAGTTTAATGTTTTATTTGAGTTGCTTGCACTAGTATTCTTAAACTGTTCCCATTCCTTTTCAATCGTTACGTCTAATTTTGTGGTTATCAGATAAATCAGCAAAGTGTCCCAGAATTGTGTAGGCTCGCCAAGTATTTTTAAAGCACGTAAATTCTTAAGTACCGTATCTATTAGTTTCCTAATTTGCGCAGGCGATTCCTTAGTGACTGCTGACATCGTAAATAACGCTTTGACGTGATTATGTACCAACAACTTATTATTATCATTATTATATGTTTCCGAGTTTCGCATTAAGCTCAAGTGGTTGCCTATCCGCCTTCGCCGGAATGCACATATTTTATCATTACTTTACAGTATTCTCTTTAATCCCACAACCCCTTTTTACCTCAAAGAACGTTTCAAGTTCCTTCATGACACACATTTTAGACACTTGAGATCATCGGAGAATTTGAGTCTTGTGATGCCTACTCATTCCACAAAATTCTATGACCAGTCATTTACGGTTCAAGCTATCCGTTTGTGGAATGCGTTGCCTGTGTCGGTTAGACAAGCTCAGTCACTAGTTGCCTTTAAAAACTCGGTAGCAAATCATTTTCATTCACTGTAACGTCAATATTTTTAAATTATCATCCTCAATCTATCTTCTTTCCTCTGCCATTTATTTGTTAAAGAACACATATTATTCATATTTATTTTTAATATTAGTTGTGTATGTAATACAGTTATATATAATGTAGTGTAAATTAACTTTAATTATGAATTCAATAGTTTTGCTTTAAAATCTGTATAGTAGATAATGTATTTTCAGTGCGCCACTGACTACCTCCACCTTTTTATTTTAAATCCGTAGATCACTAACAGGTTGTCTGGAAGATATCGCTATTAGCGATAAGACCGCCATTGTAACCCTAGAATTAGCAATTTTATAAAACAGATGTGTAATGATTTTGGTGTGCAATAAAGTATATTCTATTCTATTCTATTCTATTCTATTCTATTCTATTCTATTATCAAATCTATTTTCAATCAATTCCCATGCAACGTTATAATTATCTGAAGAGAACTCTAGAGATTTAATAACTTGCAACGCATTTCCGGTCAGAGATGATCTTAAATAATGAAAGGACATGGCCAAGTTTTGTATGGGCGTTTGCATAGTTATTGAATTCAATGTACACCAATGATTTTTGGTGTTTTATATCCGTGACTATTCGTACATTAAATTGCAGTAAATAAAACACATACAGAACTTGTCATTACAACATACTAGACCAAAACAGTTTCACTAAACCTTTAGTCAGATTGCTGGCAATAAGTGCATAGAATAGGATTTGCTATAATAGAAAGGTGCTTTAATAAATTATACATTAAAATCTGACAATAATAACCAAGTACCTATAATATAATTTAATGTTTTTCTTTAAAGTGTATTTTTATGGGTTGCCTAAAAATATACTTTTAAGACTTATTGACCGAAAAAGGTTATAGACCAATTAACAAGGAAAATACAAATTAAACAAAAGAGTAGGTATAAATAAGTATTTATTTTTACAGAGAATAAATAAAATTATTTTGTTACATTATAATATACCTGTACTAGATAACTCTTACGTTAAATAATAAGTTAGTGTTAAACGAGTCACAGGTCAACTTTAGATAAAACTATATTTTTATTTCATACTCTTATCAGCATTAAGTTTAAGGATTTGTAATGATTCAGTTATGTTATAAATAACTGCTTTGAACATGGTAAAACAAATACAAGCATAAATGATTACATTATTTCATAATTGTGATTCCGAGACAAAGATTTGCCTTTTTATACATTTTCCTCATATTCTTGAATTGTTAACAATATGTTATCCAAAAATCCTGCTGGTGGAGCTTGGATATTGGTTGTTCTTAGTTTCATTAAATAAAAAGCTAAAGCACGCTTAGGTTGCCTATCATTTGCAAGAGGTAAAAAATTATACAGAACTAAAAACGGAGGTACTGTAAGACCAGTCCAATGATGGCAAAAATGGTTTGGCATTTCGGAGATATTTTCGAAATTAAACAAAAAAAGCTTTTGACTTCATAATATTAATTATGTCTTCTATATGGACAGAACTAAAATGCTTTACAAATGTGTTTCACACTATAATATTCTTTTTTAAGGAACATCGGGACCAAATGTAACATTCTGTTTCTGCATTGTTAAAATATACAGTCATCATCTCAGCCATAGGACGTCCACTGCTGAACATAGGCCTCCCCTTTAGATCTCCACATATACCGGTTGGAAGCGACCTGCATCCAGCGTCTTCCGGCGACCTTTATAAGGTCGACTGTCAATCTTGTTGGTGGACGTCCTACGCTGCTCTTGCTAATCCGTGGTCTCCACTCTAGCACTTTTCGACTCCATCGGCCATCTGCTCAAAAAATATACAGTGAACAGTTGAGATTGAAGCTCACTTGTAATTGGGTAATAATGTGGTATTACTTTCCCTTCGAAGTGGATCACTTTGAACAGGCGGTAATGGTGGTAACTCTGGTAGGCTAACTACTTGAACGTTAGAGGCTGCCGCATTGTTGTCGGAAGCCAATTATGCTCGTTGTCTAAAGCCAATTCCTGCATGATGTCTGAAACCAATTCCTGCATCTTGTCCGAAGCTAATGCACTGCTTGTCTATTTGCTCGCATCCAACACAAATGGCAAACAAAGTTGTTTCTTGAGGGCTGAAAATAAACCCCAGTTAGAATAAACACATATAAAAGCTTGTTTTCAAGTTTTATGTTTTTGTACAATGAGAAGTATTATGTTACAACATGCCTACTTTAAAGAAGTATATATAAAAAAATGGAAAATACATAACGATATATATTATAATCACACAAACATACTGTGAAAAATCATTTTTATAGATTAATACTTAACTAGATATTTAAAATAATGAATAAAAAACAAAATGCTTAGGTACCACGTTAATGGTATTTTGTGATATTAGGACAGCGAGCAATGGACACACCATACTGACAAGATGTTGTCTTACTTTTCTGTATGAGTCTCTCATGTCATCACCAGTTTCAGTATTCAATAATAAGAAGCATGGTCGACAAATGATCTAGAGACAACTAAAAAAATGCATTATTTAAAATCGCGTACCATGAAAAACATAAAAAAAAAACTTTATATATATTTTACTATTCCAACTTCATACCTGGGTTTGAGCATTGGTTAACCAACGCGAAAGTTTTGATGATGGTGTGCAGAAAGCGAGGATATGAGATGCCTCTGCAGCGTTTGTATGGCTATTCCGCAGTTGATGCCCCTCATAGTAATCCACAAAACAAATCCAAAACGCAAAGCAAATCAGAATCCAGTATTATTAGCAAGGTAATCGTACGGTAGAATATATCAGTCCGTAGGGGGTCAACAATATCAGAAAATAGCCGCAAAACACAAACACAATAGACGTTGAATCTGCAATCGCAGAGCGTCTGCATTGATATTAAAATTAAATTGACATTTGACGTAAAAAAAACCACACTAGCAAACCAGTAAACTCGTTACGTTGTAAAGCTTTTTTGGGTGAATTGGATAAAACGAATTAAAATATATCATTAGGATATGAGTATTTTATAAAACGTAACAAATACCAATGATTACAGTTTCTACCAATTTATACATGATGAATGAAATGATAATATAACGCATTTGTCGACCATTTCACACGTTTTGTACAAGTACTTCACGTGGTTTGGAACATCCTATAATATATTTATCTTTCTCTAAGATCCATTAGGGCGGAACTTGACAAACGGTTTTTAGAATTCATCTTGCATTACTCAATAATTTTTGAACTTAAATAAAAAAATAACTGGCTTGGTTTTTTATTTCATTGATCATGGCCACCGACTTTCAAAGGAAAAGTTATTTTACACTTTTTTTTTTGTTTCGTTTTGAAGTCAGTTCCGTCTTTAAAAAATGTAATTTATTTTAGATATTCAACAAAAATGTGTGAAGATTTTTGATAATCGGCGTCTTTGATAATCTACAATCCTAGTAAGCAACAACAACGGAACTATGCGGGCCATTTCACGAGATATCCATTATTGTTATATACTAAAACCTTCCTCAGAAAGTAACAAATACTTTTCTGAAAACCGCATCAAAATCCGTTCAGCCTATCGCGAGATAATCGCGGGCAAACATGCAATGGTCACTGAAAATCTACAATCCAAGAAAGCAAAAACGGATCCACGCGGGCAACGTCACGGGATATCCATTAGTGTTATATATTAAAACTTTTTCCAGACTGTAATAAACATTCTCCTCAGAATCACATCAAAATCGGTTCAGCCAAACGCTAGATAATCGCGCACAAACATGCAATGGTCACTGAAAATCTACAATACAAGTAAGCAAAAACGGATCCACGCGGGCAACGTCACAGGATATCTATTAGTGTTATATATTTAAACCTTTTCAAGAATGTAATGAACACTTTCCTGGTAACCGCATCCAAATCGGTTGAGCCAAACGCGAGATAATCGCGGACAAACATACATACAGGTTGAACTGAGAACCTACTTTTTTTTTGAAGTTGGCTAAAAACTGACAAGTTCAGAGAGGCTAAAACCTACGCAATAATTTATTTTTATATTTTTACTTTATAATGGTATTTACTACGTACGTGTACATGGAATTTTGATGGAATGCAATTTTTGGCCATGTCTTTTTTGAATATTGTCAAGTTGCTTAGAATTGTGAATCATGGATAGAAACATATCCCTAAATTCCAACCAATTATCGTAATTACCGTCGAAGCTAGGAAGCGAAATCGTTGGCAATTTTACTAACGTATTGGAATTACAAATGTGTTCTGAACTATTTGAATTGCACTCATGTTTGTTACTACTACCGTTACTATTATTTATTAAACAATTAGCTTCAGCTACAGAACCATAGTAAGAATTATCAAAAGTTTCTCTGTATTCTAATTGTTCCGATATGTCTTTTTCCGACACTATTTCCTCGATTAATGATTGAATTCTACTGAATTCCTGATGCAAACTTTGAGCAGACTTTATGCGTAATTCTAATTCTGCTTTTTGCTTAGAATTAATTTCGCTACCGACTAACAAATTAACACATTTTTCAAACTGGGTGAGCATACCTTTAATGGTACCTCGTTTCTTTTTTAAATCTGCTAGCTTTTTGATATCCTCGGACAAACTCATTTTGGCAAATTGATGGAAGGTGTGGGTACTCACGTTTTCCTATGGCACGGCTGTGATGAACAAAGCGCGCACGGAGCTGGTCTATGCGTTCCTGTATACACAAAAGCACGGTTTTAGTACACACAGAATGAATAGGAGAGGAGAAAGATTGCCAGACACCCCTGAAGTCTTTCACTGGCAGCGTGATGATCAGGCTCGATGGTCCAAATGGTAAGGTGTGTCCTTAGTTTTTAAATCAGGATGTGGCAACCAACAATGAATATTTTATTTTTCTTTGGCTTTAAACAGATTTAATTAGAGATTTACAAAGTACAAAGTGGCACAGCTATATTATAAGTGAAAGGGTAGCGGAAGAAGGAAAAAATCGAAGGAGAGTCGAAAAAGTCAAAAGGAGGCCGGCTGGTTGTCCGCGCTCCATATATATAGTCGTACGCCGACGTCCTTCACCGCCATCTCTGGATACGCTGGCAAACTATGTAGCATGAACGTTGTCGTAGCTGCGCAGGCGCCCATCAGTCTGCTGTCGCTTGTTCAATGTTGACAAGATGTTGTTCAGAGATGGCGCTGTCCTCAACAACCATTTTAAATATAAAATTAATATTAGAGCTATGTCTATCTTATTTTCACACCTACCCGCGAAAAAAAAATATATAAACATAACTTCTAATGTGGACACCAATCTGTGACAAAAAACAGTTTTTTATGTGATATCTGATACTTATTGGATGTAAACAGCAACAAATACTTTATTAAAATCGTGTAACAAACGAATCATTAACAAAAATAGTGAAAAAACTTATTAACAAAAAGTGACAGTGAGAAAAAAACATTCTCTTCTTCTTCTGCCTGGCCTTAATCCCATTTATTTGGGGTCAGCCCTTCTGGTCAATCTTCGCCAGGACGGTCTGTCCTGGGTCGTCTGGGATGTTAATTGTGTCTTCTTCAGATCTTTTTCAATAACTGACATCCATGTAAGGCGGGGTCTACCGCGTCTTCTGGGCTGGGTATCAATATCGAGCACTTTTCTCGTCATGTGGTCCGATGTTCGCCTCATGATATGACCGTACCATCTTAAGCGGCTCTCCATGATCTTTTGCGGTATAGGCGTTACTTTAAAACTGCCCCGAATATGGATGTTTTGGACATGGTCCAGCATCGTTACCCCACCAGCCCATCTTAGCATTCTTATTTCTGCGACATGTAGTTTCTGTTCCTGATGCTTTTTCAGTGGCCAGCATTCGGCATCGTATGTCATGGACGGGCGAACTGCTGCTTTGTAGACTCTGCCTTTAGTGCGAACGGGCATCCTTTTATCACATAGAACCCCAGATAGCTCCCTCCATTTCATCCACCCGGTGTTAACACGGTGGGTTACATCGGCATCTATTGTCCCATCATTGCAGATGATTGAGCGAAGGTATTTAAAGTGGTCGGCTACCTTTAGTGGGGTGCCCTGCAGATGGATAGTGTTGCTGCTGTTTGTGCCACTGAAATTGCAGTGCAGATACTCGGTCTTCTCTCTGCTAACTCGCAAACCGACTCTCTCGAGCGCTTCTCGCCATTCTTCTACTATTTGCTGAAGATTGTTGGGGTCTTCGCTGACCAGTACAATGTCGTCAGCATAAAGTATATCCCATGGTGGGGGGCGCTGTAGTTCCGCCGTAAGGTATTGCATTACAAGGACAAAGAGCAGGGGGCTCAACGCTGAACCTTGATGGACTCCGACCATCACATCGAACTCATCGCTTGTTCCAGCTGGGCTTCTCACTTTAGTTTTAACAGCGTGATACATATCTTTCACCAGAAATATGTAGTGCTCTGGGACTTTTTGTGCTCTTAAAGCTTAAATGTTATGAAAAATATCTAGCTTTAATTCCGCCACAAAAATCCAGGCTTCATGCAGGATGCAGTCCCACCCTCCCGCCCTCATGCATATCCACATGAAGCAAAGGTCCCACCCTCCCGCCCACATGCATATGCATACGTGCAAGAAAAATGGAAAAAACATGCCATGCAATCAAACCTATACTCGACACGTGTTTCGCCCCTCCACGGGGCATCCTCAGGAGATGTTGACTCGACAAGCGCTCGGCCTCGAGTGAGCCAGGTTGACAGCTCTCGCCTCTTTATATAGCGTCGTGATGACGCAATAACAACGTTCGATACAAACGTCACAAAGACGTCTGTATCGATCTACCTGTAATCATACTTAAAAGAGGTGATGTAACTAAGTTTGTTTGTTCATTCAACAGTGTATAGTTATTATTATTATTATGTTTGGAGATTTCTAACTGCTCCAACACACACAACCGGAAATTTTTATCACAAACATGGAGATTATTATACGTGTTATTGTCGCTCAAGGAATGGCCGGTATTGATTAAATGTTTTGCGAAATGTGATTTATCTGGATGGCCATTCCTGTAAGCGGCAACATGCTCCTTATATCTAACCTCGAAATTACGGCCTGTCTGTCCTACATAGACCCCGTTGCAATCATTGCATACTAATTTATAAATACCGGATGTTTTTCAATTTTCTAATTTATCTTTACCGTTACAAAGATTACGTAAGTTGTGATCTGATCGAAAAGCAACGAAAACATTGTGTTTTTTATCAATCCTCCACGATAACTGACAAATGATGGAGAAACATAGAGAGAGCCAAACCGACCTGGTTTGGCTCTCTCTATGTTTCTCCATCAGAATTCTGATCGAATGTATGGCATCAGTTGTCGACCTTCCAGGAACGAACCCGCATGGGTTTTCGGACACCTGAGTGAGTTGCCGTAGTCTGCGGTTGATGACTATTTCCCATATTTTGAAGGTGTGTGATATTAGCTTTATGGCTCTGTAATTTCCACATAGTCTGATTTCACCCTTGTTCTTATAAAATGGTAGCAGGAAACTCTTTCTCCAATCATCGGGCATTCCATCAATCAGAATTCTGTTGAAAAGTTTCGTCAGGAACATTACACCGGTGTCACCTAATTTCTTCCACAGTTCAGCAGGTATATCATCACAACAAAGCCCGTGGACCTCACGGGCTTTGTTGTTTGCCATAGCCTTAATTGCTGCGTGAACCTCTGCGGGTGATATGCTTGGTATCGGGCCTTCAGTAGCAGGAATTTCGCAGAGCTTTTCACTTGGAAAGGTTTCATTGAGAAGTGCAGTGTAATACTCTGCCCATCGCTCATTTATGTCGTCGTTTGCTGTGAGCAGTTGGCCTTGCTCATTTTTGATGTACTTGATCGTCTTTGTATCCTTGCTGTTCATGTGACGCTGTTTTGCTATTTTGAAGATTTCTTTGTCGTTCGTGACAGTTTCCAGTTTGGCGTAAAAATCATCGTCTGACATGGCTTTCGCTTGCGCTACGGCTCTTCTTGAAATTTTCTTTGCATCCTTATAAGCTGTGTGATCGGCATCATCTGTTGTCGTTTGCCATTGCTTAAAGAGGGTTTTCTTGGTGTTCAATGTTTCTCTGACATCTTCTTGCCACCATTTCGTGTCTTTGTCACCGCTAACGGCCCCTTTTGATACGCCAAGGAACTGTTTGGCTTTTTGATGGCAGCAGGATTGGAAATCTCTCCACATATTATTGGCAGTGCCTTCTTGTTGTGAGTCAAGGTACTCTGCGATGTCTTCACACATCCTTTGCCCCTCTTCATGTCCGAGTTTGTGCCAGCGTATCCGCGTGATCTTCTCTTTTTTCACCTTTATCGGTTTAGGCATTCTAAATTCAGCGACTAAGATACGATGTTGTGTTGTGAGCGGTTCTCCGGGGATTAATTTACAGTCCCTGAAAGTCTTCAGCCGGTGCCGATCTGTTAGGATGTAGTCCATTTGTGTGCATGCCCCGCCGCTTTTGTATGTAATCAGGTGTTCGGGACGTTTAGAGAAGAACGTGTTGACGATTGCAAGATCGTGGGTTGACGCAAATTGTAGGATGCTCTCGCCTTCCAGGTTAATATTGCCATATCCCCAGTTGCCGTGTATTCTCTGGTACATGAATGTTCTGCTTCCAACATGGCCGTTTAGGTCACCGCCTATGTATTTCGACTCCGTTGCCGGGATGGATTGTAGTAGATCGTTTATCTCGTTCCAGAATGTTTCTTTCTCTGCATTTGAGCAGCCAGTCTGTGGTGCATAGGTGCATATGATGTTCATGCATGGTTGGTTATCAAGAGCAAACTCAATTGACATTAGACGCTCGCTTATTCTGTTCACTTCTACTATGCGATCTTGAAGGTCATGATCTACTACAATTCCAACTCCATTTTGTGGTCGTGTCCCGTGGTATATGAGTTTGTAATTATGCCCGATGTTTCGCGACTTAGACCCCTTCCATTTCGTCTCTTGAATGCAACATATGTTGATGCGTCTGCGATGTAATACTTCGCTCAGCTCGGCGCTTCGTCCTGTCATTGAGCCCACATTCCAACTCGCGATGCGCATTTTTGGTGCTTGTGTATGGGCTCTGGTGACATTGCCGTCGCTTCGGGGGTACGCCCTAGCATTTGCTGCAGTTCCTTCACTCTTATCGTCGCTTGAGGGGGACGCCCTAGTAGTTACACTTCTTTTATTATTTGTACTTTTCATGGCCAGAAGTAAAAAGTTGGCTTATATTTTTACGGCCGGCTTTTTTTTTATGGGACAAACCCACCACACTATTCCCAAACCACTGCAACTCCTGAGAGCCAGAATCAACAGTTGCAACCACCAGAAAAGCGCCGAGACAATGAAGCTCGACGTGTCCCGGAGAATGAATTTACCTGTCTTGGATTCTGCACGAAATTAATCAGAAAAGAATAGTGGAGGAGTAGGAAAAATATATTATGTTTCCACTATATAAATTATAATGTTATTATAATATAAATATGTTTACGGCCGGCTGCCACCAGACGCCAAGACAGTAACCCCTCGTGCTAACTGGGGCTTGGGATGCCACCGTTGACTGAAATGAAATGAAATGAAATGATGATGAAATGATGTTTATTTTTGCAAGTAGGTTATATCAACACTTTTACACGTCTTTTCATGAAACTAGAAGGGGCCGGTGTTTCTTTTATTTTTTTTATTTTTTTTTATTTGTTAGGGACAAAAAACAGTTACATGCCAAGCTTAACTAGATATTCTAAAACTAGCATAATACATCTTTTTTTTTAAATAAGTACATCAATTCCTTATATGTTTAAATATACATGTAACCCACACTATTGTCCACGAATTTACAATAAGAAAAATAGAAGAAAACAGACATTGAGTGTGCATCATAAAACAAGATTAAAACAAAAAAAAAATGAAATAATTAAGATTTTAGTAGCTCTATTGCTCCCGCCTTAAAACGGTTTTTGGATAAAGTAAATATGTCAAGCTCCATAAAGTAAGTATTGTAAGCATCAACGAGGCGACGAAGAGGCACGCGCACTCCAGCGTTAGTCCTGCACGAATTTGTGTGGAATAGTCGAGGCACACGTACCCCACGAAGCATGACAGATCTAGGTACTATATAATGTAGACTATTTGATAATGGAATGCAGTCGAACCTATTGTTACATAAAGCATGCAGCATCATTACACCTAGAAGAAATCGTCTAGATTCCAAACTAAGAACATTGTAACGTTTCAGTGATTGTTCATATGAGACTTTAGGATGGTTACATTTATAATTCATCGTACGTAAGAATTTTTTCTGCACACTTTCTAGCCTATCTTTGTACTTATCATAGAGAGGATCCCAAATCTGAACAGCATATTCCAATTGCGACCGAATCAGAGTTTTATACAATACCAAGTTTGTAGAGGGTCGCACAAAGTCGCTTGAACATCTCATCACGAATCCATACATTTGGAAGGCTTTCTTTACTATATTATCTACGTGAGTATCAAAATGTAGATTCGAGTCAAGCGTAACACCCAAGTCACGGACAGATTGCACTTTCATAAGACTCATATTATTTATTGAATAATTATATTTAAACTGATGTTTATTTTTAGAAAAAGTTATTGTGTAACATTTGGGAAGGCTAAGAAATAATTTATTTTTGAGACAGTATTCATAAAATCTATCAAGGTCCTCTTGTAAATTATAGCAATCGCGAAAATTTGTACAGGTGGTGTAAATTTTCATATCGTCTGCATACATCAAGAAATGTGAATTGATAAAACAGTGTTTAATGTCGTTAATAAACAGTACGAATAGAAAAGGACCTAATACTGAACCCTGAGGAACCCCGGAATTAACAACTATAGAGTCAGATTCATGCCCATTAATGAAAATCTTGTGAGTCCTATTGAATATATATGAAGCAAACCATCTGAATAAATTGCCGCGGATTCCATTAAAGGCGATTTTTTCCATAAGTAGAGTGTGATCCACCTTGTCAAAGGCCTTCTGAAAATCCGTGTAAACAGCGTCAACCTGTACCCGGCGATCCATGTTTTCAAAGAGATAGTTTACAAAGGTCATGAGGTTAGTGGTGGTAGAACGACGATTGACAAAACCGTGTTGTTCGGGTATAATAAGATGACGGATATGAGGATATAGCGCACCGTGCACAAGTCGTTCAAAAACCTTTGACAAAGTGGAAAGAATAGAAATGGGTCTATAATTCTCGATATTACTTTTATCACCACTCTTGTAAACAGGGGTGATAGAGGCTCGCTTCCAAACTGTAGGAAAGATCCCTTCCTTCAAACATTTATTAAAAATTATATATAAGGCCGAAGATAAGTGGTCAGACGTTCTTATGAAAAATGAAGGTGGTATGCCATCGGGTCCTGCTCCTTTAGAAGGATCCAATAACTTCAGTGCTGTATTTATAGTTTCCTTTGGCAAGTAAATATCAGAAATACATGGCGAATTGTCTTCATAGCAATTATTTGGTTGCCATAGGTCTGGGTCAAAGGTAGATGGTTCATATACGGAACAAAAATAAGTTGAGAACAAATTGCATATTTCCTTGGGGTCCTCAGAAGAAACATTTTTATAAAACATATTAGCAGGATACTTAGCTTTGCCTTTCTTAGCAGAAACATACGACCAAAAATACTTAGTAGATTTAGGAATACTGTCCTCAACTGATGTAATATATCTCTTATAACATTTGGCTGTCTCACTATGACACAATTTGCGATAATTTGAAAAATGTACATAATCCAAGTGATTGCCATATTTCTTCCACCTAATCCAGGCACGTTCTTTAGTTTTAAATATTTTTATAAGAGAAGGTGAAAACCAGATCGGAAATTGTGAGTTTTTAATATGTGTTAATGGAATATGTGACCTGATTACTCTATATCGACGGGTTCCGGGCTATTTGTATTAACCGACATTTTTGAAACTTTACACCAGAGCAGTTTAAAGTTTCGATTTTTAGAAAAAAAATAATAACTTTAGCAAATCGCATTATTTCTTTAAAAAGAAGGATATTACTGTTTTTATAACATATTCCCCATAATCAGATTATTATTTTTTCGAATATTCATATTTTAACGAAGATAAATGTCGCTTAATACAAAATGACCCATATTTTACTTTTTTTTGTTCCAGGCTAAATGACATAACCGCCTATGATTATTGTTTCTTATTCCAGGCTAAATGACTAAACCGCCTAGGTTTATTATTTCTTGTTCCAAGCTAAATGACTTAACCGCCTAGGCATGCAAATCGATGGCCCCAACGAATAAGCGTGTAAGTGAAAAATCACAACTTTTCAGGAGAAAATAAAAACGATTAAACTTGAATAACTTGTGTTTGGTAGTATATAGGGACAAACAAATTATATAAAATTAAAGATAAAAAAATATATTATTACATTAGATTTTTTATTTATTTTCTATTCAAACGGTTTTCCGACAATTTTTGAAAAACCACTTTAGTTCTTTATTCTTGTGAATTTCTATAACTAGCTAACACTAAACTATCATTACACGTTTATTCGTGTAAAGTGTCAACAAACCAAACTATGTGATATTATATTACACTATTATTCGACAGTAATCAAGTTTCTTTGATACCCAGTTACAAGCTAGAGCACGGTTGTTTAGAGTAACTTACTGTATTGTTTGTTTATTGTAATGATGAAATGCATTGATATCAATGTTCATTTGACCGATTTTAATTTACGTAATATACTTTTATTATTGCATGGTGTAATAATGTAAACTTGATCAATTATGTGAGAGGTTGAAATAAAAGACAAATATTTAATAAAATAAGAATGTAATAAAGTAACTATCTACTTGAATCAACAATAAATAATAATAAATCATAATGAAAAAAATCTTAAAGATTTTTCATGGTTAGGAAATAGCTACCTAAACCGATTAGTATTATTGCTATTTATTCATTTTTTTTTACTTATTCATTACAGTCATGTTTAAATATTGTTACAAAAATAAATTAAAAAGCAGTCTGCAACCAGCACTGGGAACAGGGTCCGGGCTGCCGGCTAGTCAGGGCTCCTGAGAAGAAACCTCCTAACAATACGCGCCGTGTCCAGAAGTAGTGCCTTCTGAATCAGGCGCCTGATCTAGCTGCCAAGCGATAGCCCCCTCAGATGTTGATCGAGGCTCTTGGCAATTAAGCCATTGACAGACACGACTATCGGCACAATGCCTGCTGTATTCACTTCCCACATGTCAACTTCCTCGCGAGCCAGATCAAGATATCAATTGTTCATCTTTTTCTGTCTTTACGAGGTTCTCGTCATGTGGGCCCGTTATATCAACAATTATTGCGTGACGCTCCGATTGATCTATTACCACAATGTCAGGCTTATTGGCAGCAATAGTCCTGTAAGTGATGATAAGTCGATCCCAATACAAAGGATATTGCCATTTCGAGTACTGGGTCGGGCGCATACTTTTAGTAGGTACGGCACTTCCTATTCCACAAGCATGTACTACAAAGCAAGTTACTGGTGGATAATCCTGTCAACTAGCTTACATTGTGTCTATTGTAACGCCAGATGTCACTAGCAAGCCATGCCAAGCCAAGCCAAGCCAGGCCATGCCAAGCCATGCCAAGCCAGGCCATGCCATGCCAAGCCAAGCCATGCCAAGCCAAGCCAAGCCATGCCAAGCCAAGCCAAGCCGGCTGTCAAGCCCGCCCTGCCAAGCCGGCTGTCAAGCTCGCCACGCCAAGCAGCTACGTCACTTCCCTACCACGTGAGCCATCCCCGCCAAATGTTGAGTCGGGGGGGTGGGGTAGCCGCCAGCCAGTGAGTTATATAAAAGCCAGGAGCGATATTTTTGGTTGTTCAGTTTATAATAATAATTGTAAGGGAAAACTCTGCCCAAATAAAAGTGTAAATCAAGTATTTTCGATTTATTTATATCACTGTCGTTTTACTCAGAAGTGTGATAAATAAAACCTACGATGAATCGACGCTCTGCTACACAATAACCTCGTCTTGTCTGGAGGCAAGATTTCTGAAAATAAAAGCAAAGAAAGGCGATGCACACCATCCACAAGGAAAATATTAAAAAGTCTCCTTGCACAAGAAGTAGAAAAATCATTCAATGATGAACACGACGTCCCTACCCTCATCCATCGGAAAAAAACACCGTGCCGCATCGTTAATTCCGTTCGTTTGATCGAGTTTCAAGAAGTATTCTTCTCGCTACCAGCAAGGCTGCTCTGTGGAAATGAATGCTACCTCAAAGTCGTCATAGCGGATCCAAGGACATCACATAGAAGAATGGATTCGTCCTACTTCGCCGAAAGCTGCCAGGAATCGTGCATAAATAACCAAGTCAGTTATGCCATGCCAATATTTGCAAAATGCCATTAGCCAAATGTGTTTTATAATTGAGTGCCTCGTGTGTCGATAATCATAATATGCCATTGGTGGAGTATAGACCTTGACAAAACTAGGGTAGGCCCGATAAGCATTGTAATCAATTAATTAGTTTATTATCTCGGTATAAAACTGCTTTTCTAGCTATACTAAGGAGTTGGGAAGTTGGAATGTACAGATTTAGTCCAAATTCGCATTAAGTACACGTAGGCCCTATAGATTAGCACATCACAAACAAGAGATTGTTAGAGTCAAAATTAATGAGCCATTAGAAGCAGATATATAAAAGAACCCGAATCGGAGTATGCTTCTCCTATTGTTTAGTTATGAGGAAGAACGGAAATAGTTGCCTATGTGTCGATTACAGAGCCCTAAAAATGCATTAATTATCCGCGATAGATATCCATTAGCTATTGTCGATAAGTAAACTAAAATAACTGGTAAGAACTACTTTACCAGTCTTATTCTAGTCCAACGGTATCCATAAACTTAGCATCCATCCTAAAGATACATTATAGCGCTCCCTCAGTTTTTATGCGCTTAAGTTCAAGTTCATAGATAGTTAAGTAATTTTAAAGTAAATCATTAAATAAAAATAACTCCAATAATGTCGTCAAATGGTCGGGGTCAAACGCAGAATTTTAAATTAAGAGGTACATGTGGGCAAATGTTCATTTCTACAAAACAGGATTTCTTACTTAGTTTAAGAATTATCATGTTCATGGCATTGAACCGGGCGAATTTAAGTTCGCAGCCGTGTCTCAATTTCCCGTTCCGATTAACATACACAAAGTGCGTCAGTTTATTGGACTATATATGTAGTGACTTTAGGAAGTTCTTTCATAATTTTGCAATAATGGCTCATCCGCTTACTGAACTAGCAAAAACAAAAATTATAAAAATAAAAATAATATGTGGGTATGGTATAGAAAAAAAAAGTGACAAACCGGTGATAGCGATATATTATGATCTTGGTTGGAAATTCACACGAATGCATGCAAGTTACCCATAGCAGGTATTCTTTTACAAATACGGATAGACGGTAGTTTGAGCCCTGTCTTGTATTTTAGTTGCCTTACGAGTCGGGAAGAAAGTGTTTTTCACAGCGTATTACGGAGTTTTCGTATATGTGTTGAGTAAAAATGTCAGTGTAATTACGGATTGTAGCATAAAGCATATCGACGCCTTGAGCAGGAATCCGATAGATGCCGTTAATGTGTTCCGTTTAGAAGTAAACTATTGGTTTCGTGAAGTGCAAAGTATTATTGATTTATTTTGAAGCGGGTGCTCAGATAGTGATATTGTAAATAATTATATACTCGTAATTGACGGTAGGCTGTCTCGTGAAACGCTTTACGATACCCGATTAGTTATGCCAAATTTCGCGCGTAGAAAATATTACAAATGCATCATGACGATATTGGCCATTACATTATAGGATTAAAATTATGCTCAGAACTTCTTAAAAAAAAATGATTTCTAGTTTCCAAAAATGACCCAATTCATAAGGAAATATGTGACGTCGTGTTTACATTGTGCGTACGGTAAAAGAGAATACGGTAGGCAAGAAGGCAAACTGCATCGAATCTTTAGACCATCTGAACCGATGAAAATGGTAGACATCGATAATTTGGGCCCTTTTAGCAAAATTAAAAAGGGTACCAATAAATGTTAGTTTTGACAGATTCTTTCTCTAAATTCGTTGTTTCTGAGCCTACACGTATTGTCAATTCTGTAGAGACAATTACCGTCTTATTAAAAAAAAGGTTAAACTAAAGACCCAGGTTTAAATCTCGTAAAACTACGGTTTATTTATACGTTACTAGCTGACCGGGCAAACTTCGTACCGCCTCACCTTTTAAACCTTTCCTGGACTTCCAGAAGTAATTCAAGACCAAAATCAGCCAAATCGGTCCAGCCGTTCTCGAGTTTTAGCGAGACTAACGAACAGCAATTGATTTTTATATATAAGATTGCGGATCGTGGTTTGGTGATAAACCATGGTAAAGTCGTAGCTGTCAAAGTTTCTTATAGTAACTTTTTCATTGTGTTGTTGTTTTTAAGATGTAATTGTTTAGACAATGGTTCAAATGACGGTACTAAGGTCCATGTTTAATCTATGTTTTGTAATACGGAGAAATTTAAACCATGGTTCTGCAGATAAGCCTGAACTTGATAGTCCAGGTTCAAACTAAGGTTTATTCAGTTCCCCAGATCACGTAGTTTCCGATCATGGTAAGGCCTACGAGTAGATACTTTAAGAAGTTCGCAACAGAAAAACAGTTAAACACATGTTAACAGAACGCACGCACTAATTGCACAATTTTCGATGCGTTGAGAGCCACGGAACCTCTTAGTTGGGACAATAGTCTACCAAAATAATGACACATGGGGTATTAATAATACTGCTATTGATACAACAGGCTATAAGTAATACGAGTTAATATTGGCTCGTGTAGGTAGATCTGTATGTGATGTCTCCATCCCTGGTCAGGTTTCTGAGTTAGTGCAATCTAGACGCAATAGGGCTACCAATCGAATTAGAACAGCTAGCAAGGAAATGAAACGTAACTGTGATACAAGGCGTAAAAATAGTACGATTTACAAAAAAGGCGATTACGTACTTTGTTGCCAGGCTCAGACTCCTTGCTGCAATAAGATTAATTCTAAGTTAGATGATCTATATTCTGGTCCATATGTCATCATTACCTAATGATTTAGGATAGCCATAAACTAAGAAGTATAAAATGTCTTAGAGGATACAAGAAGTTTACAGGCCTAGTATCTGCTGATTTATTACCTACGACCATATCGTAGCGTTGCTTCTATATCCGATAGCGCCAGTAGCGTGGATGGACAATAGGAAAACGAAGATCTCTTAGATCTTCTTGAGAGCTAGATAGTTCATTTCCTCGATATGCCATTTGTTCTGAGCTGATTTGTAATCACTGTTTTGTTGTTCCCATTGCGGGAGCAATTGTTACAGGATGGCCGATTGTAACGCCAGATGTCACTAGCAAGCCATGCCAAGCCAAGCCAAGCCAGGCCATGCCAAGCCATGCCAAGCTAGGCCATGCCATGCCAAGACAAGCCATGCCAAGCCAAGCCAAGCCATGCCAAGCCAAGCCAAGCCGGCTGTCAAGCCCGCCCTGCCAAGCCGGCTGTCAAGCTCGCCACGCCAAGCAGCTACGTCACTTCCCTACCACGTGAGCCATCCCCGCCAAATGTTGAGTCGGGGGGGTGGGGTAGCCGCCAGCCAGTGAGTTATATAAAAGCCAGGAGCGATATTTTTGGTTGTTCAGTTTATAATAATAATTGTAAGGGAAAACTCTGCCCAAATAAAAGTGTAAATCAAGTATTTTCGATTTATTTATATCACTGTCGTTTTACTATGCAAATATTCTCCGTTAGCCAAACGAGAACACCCAGAAATAATAATATGTCAGATCGACTCTCCCGGAAGGTGGCATGCCCAACATTTATGTCAACCGTGCCATCTGTCATGTGTTTAAATACATAATTGTCTATTATTGCACTGACAAAACCTTCGATTTCCCCAAACAGGTCACTGTAGCGCAGCCAGGTTATGGACGCTAATAGTCTACATCGGGTCCATTTAGTTAGTGCCAGGTAAAAGCGTCCGTGAAGTTCCTTGCTTTGCCATACCTCCTTACGATCATAAATGTCTAATACTTTAGGGTTGCGCTAGTTCTCGTCAACCAAGGAGAGCGGTAAGACCTTTGTCCACTGTGACCACATGTTGGTGCTTCCCCACGTCGGGTTCTAGGAGATATTCCCTGAGACTGCATACCTCACGGTTGTGCAGGGTCTTAGCATTTAAGAAGTCACGACCCCCGCACTTTCACGACCACAGCAGTGAACGGACTCTCATTCATGTCAGCTGCAGTGCAGCATGGCACGGCAGTTGATGTGTATTGCTTCCAACATACCCAAATATTTGTAGGTCTCTGTTGAAGAGAGCTATCTAAGGTGTATGGAATCTGAGAATTGAATAACCTCTGATTTTATAATCTCTCCTTGCTTCACATTTATGACTGCACATTATTTTGTCCACACCAAATTCTATTCTGATGGCGCTACTGAAAGTTTCTGTTACCTTCAGTACCTATAGCATCATCAGTTCTGTTGTAAGTTGTTGGGGCTAAAGAGTTTCAGATCATCCATGTAAAGAAGGTGAGATAGGTATGTCCTGACCGCCTCTCTTCAACCGATACCGTAGCCACGAATCCTCCAGCGATGTGCTCAGCGGGTTCAAGGCCAGACAAAACCACAAAGGACCCAGACTATCACCCTGGAACATGCCACGCTCAATCCTTATCGGTTCGCTGCTACCTCAGGTCTGTCAACATCCTAGATAGCGAAGGACTGTTTACCAGCTCACCATACACGACATCAGGAAGATATGTAGGGTTATATCTACTTTATACAACTCCAGCACCTTCATGAGCCATGTATCGGGTACCTACCGAATCATAGGCCTTCTTATAATCTATCCAACATGCGGACAGATCTTTTCGAGCACGATGAATATGTTGGCTAATGGCCATATCGATGAGGAGGATCTCCTTAGTACCGCGGGTCCCGTTCCTACATCCATTCTGAGTTCAAAAACACTAGTATTTTAACACTTAATGCAGAAAACAATCCGATTAAATACCGTAAGAGACAATGCAATACTGTTTAATAAACTTTCATTCCACAAAATGACACATAGGAATAAAAATTGCATGCGTTATTACACGAATAAACGTGTAAGCTGCTAATAAACAAACTCGAAGAAGTGCACAAGTCTTCTCAAACGTTCGCTTGTTTTTACACGTTTATTCGTGTGAACTCGGGGACCAAAAAAGCGTTTAACAATAGCATAATTATACTTTTATTCTTGTAATATAATTGCATGATTTTTCCCTAGAATAAAGGAATCAAATGATATAATAGACGTTTTTGAGGCAAAAAAATAAATATAAAAAATTTAGAAGGTGCAGCATAAGTCAAAGAAACTAAAAATGCAAAAAAAAATTTTTGGGTAAGAGCTCTTGCACGTTTATTCTGGGGGGCCATCGAAATAATGGCTCTAAGCTAAGTGCTTTAATCAAAGAGTTGGTCATATTTCAAACCCAAGCTAATTGATTTAACTACCATATCTTAAACTTATTAATGTACGGCTAATTAGTTTATGCGACTGATTTTTTTTAAATAAATTGTTTGTAATCATACTTGAATAATGAAGTTTGCAGAAATTGGCGGTTAAAACATTGATAAATGAAAAGGTACATGAAATGAGAAATAAAACAAATTATAAATTGTTTAAAAATAAGTTTTTTATTTAAAATGACAATCACCTAGGAACATCAGTAACTTCTTACCTTACCAAGGTAACAACTAAAGTTTTTATCACAATTTTATAGGAATCAGAAGTTAAACAGTCTTTTTATTACGTAGCCTACAATCTTATTACCTGAAATAATTATTCTCATTCTTCTTCATTCCTAAACTTTAACATTTGAGTATATAAAAACTTCTTTTTTGAGATCTCTTCAATTACAAAAAAAAGTTTATCTATAAGATAACTTCTTTTAAAAATAATCAAATAAAAAAATAAAATACTTACATATACCGGTTGGAAGCAACCTGCATCCAGCGTCTTCCGGCGACCTTTATATGGTCGTCTGTCCATCTCGTTGGTGGACGTCCTACGCTGCGCTTGCTAGTCCGCGGTCTCCACTCTAGCACTTTTCGACCCCATCGGCCATCTGCTCTGCGAGCAATATCGCCTGCCTGACATGGTGGCGTTATTATACAAACACTTCAACACCTCGATGTACCGATAGTCAATACGGTATCACTGGAGAGACTCAAATACCGCCCATGTTTCCACCGAATCTAAGGCTTTCTCATAGTCCACAAACGCTAAGCACAATGACAAGTTATACTCTTCCGTCTTCTGTATAACTTGCCGCAGCGTATGGATGTGGTCTATAGTACTATAGCGTCTTCGAAAACCGGCTTGTTCGGGAGGCTGGAAGTCATCAAGTCAGTGTTCGAGATGGTTCGTGATAACCCTTGAAAACAGCTTATAAACATGACTCAGAAGCGTGATGGGTCTGTAGTTCTTCAATAGGCTGTTATCACCTTTTTTGAAGAACAACACCACCTCACCCCTGCTCCACATTTGAGGCGTTTTGCCCTCGGACAGGACGGAATTAAAGAGTTTCTGGAGGACTTTAAATACCGGTGCTCCACCCACTCTCAGAAGCTCTGAAGTGATTCCGTCCTCGCCCGGCGCCTTATTGTTCTTAAGCTGCTTCAGGGCCATCTTAATCTCGTACAGACTGATGTCCGGGATATCTTCGGTATAATATCGGGACAGCTTGGCTCTTGGATCTCCTACCAAGCTGTCAACGGGCTTTGCGACCGAAGTGTATAACTGTCCATAGAACCTTTCGATCTCGCCTAAAACCTCTACTTTGGTCGACACTATGCTACCATCCTCCCGTTTCAGCTTTGTGATCCGACTTTGCCCAATAGACTTGTCCTTTGCGAACACTTTGGAGCCTTGGTTTCGCTGTATGGTCTCTGTAACACGATTCATATTAAAAAGACGCAGATCATGTCGCAAGGACTTAGATATAAGTCTATTGAGCTGCCTATAAATGACTTCGCGTCATCGGAAGACCGCAACTGTAGCAAGCGTCATTCAGCCATGAGGTTTAAGGTTTGCTCGGTCAATTTCTGAGGTCTTTCTTTACGGCAGTGTCTAAAAAACTTAGACCCTACCGTGCGGACAGTTTCCACTAGCCCGTCGTTGATCTCGTCCACTGAAACTAAGTTCTCAAGGCAAGCAAAGCGATTAGAGAGCTCGAGTTGAAAGCTTTCGGGGTTTTGAATATGGAACCGAGTAGGTCGGAGCGTAGACTTCATCAGGCTGGACCTTTCACATTTAGCATTGATATTCAGCGAGCCTCTTACGATTCGGTGATCGCTACCGGTATTTACCCTGGTGATCACAGAGACATCACTGAATATCCGTTTCCTGTCGGTCATGAAGAAGTCTATCTCATTTCTCGTGAAACCATCGGGACTCAACCAGGTCCATTTCCTGTGAGGCGGCTTCTGGAAGAAAGAGTTCATCATGAAGAGTTCCTCTTTCTCCAGAAAGTCGGCCAGCCTCTGTTTCCTAGGGTTCCGTTGCCCATACCCAAATTGCCCCACTCTCACCTCATCACCGCTTTTCTTGCCCAACTTTGCGTTAAAGTCCCCCATAACAACAGTGAAGTGGGTTTTGGAACTATGTATGGCCCTACTTATGTCCTCATACATAGTCTCCACTTCATCATCGGAGTGTGACGAGGTCGGTGCGTATACCTGAATGACCTTCAGCAAATATCTTTTGGATATTCTGAGTATTAGGTATACCACCCTGCTCGACACACTGTCGATGGTTATTGTGTTGTTTACGAGGGACTTGTGAACGAGAAACCCAACACCACCTTGGGACTGTTGGTCGTCCTCCCGGTAGTAGAGCAAGTTACCAGACTTTAGGGTTACAGTGTCCTCCCCCTCTCTACGGACTTCGCATAACCCTATAATGTCCCAGTGTAACTTGCTCAGCTCCTCTTCCAGCTCGCAGATCTTTTCGTCAGTCCTCATTGTGCGTATGTTGTGTCAGGGCCAGTCGTCGTGGGGTTGGGTAGCCGGATCTCTTCCGGAGATTCTTAGCACCCCCTGCTCCACCGCTACCTTGACCGCTACCCGCGCCAGGGATAGCGGAGCTGCCGGGGACTGGGGGGCCTAGTTTTTGTGCGGTCATTTTGGGGGTAATTTGCCTTAAATCGCCACGCTTGGCAGGCGGGTTGGCGATCGCAGTGAGGATGTTCAGTACACGGAGGACGCTGCTGCCCGACTTCCGGTTTGTCCCTTAGTCGCCTCTTACGACACTCACGGGATGATTTGTGGGAACGCAATTCTAAGCCGGCGCCCCACGGCATGTAGGAATGACTACCTAAAACTGTTACTGTTTTATTTAGGCATGTTTTTTAAAAATATTTTTGATCGCAGACTGGTAGAATCACCTTGGTTTTTATTTCGCTCAACCGTTGGAATGTTGGCGGGGGCATTTAAACTCGCGCGTTTTATCGCGATGGCGCCAACATCATTGTTTTAACCATCGTCATGATAGTCAATCCATGTAAAATTTTGATTGTATTAATGTGTATTCTATTCTTATTCCGTTTAAGTTAAACTGTTTGAAGTACTAGAACTTTACTTTTTGATATAACTGAAACGACACTGCAAATCAAATATGGAATAAAACAAATAGGTTTAACCATAACCTTTAAATATTTTGTTGAAATCCTAAATAGTTCATGCGACCGACACTTCATTATCTACTGCAAGCTAAATGGTTGAAGTGACAACATCTAACATTTCATGTACAGAGCTAAATGTATGGATTGATACTGGGTATGAATTTGACAAAGAGGCTAAATGTATTAAACGACATTCTTTTATATTTACAAGGTAAAGCTAATTGTATTGAGCGACACTGGATAAGAATTTAACAAAGAGGCTAATTGTATGAAGCAACATTTCTATATATTTATAAAGTCAGGCTAAATGCTTTAACGTACGTTGCCTGTAAATTGTTGCTCCAGGAAAAAACGTTTAAACGACTGCCTGGTATTTGGTAGTCAGCTTAAGTACACAGTTCCTAAATTTGTCAATATTTTATGTCGCTTCATTCATTGCAGTCCAAAATGGGCCCAAAAAATGCGGTTGTATTAAGCGACAAAAAAGTGCTCCGATCGTCACCAAACCCAGCTCAAATGACGCAGAAAAATTCGCTGATTCCAAATATGTATAAAAGTCTATATCGCTCAGAGTGTCGCTTAATACAATTAGCCCGGGACCCGTCGATATATATACTACTCAAAACAAAATAAGGGCCACCTGGTTTTTATCGATTTATTAAATAATGTTTAAATATTACTAGTTACAATGACTGAATCTCATTAATATTAATGGTTTTAGATGGAAATACACAAAAATTAAATATGTATTCCAATAAATCGTTAAAATAAACCAAATTGAATGAAAAGTGAAGAGTTGCAGGAATGTATCAAGTTACTTAAAACATAAAAAAAAATCGAAAAAATAACGTCTTTAATGTTCCAAAGTGTTCTTTTAAGCTTCTCTTTTAACTCTGTTTTCTCTGTTCTGCTCATTTTATGGGAGCTGGAATGGTCTGGATTAAATACCGAACATTTTCTTTTGGGATACTCTACCAGCAAGTTTTTAGACAATTTATGAGATCCAGCTGCGTGTTGATGGGAATTTTACTTTCTTTTTCACTCTTCTTTAACTCATCTCTTAAATGCTCAATAGAACTCAGGTAAAAATCCTGAGTGTCCACTGTAACATCGTAATTCGAGCGTAAGGGAATGTGTGCACTGTTAGTCGCGTAGTGTTCGATCGAGCATATCCTGCTTCAAGAAGAACTCAGGTATTCCTTGCTGTGCGAATGGGATAATGTGAAGATGCACTACATTCTCTATGCAATTTTGAGGAGTTAAAGCACCCTCGTTAAGAAGTGCGAGCTCAGTTTTGCGTGATAGAGATAACCGCCCCAGAGCATAACCCAGAACTCGCTAGAACAGTCTGTTTTAAGAGTACAAGGATCTGAAACCTGTTGTTTAGATTTTCTCTACACACTTATGAATCAGTTTTTATTGAAAAAAAATAACCCACCAGTCATCAATAAAAAGCAATGAAGCCCAGTCAAAATGGCTCAATAAATTTTCTCCTTCGCAAATGTTTCACGATTTGCACCATCCGCTGCAGTTAACTGGAGGCGAACCAAGCATCTTCTTGAGTATTGTTAGTTTTTATGGAGTCGATTCGGAATAGTGTAGTCAATTATAGGGGTGCCTGTAGCTCGACGCAATGGAGTTTGTACGGTCCGCGCAGTAGATTTTCGCTCTATTTGCGCGGTTAAACAAACTTAATGGTCTTTTGGGCTTTACTTACTTACTTTCTTTCTTGATCGCGGCGTCTGGTGATATTACTCGTCTTTTAAGACCAGTTTCAAGCATTTTGAACCACTCGTTGGGAATATTCCATCATTAAACCTACCTCTTCTGGCTACGGGCCCCCTGGATTAAGGTGACACCCCAAGTGGCTGTTTTTGCGTCCATATGTCTCCGAATACACGACATTATGAGATTGAAAGATCATTATAGCCTGCTTGCTGTATTAGTCGAAGAAAACTCCGTTAGAAGTTTGAAAATTAAAAAACACCATACCGTAAATTCGAAGTAATCTCAAATATCGTATTAAAAAAAACTTATGAATTTCCAATTATGCAGTAGAAACAATATTAATACTTAAAAGAAACCATAACAAGATATTTAGTATTTATTATGTACCCAGAGTAAGAGTTAGACTTGTTTAAAGTGCAATTTAAAAAGTGGCCCTTATTTTGTTTTGACGAGTATAGTTTCATAAAAAAAATCAACAGCCATTTCAGAAGAATGATGAGAAAGTGACTCTTCCCAATCAACATTGCTTAAGTCGTGTTTAATGGAATTATAATTAGCTTTGTAAAAGTTATACCTACGAACCGGATGGCATTTCATCGGTTTAAAACGCACATCTAGGTGAGTTAATATGGAAAACGGGGGGTGAAGGGTATCGGGCTTAACCAGGATATTGCAGGGTATCGTTTGAGGGTCCGCGTTTGAGATTATCAAGTCAAGCACACGACCTAAACTATTTTTTGTATAATTAAATTGTAAACCATTTATAAAATCTATAAAATTGAGCAATATACGTCCCGTAGAGTCTGTGTGACGCGCAATGGCATGGCTACCTTGTTGCACCCAGTCAATCTCAGGCAAATTATAGTCACCAAAGAAATGATATGAATTGCAATTTGGATTATTAGCTAATCCTTGCAGCATGTCTAAATATTGCTCATATACTCCTACACGAGATGCCGGAGGTATATACACGACACCAATAATATGGCGTGTATGCTGCGACGTATCTGTATTAGTACATGTTCAATTTCAGAGGTGAACAATTGAGATGATAATATTGTTGCACGCAATTCACGCATCACAGCAATTAGGACGCCGCCTCCATCTTTTTTATTCGTTCCGACACGATCACGGTCACATCTAAAGACCACATATCGTTCATCAATAAATTCACTATCACGGATATCAGGAATGAGCCAAGTTTCAGTAAGAACGATAACGTCATAAGAATTGCTCAATATGTTCATATATAGCGTTTGCAACTTTGTACGAGTACCTCTACAGTTCTGGTAGTAAAACGTAATGCTGTTAGCAGCCATCAAAAACAGTAGTATAACAAATTTGTATTATGCAAAGCATATCAATCAAAACATAATACTTACCGATGTTTACAATAGTTATATGATAAGTAACAGATAAGCCAGAATTACAAATCAGTTGAAGTTTGCTGCAATCTATATAATTTAGGGTGGGTTCTAATATTATACATAAATGTTTAAATGGTAAAGAAAGATTCAAACGTAAAATATGTTGAAAACGCAGCCAAATATTTAAGAATAATAGAAATTTAAGCGTTGACAACAAGTGGAATAAGCTTGAGGGCAAGATATAGCTGCTATAAAATTTGAGAATGACATAGTACTTATTGACTAAACTTAAAAACATTTCTAATAGACATATTATAGAAAAGGAATAAGGATAAAACTTGATACAAATATACACCCAAACTATGTGAACATTTGTATAGCTACGAATCAGGGTTTTCAGTAAGCTTCTTGTCATTGATGACAATCTTTTTAAAATCTTCCCCAGAATGTATAGCAATACATGACATTCCATCTCGCTCCCGTACAAGTACTGTCCCATTTTGGACCCAAACGTATTTAAAACCGACTTCATTGGCAATCTTCTTAGCTTCTCGAAATAATGCTTTATTATTTAGGGTTAAATGTTCATTAAAATAAACGTTAACCGGAGCACCAGAGATCCCCAACAGATCAGACGTTAGGCCCTTCTTTTGACGATAAGCACTAAGAATATTATCCCGTATAATACGTGTTCTGAATTTTATTATAACATTTTTAGGTTTACGATCATGTTGTTGAGCGTGAGGCACTCTATGTATCGATATGATGTCATTATGAGACATAGGTACGTTAATTGCACAGCTTATGGAATCCACGATTGCAAACAAATTTTCATTTCGTTTTTCTGGTAAATTGCAGATTTCCATGTTACATGAGCGTGCCTGTTGCTCCATTGCTTCAATCTTAGCCTCCAGTTTAGCGACAGCTTGTGAATTTACACAGTTAGTTAAATTATTCAAGCGCTTAACATTCTCCTTGTGTTCAACTTCCAGATTTTCGAGACGAGACTTCATTTTCTCATAATTCAAGTTGAAAAATTTAATGGATTTTTCGATCTCAGAATATGACTTCTGGATGTTGAAGTTTTGTTGTTTTAATTCAGAAACATCCGCGACTATCTTGTTGAGGACGACATCTTGATCATTTTTCCATGACTGCAACATATTCTTCAATTCTTCGAATTTGTCAATACTCGTACAGTCGCAGTCGTCGCTACTCCTGAACCGTTTATTGCTCTGCCGTGTTGTAACGCTATCCATTTTATCACCGATATTCAAGTCAGGAATAGATGCGGCAGAGGACAAATCAGGCTCTGAATGAGTCTCACACAAAGCGATGGTAGATTTGGTGGGGGTTGGTCGCATAGGGCGAGCCATTACTGCTCCGCGTAAAAGTTACACAACACGAGAAAAATAATAATTTAATTGAGCTTCTCGCAACTGATAGAGCTTGGATATTTCGATGCAGTTGTTAGATGTTCACTTGGCCTAGTGCGCACACGCACCGACTTCGACGCTCCGGCGCGCGGCGCGCGTCGCAATCAAAACTCAAGCCGAGATTTACCAAAGGCACACCACTAAAGGCCCCAACAAGTATGCAGTTCAAAAGCACACACCAAAAAAGGCCCACGGCGCACTTGACGGTCAATCTTTTGCCACAAGTTGTAACCGAACGCAAGCTCGCGAGAAGAAGGTCGTAAGCGCCGTGCAGCACGGGGCGCTTACGCGTTTTACCACGGTGCACTGTTTGTTGTTGTAGGCGGTACTTAGAATTATTAGTTTATTTTATTTAGGTCTAGATTTGGCACTGAACGTACATAAACACTATTTTTTTTTGTTTTAACTTAAAGTTTTAAAGTTTGTCTAAACTATTTGCACTTTCAGTCTCACCTTTAACCACTTCTAACACGATATTTCAATATTTATAAGGAGAGCTTTAACTAAGTAGGTTTACGTCTTCGAACAAAAAATCATACTGTTTCGTACCTGACTACTCTGAGAAGAAACATCCGAAACAAACTCACAGGTCACAGTCTCTTTTAAAGTCCAGACATCATAAAATTAGATCAGGTTATACGAGGACCATGCAGGTTAATGTCTGAAATGGTCTTTAGAAGAAAGAACCACACAAATTCGAGTGGACCTGTCCAGTCAGTGCAAGCATTTGTCAGTTATCGTGGAGCTCGACTTATAACTCAAGGAGCTCAACGAGACGACGAACAATACCAAAGAAAGGACTTGTGGCCTACACAAGTCCTTTCTTTGGTATTGTTCGTCGGCTTAAGTTACTCAAATTGTCAGACAATCACTATAATTAATAATAATAAAAAACAACAACTTGACCCACACGGGTCCTCGTATTCACAAAAAAATAAATAAAAACTGTATGTAAACAATAAAATAATGTCAGTTTGTATAAAGCGGAAGAGAAAAAAAATATATAATTGTCGGATCCGGTCAATAGTACGGACAGCAAACGAATCGCAAGCGCGCCATTTTGAATATCACGTGGTCTGCGCGCGCTTCTACAGAGTCGTGATGTTTCATCGGGGCTGCGAGGAGGACATTCAGTGCCTGATCGCAGCAGTGTGAAGACATCCCGGAACTGTACTCGATTCGTTGTGCCCAGTATAAGTGTAGTGAGTGATTAAACTAAATTGTGTTTGATTTAATTTGTGATTTAAAATTAAAATATCCAGTGAACCACACCCAGTGTATTTTCATTGCACGAGACCCAAACTCTGCCCACGTGATGTCTGAATCTGACGGAATAATACCGGTGGATCCTACATCAGAAGTGGGATCAAATCGTGCTAATGAAATTACATACGGGAACAGTGACAATAACAATCAGTGGCGGTTACTTTTTGAAATGCAAAACCAGCAAATGCACGCGCTGATACAAACTTTGAAAACTCAGCCAGTGAATAACAAGTTTTTATTGCCGGAATTCGACCCTGACAAATCTGATTCCGATGCGCGGTCGTGGTGCGCCACCGCCGACTTGTGTTTTAACGGGAGTGCAGTGGAGGGATGCCAGCTAATTTTGACGCTAAGCAAGGCGCTGAAGGGCTCCGCATCTACATGGCTGTCGCAGATAACCTATCCAGGTATGACGTGGGAGCAATTCCAGGAATTATTCAAGGCCAGATTTGTGTGTGTCGAAACTTCTGCGGCTACCCTCATTAACCTAAACAGTGATAAGCCTAAGGAGAATGAGACCTATGCTGCTTATGCTAGTCGTCTTATGACGTTTTTATTGAACCGCTGGAAGGATCTCAGCGTTGAACAGATTGCGGCGTCAACTGTTATCGCTCATTTGGCGCAAATCGATACCCGCCTACAACGGCTCGCATTTACGACTGAGATTACAACTCGTCATAAGTTGCAACAAGAGCTTCAAGCGTTCTCTTACCTGAAGAGGAGAGCCCCTACAGACATGCGCACTGAAGCCGGAAACGAGAAACGTTCAAAGTTTTCCTCGCTACAACCAATCAAGTGTCATGCGTGTGGCAAACCGGGACACAAGCAAGCGGATTGCCGCTCAAAGAAGAACGAGGTCAAGAAGCCGTCGCCTGCGGCTGCTGCTACGAGTGCCGGGCAGCGACAACAAGCCAGCAGCAGTACACTGGTTTGCTATAAGTGTGGCACGCCGGGCCACATCGCCAGCCGCTGCACAGCGGGCGCGTCCAGCGCTGCTGCCCCAGTGGAGAAACGAGTCGACCTCTGCATGGTCGAGTCCCCATCAGGAGTATTAAAGCATTTTGGTGAGTGTTTCAAATTTGATTTTGATTCTGGAGCTGAATGTTCTTTGATAAAAGAGTTTATTGCTTGTAATTTTAGAGGTAGAAGATTCAATAATGTTGTTTCTTTAATTGGTATAGGCAAAAGAAACGTTTATAGTACTCTACAATTGTTGTGTCAAGTAGAAATTAACGGTTTCGCGACGGAGATCCTATTCCACGTTTTGCCAGATAGTTATTTACGGAGTGACATTTTAATAGGTAGAGAGATTTTAAATAACGGTTTTTGTGTTACCATGACTGCAACAGAATTGATGCTATCTAGAGAAAGCAGTATCAAAGTGTGTAACGCCATTCAGACCTCGGTATCTAAGAATAGTTTTGACAAAATTGACACTGATTTACCCTTTGATAGAAGACGCGACCTTCTTAATATTTTAGAATTATATTCCGATTTTTTCATTAACGGTTTTCCGACTACACGTGTCACCACTGGTCAGTTAGAGATAAGGTTGGTTGACCCTAATCGTACAGTGCAAAGACGTCCTTACAGACTGTCTCCGGACGAACGTCGAATCATGCGCGATAGGGTTACTGAATTGTTGCAGGCTAAAATAATAAGACCCAGTAGTTCACCGTTTGCTAGTCCAGCCCTTTTGGTTAAAAAACATGATGGATCAGACCGTATGTGCATAGATTACAGAGAGCTTAATAATAATACCGTGCCCGATCATTACCCCTTACCCTTGATTTCTGACCAAATTTCACGACTTCATGGTGCAAATTACTTTACAAAATTAGATTGTGCCAGTGGTTTCCATTTAATTCCCGTCCAAGAACAATCCATTGAACGCACTGCGTTCATAACACCTGACGGACAATTCGAATTTTTAACCATGCCATTTGGGTTACGTAACGCCATATCGGTTTTCCAACGAGCAATCGTCAATGCGCTTGGTGATCTTGCACACCAATACGTAGTCGTTTACGTTGATGACATTTCTGTCATATCAGACTCCATAGAGCAGGGCCTGGAGAGACTACATACAGTATTAGAGGTGTTAACGAAGGCAGGGTTCTCGCTTAACCTTAAGAAATGCTCTTTTCTTAAAACCCGTATAGAGTTTCTGGGTTATGAAGTTGAGGCAGGTAAAATCAAACCGAACAAGCGGAAGATAGAAGCTTTGTCATGTTTACCTTCACCGCAGACTCTTACCCAGGTAAGACAATTTGTAGGTTTAGCATCTTACTTCCGTCAGTTTGTTCCCAATTTTTCCCGCCTCATGGGTCCAATCTATCAACTGACATCTGGAAAGTCTCCGTTCGAATGGACACCCAGTCGTGAAGGAGTTCGACAAAAGGTAATCGAAATTCTTACTAGTGATCCAGTGCTTATGATCTTTGACCCGCAGCATCCGGCAGAGCTTCATACTGATGCCAGTTCAGAGGGCTATGGTGCGATTCTGCTTCAAGTCGTAGAAGGTAAGCAACATCCTATTGCTTATTTCAGCAAGCGCACGACACCAGCAGAGTCCCGATACCACTCGTACGAGCTTGAGACGCTGGCTGTCGTCAACGCGGTGAAACATTTTCGACAGTACCTTCATGGTCGAAAGTTTACAGTAGTGACAGACTGTAATTCCCTAAAATCGTCAAGAACCAAAATCGATCTGACACCGAGAGTACATAGGTGGTGGGCATTTTTACAGTCGTTCGATTTCGACGTAAAATACAGACTAGGTAAGCAAATGGCACATGCCGATTTCTTATCTCGTAACTTACCGCCTCTACCAGCAACTCTAACAGACAGAGTTGAACAGAAGCAGGTAAACCTTACCGAATTGTCTGACAACTGGCTTTTGGCAGAGCAGCAGCGAGATGAAGAGATCAAGAAAATATTTTCTGATCTAGAGCAAGGACAACTCAATGAAGACGTGGCTAAGACGTATGAGGTAAGAAAAGCGATACTTTACCGTAAAGTCCAACGTAACGGTCGAACGAAATGTTTACCCATGGTTCCTCGTGCTATGCGTTGGTCCGTGATTAATAATATCCACGAGTCGATTATTCATCTAGGATGGGAGAAGACTCTGGAGAAACTGTACAACCATTATTGGTTCGAGGGCATGAGTCGCTATGTGAAGCGGTTTGTAGACAACTGTGTCACCTGCAAGATAGCCAAGTCCCATTCAGGTAAAGTACAAGCAGAGCTTCACCCTATACCCAAGACAGCGATTCCATGGCATACTGTACACATAGACGCTACGGGAAAGCTGAGTGGCAAGAGTGACCACAAGGAGTATGTGTTCGTGATGATCGACGCATTTACCAAGTACGTATTGCTGTTTCACACTAAAAACATTGACTCCAAAAGCAGTATCAAGGCTGTGTCAGATAGCGCTGTACTCTTTGGCGCTCCTGCACGAATAATCGCTGACCAAGGACGGTGCTTTTCTAGTAAAGAGTTCCGTGATTTCTGCCAAAGTAAGAACATCAACCTTCACCTCATCGCTACTGGTTCATCTCGGGCGAATGGTCAGGTGGAGAGGATAATGAGCGTTCTTAAGTCAATGTTAACAGCGGTAGAGGCTGATAAAGATCGATCGTGGCAAGACTCGCTAGGAGACGTACAGTTAGCTCTAAATTGTACAGTAAACCGTGTGACAAAAGCTAGTCCGTTAGAACTTTTGATAGGCAAAGTAGCGCGTCCACTTCATTTAATGGCTGACGACAATGACGAGACCATTGATCTTGATGACATTAGGAGATTAGCGTCTGAAGGAATGGAAAAGTCTGCTCGTTACGATAAGAGTCGTTTTGATAGTACAAAGGCAAGCGTGAGTAGGTTCTCTGTCGGTGAATTCGTGTTGATTGAAAACGAAGAACTTAATCAAACAAAACTTGATGTGAAGTATAGAGGGCCGTTTCAAATAGTTGAATTGTTAGATGGTGACCGGTATGTTTTAAAGTCTCTAATCAATAAGCGTACTTACAAATACGCTCACGATCGTGTTCGTAAGATGCCCGAGGGCCAAGTACCCATTGAAATTGTAGATGAAATAGATGAAGAGTTGGCTCCACTTTAGTTTGTGGCAACAGGTTCTCGGTTCAGTGGGTCGGAGACTATACCAGAGTATCGTAGCCGTAGCCCGTTGGAAATCGGTGTCTGCTTGATAAGTAGTCCGTGGGTACGCGGTAGGCGGTAGCTCTGGGTGGTATAGTCGGGTTTTGCCTAGAAGCAAAGACCATAGTGTCAAGGGTTGACTCGATATTCCCGTGGGGAATAGTGTGTGACAGTGTGACTGTTGTTGACCATGAACGAGATACCTGAGGTTTTGTTGTGTTTGATTAATTCAATGTGGAATTTTTGTGCTTGGTCTCGGTAATCTCGAATGATCTCAGATTAAAATTAGACTAGTTTTGAGTGAAATAAATCAAATCATAAAGATAGAGTCCTTTTATTATTTCATGAGTCAGGAATGGACGAACAGAAACTGTGCGGAATTTTTGTATTTTTCCAGATTAACATCACACGAGGACGTGTGCATCGCAGGATGGCCGTGTCGGATCCGGTCAATAGTACGGACAGCAAACGAATCGCAAGCGCGCCATTTTGAATATCACGTGGTCTGCGCGCGCTTCTACAGAGTCGTGATGTTTCATCGGGGCTGCGAGGAGGACATTCAGTGCCTGATCGCAGCAGTGTGAAGACATCCCGGAACTGTACTCGATTCGTTGTGCCCAGTATAAGTGTAGTGAGTGATTAAACTAAATTGTGTTTGATTTAATTTGTGATTTAAAATTAAAATATCCAGTGAACCACACCCAGTGTATTTTCATTGCACGAGACCCAAACTCTGCCCACGTGATGTCTGAATCTGACGGAATAATACCGGTGGATCCTACATAATAATAAAAAATGCATGTCAGATTGTATAAAAAAATCGTACATGTCAGATTGTATATATAAAAAAAAATCATATATGTCAGATTGTATAAAATAAATAAAAAAATCGTAAAAAAAATAAAGAGTAAATAATGATTTAACAATCGGAAAATTGTTTCGTCAATACATGTGAGGACCATGTAGATTCTCGCCTGGGGTGCTAAGACAGGAAACCTCCACGTGCGCCCGTGGACTGGAGTTCCCTCTCGGATACGTCCGGGGGGAAGACCAGTTTTTCGGGCCGGTGCGCCCTGGGATGCGAGCAAAAACTCTCCTTAGGCACTGTGTGCCTAAGGGGTTTCTTTGCCCGTATGCAAATAGCCTGTCGGGTGGACGCTCCAACGCGTGTCCCTCTGAACAGCAGAGGGCACAGCGGCGGAGCGGGCTTGCGGACGGTGAGTAATGGGTAAGCTCGCCGTCCGACCAGGTACCAAGCCCGGGTCGGTGGCGCGTCGTGTTTCACGCGTCACCGACGGGGCCCTTATGGGGCCAAATGCCTGCCGGGGTCGCGGATTTTTCTTAATCCAGGATACCGTGGCCCCGGAACGTAAAGGGCATCCGACGGAACACGGGTGGATTTTAGTCAGTAAGAGTCTGACAGTCCCTCCCGCCCCGTCCAGGGCGGGAGGACTCATTTGATGATTTTGCCATCCTAAAAAAAAAAAAAAAAAAAAAAAAAAAAAAAAAAAAAAAAAAAAAAAAAAAAAAATGTAGATTCTCGCCTGAGATAGTCTTTTTAAGAAAGAACTGCAAAGTAAAGCTTTAAGTGGACCTGTTCAGTCAGTGCAAGCATGTGTCAGAGAATGGAAGCTCAACTCAGTACGTAAGGAGCTTAACGACATCTGAAACCACATATTCCTCACATTATCAAAGTAGTCATAGTAAATTTTATTAAAAGCGATTGACGAAAACTTGAAAAAAGAAAAAAAAAAACAAATACATACAATCTACAAAAAAAAAGGGTTGATGCTTGAGGGTGCATTGGAGCAGCTTACTCCCAGGCCATTTTGTCATCAAGATATTCTTTGATTTTATAGTAACTTTTTTTACATAGTTGCTGTTTAATAACTGATTTAAATTTGTTTAGGCTTAGTTCTTTAACATGGTTTGGGAGTTTGTTGTAGAAACGTACACTTTGGCATTTAAACGAATTACTAATTTTATGGAGCCTACTCGCGGGTACTTTTAGCATGTCCTTGTTTCTTGTATTTATGCTATGAATGTCGCTATATTTTGTGTAAAGATTAATATTCTTTTTAACAAAAATCAAATTTTCATACACATATTGAGATGCAACTGTCATTATATTTATTTCCTTAAATTTATCCTTCAGTGAATGCCTACTACCTAGGTTGTAAATTGCACGAATGGCTCTTTTCTGCAGCACAAATATAGCCTGAATGTCGGCCGCATTTCCCCGCAGCAAAATGCCATACGACATGACACTATGAAAATAACTGAAATATACTAAACGGGCTGTTTCTACGTCAGTTAAATGACGAATTTTGTATACCGCGTATGCTGCAGAGCTGAGCCGTTTCGACAATTTCGTAATATGAGGGCCCCATTGCAGCTTTGAGTCCAGAGTTATACCCAAAAACACAGTGGTGTCCACAAGATCCAATTCAGCACCAATTACTAGTACACTGGTTTTCACCTGCTTAACGTTAGGTGTCAGAAATCTTACACATTTAGTATTTTTCTCGTTTAAAAGTAAATTATTAACACTAAACCAATGCACTATTTTAGAGAGAGCAGTATTTATCTCATCAGTAACAGGCTGTTGTCGTTTAAGTTTAAATAAAAGTGATGTGTCATCTGCAAATAACACTATATTGTAACGCCAGATGTCGCTAGCAAGCCAAGCTAAGCCAAGCCATGCCAAGCCAAGCCAAGCCATGCCAAGCCATGCCAAGCCATGCCAAGCCATGCCAAGCCATGCCAAGCCAAGCCAAGCCAAGCCATGCCAAGCCAAGCCATGCCAAGCCAAGCCATGCCAAGCCAAGCCATGCCAAGCCAAGCCATGCCAAGCCAAGCCATGCCAAGCCAAGCCATGCCAAGCCAAGCCAAGCCGACTGTCAAGCCCGACATGTCAAGCCAAGCCGGCTGTCAAGCCCGACATGTCAAGCCGGCTGTCAAGCTCGCCACGCCAAGCCGCTACGTCACTTCCCTACCACGTGAGCCATCCCCGCCAAATGTTGAGTCGGGGGGGTGGGGTAGCCGCCAGCCAGTGAGTTATATAAAAGCCAGGAGCGATGATTTTGGTTGTTCAGTTTATAACAATAATTGTAAGGGAAAACTCTGCCCAAATAAAAGTGTAAATCAATTATTTTCGATTTATTTATATCACTGTCGTTTTACTCAGAAGTGTGATAAAAAAAAACCTACGATGAAACGACGCTCTACTACACAATAACCTCGACGGTCGTCTTGTCTGGAGGACGAAGATTCTGCTGTGGTAAGCCAGATTTCTGAAAATAAAAACGAAGAATGGCAATGCACACCACCCGCAAGGAAAATATTGAAAAGTCTCCTTGCACAAGAAGTTGAAAAATCATTCAATGATCTGGAACACGAAGTCCCTACCCTCATCCATCGGAAAAAACACCGTGCCACATCGTTAATTCCGTTCGTTTGATCGAGTTTCAAGAAGTATTCTTCTCGCTACCAGCAACGCTTCTCTGTGGAAATGAATGCTACCTCAAAGTCGTCATAGCGGATCCAAGGACATCACATAGAAGAAAGGATTCGTCCTACTTCGCCGAGAGCTGCCAGGAATCGTGCATAAGTAACCAGGTCAGTTATGCCATGCCAATATTTGCAAAATGCCATTAGCCAAATGTGTTTTATAATTGAGTTCCTCGTGTGTCGATAATCATAATATGCCATTGGTGGGGTATAGACCTTGACAAAACTAGGGTAGGCCCGATAAGCAAATCTGATTGTAATCAATTAATTAGTTTATTATCTCGGTATAAAACTGCTTTTCTAGCTATACTAAGGAGTTGGGAAGTTGGAATGTACAGATTTAGTCCAAATTCGCATTAAGTACACGTAGGCCTTATAGATTAGCACATCACAAACAAGAGATTGTTAGAGTCAAAATTAATGAGCCATTAGAGCAGGTATTATAAAAGAACCCGAATCGGAGTATGCTTCTCCTATTGTTTAGTTATGAGGAAGAACGGAAATAGTTGCCTACGTGTCGATTACAGAGCCCTAAATGCATTAATTATCCGCGATAAATATCCATTAGCTATTATCGATAAGTATACTAAAATAACTGGTAAGAACTACTTCACCAGTCTTAATCTAGTCCAACGGTATCCATAAACTCAGCATCCATCCTAAAGATACATATAGCGCTCCATCAGTTTTTATGCGCTTAAGTTCAAGTTCATAGATAGTTAAGTATTTTTAAAGTAAATCATTAAATAAAAATAACTCCAATAATGTCGTCAAAAGGTCGGGGTCAAACGCAGAATTTTAAATTAAATAGGTACATGTGGGCAAATGTTCATTTCTACAAAACAGGATTTCTTACATAGTTTATGAATTATCATGTTCATGGCATTGAACCGGGCGAATTTAAGTTCGCAGCCGTGTCTCAATTTCCCGTTCCGATTAACATACACAAAGTGCGTCAGTTTATTGGACTATGTAGTGACTTTAGGAAGTTCTTCCATAATTTTGCAATAATGGCTCATCCGCTTACCGAACTAGCAAAAACAAAAATTATAAAAATAAAAATAATATGTGGGTATGGTATAGAAAAAAAAATGTGATAAACCGGTGATAGCGATATAATGATTTTAGTTGGAAATTCACACGAATGCATGCAAGTTATCCATAGCAGGTATTCTTTTACAAATACGGATAGACGGTAGTTTAAGCCCTGTCTTGTATTTTAGTTGCGTTACGAGTCGGGAAGAAAGTGTTTTTCAAAGCGTATTACGAAGTTTTCGTATATGTGTTGAGTAAAAATGTCAGTGTAATTACGGATTATAGTGCAGTTCGCTATACAATGACTAACGTGATCACGCAATGCCGTCTGGTGACTTTTAATTCAAGATTATGAAATTACTGTTGACTATAGACCGGGTGAGCGCATAAAGCATATCGACCCCTTGAGCAGGAATCCGATAGATGCCGTTAATGTGTTGCGTTTAGAAGTAAACTATTGGTTTCGTGAAGTGCAAAGAATTATTGATTTATTGTGAAGCGGGTGCACAGATTGTGATATTGTAAATAATTATATAATTGACGGTAGGCTGTCTTGTAAAACGCTTTACGATACCCGATTAGTTATGCCAAATTTCGCGCGTAGAAAATATTACAAATGCATCATGAAGATATTGGCCATTACATTATAGGATTAAAATTATGCTCAGAACTTCTAAAAAAAAAATGATTTCTAGTTTCCAAAAATGACCCAATTCATAAGGAAATATGTGACGTCGTGTTTACATTGTGCGTACGGTAAAAGAGAATACGGTAGGAAAGAAGGCAAACTGCATCGAATCTCTAAACCATCTGAACCGATGAAAATGGTAGACATCGATAATTTGGGCCATTTTAGCAAAATTAAAAAGGGTACCAATAAATGTTAGTTTTGACTGATTCTTTCTCTAAATTCGTTGTTTCTGAGCCTACACGTATTGTCAATTCTGTAGAGACAATTACCGTCTTATTAAAAAAAAAGGGTTTAACTAAAGACCCAGGTTTAAATCTCGTAAAACTACGATTTACTTATACGTTATTACGGATCGTGGTTTGGTGATAAACCATGGTAAAGTCGTAGCTGTCAAAGTTTCTTATAGTAACTTTTCATTGTGTTGTTGTTTTTATGATGTAATTGTTTAGACAATGGTTCAAATGACGGTACTAAGGTCCACTTTTAATCTATGTTTTGTAATACGGAGAAATTTAAACCATGGTTCTGCAGATAAGCGTGAACTCGATAGTCCAGGTTTAAACTAAGATTTATTCAGTTTTTGTGATTAGACCGTTAGAGTTTTAAAACGCATTTCTAGTTTATTCAGTTTCCCAGATCACGTAGTTTCCGATCATGGTAAGGTCTTTACGAGTAGATACTTTAAAAAGTTCTCAACAGAAAAACAGTTAGACACATGTTAACAGCTATTGCGTGGCCTAGGTCTAATGGGCAGGTATAACGCACTAATTGCACAATTCTCGATGCGTTGAGAGTCACGGAACCTGGCGAGGCCTCTCTTAGTTGGAACAATAGTTTACCAAATGTCATATATGGGGTATTAATAATACTGTTAATGATACAACAGGCTATAAGTTATACGAGTTAATATTTGCTCGTGTGGGTAGATCTGTATGTGATGTCTCCATCCCTGGTCAGGTTCGGGGTCAGTGCAATCTAGACGCGATAGGGCTACCAATCGAGTTAGAACAGCTAGCAAGAAATGAAACGTAACTGTGATAAAAGGCGTAAAAATAGTACGATTTACAAAAAGGGCGATTACATGCTTTGTTGCCAGGCTCAGACTCCTTGCTGCAATAAGGTTAAATTATAAGTTAGATGATCTATATTCTGGCCCATATGTTATCATTACCTAATGATTTAGGATAGCCATAAACTAAGAAGTATAAAATGTCTTAGAGGATACAAGAAGTTTACAGGCCTAGTATCCGCTGATTTATTATGACCATATCGTAGCGTTGCTTCTATATCCGATAGCGCCAGTAGTGTGGATAAACAATATCAAAACGAAGATCTCGTAGATCTTCTTGAGAGCTAGATAATAGTTCATTTCCTCGATATGCCATTTGTTCTGAGCTGACTTGTAATCACTGTTTTGTTGTTCCCATTGCGGGAGCAATTGTTACAGGATGGCCGATTGTAACGCCAGATGTCGCTAGCAAGCCAAGCTAAGCCAAGCCATGCCAAGCCAAGCCAAGCCATGCCAAGCCATGCCAAGCCATGCCAAGCCATGCCAAGCCATGCCAAGCCATGCCAAGCCATGCCAAGCCATGCCAAGCCATGCCAAGCCAAGCCATGCCAAGCCAAGCCATGCCAAGCCAAGCCATGCCAAGCCAAGCCATGCCAAGCCAAGCCATGCCAAGCCAAGCCATGCCAAGCCAAGCCATGCCAAGCCAAGCCATGCCAAGCCAAGCCAAGCCGACTGTCAAGCCCGACATGTCAAGCCAAGCCGGCTGTCAAGCCCGACATGTCAAGCCGGCTGTCAAGCTCGCCACGCCAAGCCGCTACGTCACTTCCCTACCACGTGAGCCATCCCCGCCAAATGTTGAGTCGGGGGGGTGGGGTAGCCGCCAGCCAGTGAGTTATATAAAAGCCAGGAGCGATGATTTTGGTTGTTCAGTTTATAACAATAATTGTAAGGGAAAACTCTGCCCAAATAAAAGTGTAAATCAATTATTTTCGATTTATTTATATCACTGTCGTTTTAATATCATGATTTTTCTTTATAAGGCAAGGAAGATCATTGATATATATAAGAAATAAAAAGGGGCCAAGAATTGAGCCCTGCGGAACTCCCATAGTGACAGTAGAACCCGGAGACCGTTTACCATTAACGTCCACTCTTTGGATCCTATTATCCAAATAAGAAATAAGAAGATCCAAAGCAGTATTTCTAACACCATAGTGATGCAATTTCCTGATTAATGTGTCATGAGAAACGCAATCGAATGCCTTAGACAAGTCGCAAAAAATACCCAAGGCATCCTGCGAGTTTTCCCACGCTTCAAAAATATGTGTAAGAAGCTCTACACCAGCATCAGTTGTCGAGCGACCCCTCGTGAAACCGAATTGTTTGCTATTAAGTAATTTATATTTATTAAAATGTTTTTGCAGTTGATCTAGCATCAATTTTTCGAATATTTTACTAAATGTGGGAAGCACAGAAATTGGTCTAAAATTAGTGGGGTCTGATGTGCTACCCGATTTAAATAATGGTATTATTTTACTGTTCTTCATTAAGTCAGGAATTACACCGCACTCAATACATTTGTTGAAAATAATTGCCAATTCAGGTGCTACACTCTCTATAATGCTTTTGGTAATCTCTACGGAGTTTCCCCATAGATCAGCAGTTTTTTTTTACATTAAGGGTATTAAAAGTTTTAATAATTATCTTTATCACTAATAAAATCGAAATTAAAATCATGCTTACAGTTTTCAACATTTTCTTTTAATAATGACTCGGCCTCAATGGGTGTTGATTTTAAAAATTTTGTGGTTGAAACTGGAATATCAGCAAAGAAATTTTCAAAAATTGTTGCAACTTCTACATCCTTTTCAACTATTTTATTATTAATATTTAGACTAAAGCCAGTGCAAGACTTTTTTTCTCTTCCAGTTTCATTGTTGATTATTTCCCAAGTGGTTTTTATTTTATTCTGGCTATTTTTAATTTTTGAACTTAAATACCGACACTTGGCTTCTTTACAAACTTGTTTAAATAATTTAGAATATTTTTTAACATATTCATAAAATTCATTACTCTTATTAAAGTTTTTTTCTTCATATAGTTCATAATGTTTTTATTGTACTGCTATGTATTCCTCTGGTTGCCCATTCACTGAAGGTTGTGGAACCATTAACTGAGATCTGCTTGGGTATGAATGTCGAATCAAATTCTGTACAATACATGGCAAAAAAAGAATTGTACAGTTCATTAGGATCATCACTATAAGGTAAGTAGGGTAATTTATTAATGAGTTTATTTTTGAATTTCTCCAAGCGACCTGCAGATTTAGGAACCACCCTAATACTACGCTTAGCCACATTTTTATCTTGTAAATTAAATGTAATCAACTGTCCACAGTGGTCAGATTCCAGTTGGTTTATTATTTGTTTCTTAATTAGTATTACATCTGTGAAAATGTTATCTAGACATGTTGCTGATGTGGCTGTAATTCTGGTGGGCTCTAAAAATTGACTGCTCAGATTATATGATTGAAATAAATTAAGAATTCTCAAACATGTTGGTGAGTCCTCCAAAAGGTTGACATTAAAATCACCACATATAATTACATTTTTTTTTAGTTTACAAAGTTTTTGCAAAACATCATCCATTACATTTTCAAAGCAATCATAAATTGAAGATGGTGGCCGGTACACACTCAATACTACAAGCTGCTCCAACTCCACACAAGCTATTTCAATAGTCCGTTCAACAGAGAGGCTCACAATATCTTTACGTTCTTTGAATTTAAGATGTTTTTTTATTATTATCAATGAGTCACCATGCATTGCATTATCTCTACTGAATGAACTACCAACCTGGTGATTACTGAAATTAAACATAAATTGATGGCTTTTTAACCAATGTTCAGTAATACATAAAATATCAATATTGTTACTGTTTAAAAATAGTTCAATTTCAAGGTCCTTTCTTGACATACCTTGAATATTTTGGTGCACCAGGTTGATTGTACTGTAGCCTTTTTTAAAATTTAAATGATTTGAGGAAACTATGGATGTCTTTAAATTATCTCTATTCATAAAGCAAGAGGTTATCTCTTTTGTCTCAAGTTCTAATTTAAATTAATATCAGTAGGTGAAAAAATTAAAATGTCAGATGGCTCAATAGGAGTAGTATAAGTATCAGCCAAATCTTTGGCTTGGTCAAACAAAGTGGTAGAAAGCTCAATAGGAGCAATAGATGTATTAGCAAGCTGATTGGCTAATGTATCAGTAGAAAAATAGTATAGCGATAAAGCTATTTGTCTCTTTAAACATTTTGGCAAGTACAATTTGTATTTTGTCATGTATAAATATTTACGGACATATCTGTTAGTGTCAATAACATGAAAATTATTGTGATTATTACATGACAAATTATTTAATAACACATTGAGTTTGTATCTAAAGTTATTTTCCCGCTGTGGCAAACTGTGACTATAAGGAAATGTGAACATAACAGTCTGTCTTAAGTTTAGCTCGCATAATTTGCTATAATAATGTAGCAGACTGTCCTGATTCACACCACCCCTGTTATTAATTAAAATGATTAAAGTTGTATCCTGGTGGAAATTCAAACTTATTATTCTAGTCACTATGTCAACAAAACCTAAACCGGGCATACAATAGTTGGTAACTGATTGTCCCTTGCAAATATTAGATAATAACTGGCCCATGTCTTTCCCAATGTCATCACTAAATATTACAATATCATTATTTATTTGGGTTTGTACACAGTTCTGAAGTTTTGTATTTAGTTTTATTTTAGAGGTACCCTCAGAAGTATAATTATATATTTTTTGCTTTGAATTGGTATCAGAAGCTGGAATTGAATAAGCTGGAGAGGACTGACTCTTAGACAAGGTGTTATTAGTCAATGACTGTGATTGATTACAGTAACAAGTACTAGAACTCCCCATTAACTCATTCAATGCCAGCATGTACTCCTTTATTTGCATTTCAGAGTTATTATATCTATTTGTTATTGATAATAATTTAGCATTTAGATTATCAATTTCAATATTTAAATTTTGAGTGTCATTTTGATATTTCAATGTGTTACTTTTACATTTTTCAGAATAGTAATCCAGTTTATCCAATAATGATAGACGTTCCCTGTTTAATTTTACATTTTTAATAAAAAATTTTTGTCTATGAACTAAGTTTTGAGTTCTTCTAATGAATTTATTTATTCTTACATATTTTTTCAACTTTTTTCTGCTACATTTGACCACCCTTTGTGAATTATTGGGCATTATGTTATCTTCACAAGTCAGATCTATAGTGACTGTGGGTGTAATGTCATTAGCAGCAGAAACCATACTTAGGGCAATGACTACCAGTTCATCGAATAGACTCTGGTTCAACGATGCAGTGATGTTGTGTTGAGTGCATTCTAATTGTGAAATTTTGTTGTTAGCCTCAAGAAGTTGTTTTTGTAAGGAGTTTACGCGGTCAAGAGCAAGCTCATACTCAGAACTGCATTGGTCAAACCCATCCACAATGAGCTGGAGCCTGTCCCGAGCTTTAATGACTTCAGTGTATTGAATATGTAACTGAGTCATTTCTGATTTCAACATTTGGTACTTATGTAAAGTTTTCTCAATTTCTTTTTCATTTTCCTCTGATTCCCTTATCAATCGGTCACACAACTCCTTGGAAACCTTGAGTTCGCTCAAAGCCAGACTGAGTTTTTCCTCTTCTTGGCGAGCAAAGGCTTTGCGAGTTAAAGTCATGATTAGATAGAAAGAAGGGATTAAATTGTGTTCAAGAGACAAGATGAAAGTGCAATAGAATAATAATAAAGTGGAAGAAAATTGTTGTGTGAAGAGTTGTGTCACCTCTGAATAAGGTTATGTTTACGTTTTGTGAAGTTAATTTATGGCGATATTTACTCGTCTAAATATGTTGTAGCCCGTAATAAAGTGGATGAACTAGTTGTAAATGTTGTTTGTTAATCAACAGAGAAAGTTTTTACCTGTTTTTTTAGGATGTAAAGCGATTTTCTAAAAGCCGGTAACTGTCAGTCAGTCACCGTAACACATTGGTAAAATACACTACTCGTAAAATAAACTTGATTTTAAACAAAATACACTTTAGTTACTATTTTTATTCAGTGATTACACGGAATTTGGGCTTAAATACACTAATAATCTAATTTTTAAAATAAAATTACGGGACTCAGTTCAAATCAGCTGTTAGCCACAGTGTTGCCACAGGAAAAAAAAACTGGCTGACTGTTGGGTTCTTCCGCCGCCATCCCCTGCATGACGTCCTGCCTGACGTCATTGCCCTCCACAAGCCCTTTCTCGGTTTACCACCAAGTGGCCCTCTGGAGGGATTGCCTGTTGGTCCGCGAGTGGTATTTTATTTCCCTCTTACCCTTTGGTATTGTTTCCAATACCAACGAGCTTTCCTCGATCCGCCACCATGGGGACGCGTTCTCTAGGGGTTACAGGCTCCCCCGAGAACAGAACATTACATTCAAACCATTTAAATTACAACCGGTTTTTAACGAACTTTTTACATACATGAGTTTTGTGATTGACAATTTCAAGCCACTTCGTAACTGCTACGGTGGCGTTGGCGTTTAATGAGTGGCCCGATCGTCTCATGACCCGGTTTCGAATCCCACAAGCAACTTGTCTTTTTGGATATTTATAAATTTGTTAAAACATTGTTAGGGAGCAAAGGAAGAAATACAAAGTGAAACTGAGTATAATATCTCGGCGTTAAATAAGTGCACGACGTCATTGTGTTCAAAAGTCAGGATATCCATTAACAAACTACGCTTTCTTAAAGCCTTGCCAAGATATAAACTCTAAATTGTACCTAAAAATGGCTACTTGTTCTACGGATATATCGCATGGTGATGCAATCAGTAGTCCAACAGTACTAAGTAACACGTCTCGAAATAATGTCACATTTAGAAACAAGACATGCAGAACTACATTTTCAACTGAAAACTCATTTGAAGCATTATCTGGATTATCAGAAAACGAGGATGAACAAGCATCGTTTATTTCAACGTCTTCATAATATGCTATGAACAGAAGTTATCCCGAAATACACAGGAAAAACGATGACACTGATGAATTGAAGAGTAAAATATGTAAACTTGAAGAAAATTTAAAAATTGCTGAAAATGAAATAGAAAGATTACTGTTGGAAAATAGAATGCAAGTTGATAAAATTAAAAACTATAAATTAACAGTTAACAAAATTAAACATGTATGTGGAAGTACACTCAAGAAGAAACCCATTACAAAATCAATTCATAAAAGCCTGGTTAGATCTAAGCTCGATTTTTTAAACGTACAAGAAAGTCCTATTCAAAAGAGTGAATTAAACAACACACTATCTAGCACACAAATATATGTCGCAGAATCAACACAGAAGCACAATAATTCAGAATAACGCCATCTATTGTCATTGCCGAGGAATCAAAACAGAAGCACAATTTGGAATCTCTATGGATTATTGTTAATTAAGAATAACGCCATTTATTATCGTTAGTGTGGAAACAAAACAGAAACTCAATTTAGAATCTTTATTGATTAGTGTTAATTTAGAATAACGCCATCTGTCTCTCGTTGGAGGAACTATGAAGTTAGATTTGACAGATAACGTTTAGGAATGCCAAGTTATTAAACTTGGGGATGCTTAGCGTGGAGTAATGGCAACACCGAGCGAATAGTCGAGTCGAATATCGATTCGGAAGTTTAATCAGGTATTCGACGTTGACAGGTACTGACGTTGACAGATATGTTGGCAAACCTGTGTGGGGTAGGCCACTTGGACGGACAGTTGAGTGAAGTGAACACTTTGAATCGGTCCGTCAAGCTGTGTAGACATCTGGGTCACGCCACGTCGTCCACGATAAACTTCCCGCGTTCCTAAGTTTTTAATCGAGCGATATCTCGGACATCCTTGATTATTTTGTATTCAGTGTGTGTTAGCAAGTAATTAAAAGTGTTAACGAAGGTTTTGTGAGTGTTATTTCCGATATCGCGCCCCTTCTGATATCGATTCTTCGACATATACAACAAACCGCAAGACTCAATGGATGAAAAATTGACTGAAAATAATCCTAAATCACCTAGTTTGTTGTTTTACCCAGAACGAGGAGGCTCTACTGTTTCTCAAGTCATGGAAAATTTAAAAAAAGATAAAATTATAGTTAATACAAATAAAATGAACTTTAATAAAATTTGTATAATTAGTGATAATAATGTTAATAGTATTCTAAATATTGCTGAAAATGTCTTCCCAAACAATGACCGTAATAACCGAACTCCTATCAGGACTAGAATTAAAACTTGTGAATTACACCTTGAAAGATTACTGTATCATTATGTTAAGTGAAAGAGACTTCGTAGTCTCTAAAAACTATGAAGCACTGGTAAATCACATAAAATGTAAGCTCGAAAAATAACACATACTAATATTATCTTATGTGCACCAATTTTTAAGCTAAATGAAAATGTAATGTTGTTTAATAAGAGAATCGAAGCGTTTAACATACTTCTATATTTGAGTAACATGAAGTTTGAATATACGTATACATTTGACACTAATAAATGTTTAAAATATACTTACGATATGTACACTAGATATACGGGTAAAGTCAAAAATATTGGTTTAAATAAAATATTTTATAATTTAAAAAAATATATACTTAAACAGATTTTACGACTATGATTATGGTTACACTGAAGATACTACACATACAGAAACTTGCAATAGGATCAGTCAGTGGAAACCTGACACTATTCCTTATTATTTTAAAAACGTAACAGATGCTAAACTAAATCAACATTGCAATGAATACGAATCTCAGATCCATTATTGTTCGTCTTCAAATGATCCTTGCTCTCCAAGCATTGCACCACAGAATCAGAATGTAGATAACACATCTACGCCACAAGCATCGAAAGAGCTTTTTCGTGTCTAAGCATATTATAAACATCCTTCACCGAAACGTAAATAGCCTTATCTCTAAGTCAGACCTTTTAACGTTAGCTCTTGAAAATGAACAAAACCCTATCAATGTGCTATGCATTACCGAGCACAACATGATAGAAACGGACAAAAGTATACTGAAGATAAATAACTATAAACTAGCTTCTTGTTTCTATAGAATAAACCGACGTGGTTGTCTTAATAGAAAAATTGCTTCAATATGCACCAATAAATGATTTAAATAATTACTTACTTGAAAATATTATCGAATGTTCTGGCATTGAGTTACCAGACCATAAAATATACGTCGTATGCATCTACAGACCTCCAAGGCCAAATGCAGAAAGTTTAAACATATTCTTCAGAAACCTAAACTCACTTCTTGGTCGACTTTGCTATAGTTTTTTTTTTTTTTTAGCGTGGTAAAATCATCAAATGAGTCCTCCCGCCCCGGGCAGGGCGAGAGGGATTGTCAGACTTGTACTGACTAAAATCCACGGTGTCCTTCAATAGCCTTTTATGTTCCGGGGTCACGGTAATGAGATAAGTCCCGCGATCCCGGCAGGCTTTGGCCCTCTAGAGGGGGGCCCCGTCATCGTGCTGACGCTCTTTGAGGCGCGTGTTAGATATGGTATATAACCCCTATGTAATAAATAACAATTGTATATTTATCGATTTAAGTTAAGGTTGCAAATAAATACTTACTGAATTTGTAATTTATATAATCAAGTTATAAAATGATTCTACTGTACAAGATTTGTTTACTATTGTGATAGATATGGTATATAGCCCCTATGTAATAAATAATAGCAATATATTTAAAACAACGATCAAATAATTTCCGAACGAAATCAGTGGATGTTCAAATGTTTATCGAATTATGTCAAGGTTGCAAATAAATCTAATCAAGCTTTAAAATGAATCTACTATGCAAGATTTGTTTATTATTGTGTTAGATATAGTATATAGCCGCTATGTAATAAATAATAATAACAATAATATTTAAAACAACGATCAAAATGATTTCCGAACGAAATCAGTTGATGTTCAAATATTTATCGAATTATGTCTAGGTTGTAAATAAATACTTACTGAATTTCTTAATTATCTAATCAAGTTTTAAAATGGTTCTACTGTACAAGATTTGTTTAATATTGCTTATTTGATTACTTATTTAACTGCAATATATGAGGATCTGTGATTGGTTAATAATGGCGGTAATATTTCTTGGGAGTGGTACAATTCTAGGTTTATAAAAACAGATGTACCCTCACATTCGTGGTCACCCCACCCCTCTGCAGGTGCGTCGTAAGTCTGTGCCCCTGTCGCTGGTCGTTTCCTGCCGAGCCTCCCCCAGGTAACTGGGGGTCTCACTTGGCAGGGACGGACCGCCGGGGTACAGTGAAGCAAGCGGTTATTGTTCGACAATGCCGTGGCGCGCCTGCAGAAACAAACATTGCAATCACTCTCACAGGCGCGCGCACAGGAGCGCGCGCCCTAAGGCGAAAAGGCCTATATGGCCGCCCTAATGAGTGTGCCCGTAGCTACGGGCACAACACTGATCCTGCGGGAAAAAGGACGAAGTCCACACCCGCCAGCCGCGCCCCCTTGCGGGGACGCAGCGACTACTACAGCGCTATTCGTGGTCATTATTCTTCAATCGCTATATGAGATAAGCCGTGCTCTGATTGTTGTTCTGTTTGATAAATGTGAAATAATAATAGAGAATCCAAGTGTGTGAAGCTGAAAGTTATAATTTGTGTTCTAACGTTCTACAGTGAAAATGTAAGTTAATAGATATTTATAATGATCTGAATATTACTGATGTATGTTTTATAAATGTGTACTGATATTGTATGTTTTATAACCGTGTAAAATATGTTGCCTTGGAGTTTCTTTCCCCGTTCTTCTCCACGAAAGACCTAGGGTTTTCGAACGGAAGTAGCTTGGTAATAAATACCTAGTCTTGATTTTGTGCTTTTCTTTATAAACCTATTCCTGTACAAAAGTCCTTAGAGATACCTTACATACAGTAAATAAATAACATTAACCATCCTGATATCTAAAAAAACTTGATAATAAAGTCGATATTAATGTCAATAAAACTAGAAATACACATCCTATTTATCACACACACGTCCATTTTCTAACACGCGCGTGGAACACAACGCGCCGTCGACCCGGGCATGGTCCATGGTCGGGCGGCGAGTTGCCCTTTACTCGCCGCCCGCATGCCCGCGCCTACGGTGGCGACTTTGCTATAGTAAAAAGAAAGTAATAATATGTGGCGACTTCAACATAAATTTGCTTAAAAAAAATAATGATGCAAATGAATTTATGCAAATCCTGCACAGTTACAACCTTAAAGTAGGTAACAACGAACCAACACGGTTGTCAAGCAAGACATGCATCGACAATATAATATTTAACGTAAAAGGTGTGTTCCGCAAGGGTTATTGAATTTGCACTTTCTGATCACACTGCTCAGTTGCTTACATGCCCAGTTAAATTTAGTTTCCTTCTTAAATCATGGAACGTAGAAAAAAGAGACTACTCTAAAGAGAACATTCGTAAATTCGAAGAATGTATAAATTCTCTTCATTTTAGTAACATTTTTGTCAACACAGATGTAAACCTAGCATTTAATGAGTTTTATGATTTATTCTGCTTGTTTTTTAATCCTTTCCCTTCATACAAATCAAAATATCAGCAAGATCTTGCCCTCGGTGGATTACAAAGGGTCTTCGAGTATGCTGTAAACGTAAACGACATCTTTTATGGAACTACAGGAAAAAACCTACAGAAAGTAACAAAATGAAATTCATGACCTTATCCTCACGATTAAATCAGATTATTAAATTAACGCAAAAGTCTCGCAATGATAATTACATAAAAACTGCTCGAAATAAATCGCAAGCCACTTGGAAATTTATTAATAGCAATAAACTGAATGTACCAAAAGATCAAATACAACAGATTATTTTAGATTGCAATAAAATAACGGACCCTGAACAGATTGCAAACAATTTTAATAATTTTTTCATTGATATGACTAAAACTTCCATACCTAACCATTCAAGATGCCATATCCCGTTTGAACAAAACTCGGTATTTATGCATCCAACTGTACCAGAAGATAAAACAATTAGAGACCTAAAGAACACAAATAGTACCGGTTATGACAATATATCAACAATAGTTTTAAAACACGTATCACGTAAGTTATCATTTATACTTAGTCATATAATAAATTTAAATATAGAAAATGGAGTCTTCCCAGAAAAATTAAAACTAACCCTAATTAAACCTATATTTAAAAAACCGGCCAAGTGCGAGTTGGACTCGCCCATGAAGGGTTCCGTAGCAGCAAGCATAGATTGGAGATATAATTATATTGAGATTAGTAAGTAATATACACAAACAATAAAAATAACTTTGTTTTTCATAGTATTTGTATGAATGGCAAAGTTATATTTGCGGTTTTTGAAAATGTACTATATCTGCTAACTATATCTCATCCAAACTAATTTTCGTTGGTAGTTTTGGTTGATGTCTACATTATATATTTTTTTTAGTTTTATCATTCTCTTATTTTAGAAGTTACGGGGGGACACACACACTTTTTACCACTTTGGAAGTGTCTCTCGCGCAAACTGTTCAGTTTAGAAAAAAATGATGTTAGTAACCTCGATATCATTTTTAAAGACCTATTCATAGATACCCCACACGTATGGGTTTGGTGAAAATTTTTTTTTGAGTTTCAATTCTAAGTATGGGGGGCACCCCCAAAATTTGTTTTGTTTTGATTTTTGTATGAAAATCCTAATGCGGTTCACATAATACATCTTTTTACCAAGTTTCAACAGGATTCAGCGGGCCAAACGCCTCCTGCCGTAGGCTGTACGCCGGTGTCGTGCGGTCCATGGCCCTCTACGGGGCCCCCGTGTGGGCCCTGAGCATCCGGACGCGACCACTAAAGTTGGTCGCATGCCAGAGGGTCATGGCTATCCGAATGATCCGGGGATACCGCACGATCGCCGGCGAATCGGCCAACCTGCTTGCCGGATTACTGCCCTGGGATCTGGAGGCGACTGCCCTCCAGCGCGTCTATGAGTGGCGCGTGGAGGCGCAGCGCCGGGGAGAATTCCCGCTGCCCCGACAAGTCGAGGCGCGGCGGGAAGAGGTCCGGCGCGATCTCAGGGCAGTATGGAGGGGACGATTGTCGCAACCGACGGCCGGGCACGCCGCAATCGCGGCGGTAAGACCCCTCTTTGAGGAGTGGCTGGATAGGAGTCACGGCGTCCTGACCTACCGCATGACGCAGGTCCTCACCGGACACGGAAGTTTCGGGAGGTACCTGTGTCTAAGGAGAAAGGAGGAAACGCCTGGGTGTCACCACTGCGAAGATCGCCCGGAGGACACAGTAGAGCATACGGTGCAAGACTGCCCCGCTTGGGCAGAGCACCGACGTGTCCTCACGGCGGCGATAGGCGGAGACCTCTCGCGCCCGGCATTGGTTGCGGCCATGCTGCGGGGCGAGACGGAGTGGGAAGCGGTCGCCTCCTTCTGCGAAGCAGTAATGCTCGCGAAGGAGGAGGCGGGCCGCGTGAGAGAGAGGACAGTGTCCTCCCTCCGCCCCAACCGCAGTGGTGGACGCCCACGGCGACGGACGTCGCAAGACGATCTCCGGCCACCGTAGGCGCGGGCATGCGGGCGGCGAGTAAAGGGCAACTCGCTGCCCGACCATGGACCATGCCCGGGTCGACGGCGCGTTGTGTTCCACGCGCGCCTCAAAGAGCGTCAGCAAGATGACGGGGCCCCCCTTTAGAGGGCCGAAGCCTGCCGGGGTCGCGGGACTTATCTCATTACCGTGACCCCGGAATATAAAGGGCTATTGAAGGACACCGTGGATTTTAGTCAGTACAAGTCTGACAGTCCCTCCCGCCCTGCCCGGGGTGGGAGGACTCATTTGATGATTTTACCACGATAAAAAAAAAAAAAAAAAAAAAAAGTTTCAACAGGATAGCTCTTATACTTTCGACAAAAAGTGGCTGTGACATACACGGACAGACAGACAGACATGACGAATCTATAAGGGTTCCGTTTTTGCCATTTGGCTACGGAACCCTAAAAACGTAATAGAAATGACATGAATTGCTACCGTCCAATAGCGCTTGTACCAGTGATATCAAAGATATTTGAGAAAGTTATCTATGATAATAATTATTTTTAGCTACTTTGAGAAGAAAAATTTGCTTTGTAATGAGCAGGTTAGTTTTCGTAAAAATAAATCAATTAATTTAGTAGTTTATAATTTTCTCCACAACATATTAACTCATTTGGATAGAAGTGAACAAACGTGTGCACTGTTTATGGACTTCACAAAGGCCTTCGATTATGTAGATCACAAAATACTGTTAAATAAACTATACGCCTATGGAGTCAGAAGAAACATTTATGACTTGATTAAATCTTACTTATGTAATAGAATGCAAATGACACAAATAACAAAGCTATGTCCCAATTCAAAAAAAAGGTAAATTATTCATCCTCATGGAGACAGGTAACGTCTGGCGTTCCACAGGGAACCGTATTAGGTCCGCCTCTCTTTATAATATTCATCAATGACCTTCCAAAAGCGACAAAACACAAAACAATTCTATTTGCTTATGATAGTACAATCCTGTTTACAGGAGATAATAAATTATAATTATAATTTTGACTGGCCTGTTGGTCTAGTGGTTAGTGACCCTGACTGCTATGCCGGAGGTCGTGGGTTCGATTCCCACCCAGGACAAATGTTGTGTGATGAGCACGATCATTTGTTCTGTGTCTGGGTGTAATTTATCTATAATATGTATGTATTTAGAAATATATAAGTATGTTTATCAGTTGTCTAGTACCCATAACACAAGCTCTGCTTAGCTTGGGACTAGATGGCGTTGTGTGATAGTTGTGGAATATTATTATTATTATTATAATCGCACATGGAAACTGAGATAAATATGACTTACCTGCATATTAATTTAGATAAAACGAATTTTATGACATTCAGAAGTACAACGAATAAAATAGGAAACATGAATATAAATTACCGAAATAATAAGATTCAAGAAGTAGACGTTACAAGATTTCTGGGTATAAAAATAGATAATAGTTTAAATTTTAAAGAACATATTCAAACATTATGCACTAGATTGAATACTTTTTCTTACGCATTGCTTAAGCTTAAACAAACGGTCAGTACTTCTACAGTCCTTACAGCCTATAATGGGTATGTTGCACCTATTTTTAAGTATTGTGTTATTTTTTGGGTAATTCTACCAACAGAGAAGCAGTATTTAAAGCCCAAAAAAAGTTTATACGAGCCATAATCAGTATAAAAACAACTGACAGCTGTAGACCATTGTTTCTAAATTTAAATATTCTTACGTTTCCATCCATTTATATACTAGAGGTAATAATGTTTGTCAAAAAAAAAAATACATCCCTCTTTAGCAAGTTTCAGAGTAAAAGATACAAGTATAATATATGTTTACCAAGCAATAAAACAGCCTTATTAAATAAAAGTATATTGTGTATGGCTCCACGCATATATAACCATCTACCAAACTCAATTCTTGAGATTAGTGATATAAATCTATTTAAAAACAATATAAAAGCACTTTTACTAAAAAAAACAAATTACTCTGTTACTGAATATTTACAAGATAAATGATTGTAGTGTTACTTTTAATTGTAATATTTTAAATAATATAAATATTTTAAATAATGTTTTCGGTTAAATTTCAGTACTGATATTTGTGTTTATAAATTTGAAACGGTGCAAGTGTGGGCAAAGAACAACTCTTGAAGTTTTAACTTTAAATTGCCTGTTCTGGCTTCCAAATCCTTTTATTTGTGTCCATTCTTCCACTCCTACGACCCCTGCCCGAGACTACCATGAACCTAGCTTCGGACGACGAGAAGAGGTCACCGTGTGTGAATGTGTGTGAAGTTAGCGCGCACGCGACAGCATTGAGACCGTTTGCTTTGAAGAGAGAACAAGCCAATTTTAAGTGCGTGCGTGGTGTGTAGTGATTTTGGACAGAGTTTCTACAATTGAACGAGCAGTGAGTGACTGCGGGTTCCTGATCTCCCGAGGCTGCTGGGATCGATCCAAGACAACTTCAAGCTTCATCCAATTCTACGCACAAATCCGGAACGACACGTGGTGAGTCTCCATCCGATTCTCTTCATTAATCCTTTCTTTCTTCCTGTGGGCCAGACGTTAGAACCTCCCACTCTTCCTGAAGAAGTCAAAGGTACGAAAATAAAAGGCGTGGAAGTTGATCTCAACAATTTAAAAGAATCTGAGACTCCAATATCCACCATATTTAAGTGGTCCATTCGAGCGCGAATATCCTATGGATTTCTAGGTCAAATTCAATAGAATTTCCTCGATTGATAGTTTATTTCGCTAAAGATACTTGCCTTCTACTGAATTCAAGCATAACGATTTATTTTGCTAGTGTTTTCAAGTTAAAATCTCAATATAAAAAATAAAAAAAAACTTCTTTATGTGGTCGGGTTATACTGACGCCATACTAGAACGATTTATTCTGGTTAAAATCTTGTTTCTTTATACCTACGAGGATAAAACAAATAAATGAAAGTACCTATTGGTACATAATCGTGTCGTAAAAGATTAATTGCTTTGTTCAAGAGATAAGTAATTTCATATTCACCGGCCGGCTAACAATTACGTAACATAACCGGTTCCTAGGTATTTCAGGACAGGCGTGCGAGGTATTTACGTTTTATTCGAACTCATTCGTTTTATTAAGTTGTCTGTTTCATTCTTTTACTGATATTTCTGTACAATGGCAGAGGAAAGACAATTAAAATTACTTATCAGCAAGCGGGCTCTCTCTCACAGAGAGAGGAGGCCTGTGTCCCAGCAGTGGGAACATTTATAGGCTGATGATGATGATGATGATGATGAAGCGGGAATATGCCTTTCGCGATGTTCAGGTATTGTATGAATTGTCAAAAGAGGTTAAAAAGGACAACTCGTCTAGGGCTCCATTTGAGGCTCGGTTCAAGCGTATTGAGGCGGTGCGTCAAGAATTTTTAGACTATATGGACCAAATTAATGACTTAAAGTTAAAAATTAAACCCGATGACGTCATCGATATGAAACCGATGCAGGCTTTTGATGAAATGTATTACGCCATTATTGCCGCGCGTTCTGTGTTAAAACCTCTTGTGGAGACAAATAGTTCGGATACAAAGCCGTCACCTCAGGCGCGCTTACCAAAACTTGAGCTGCCGAAATTTGATGGTAACATTGAAAATTGGCAAACATTTTTCGATACCTTTTCGTCATTAGTGCATGAAAATAATAATATTAGCCCGATTGAAAAGTTTCATTATTTACTATCTTGTCTTACGGGTTCAGCGTTGTCGATTGCTAAGGGCATACCGGTAACCGCGGATAACTATTCGGTTGTTTATGACGCTCTTATCGAACGGTTCCAAAATAAACGAATTTTGGCCGCTTCGTATTTGAATAAAATTTGTAACTTGTCACAGCTTAAGTATGGCAATTTTCATGACTTACGCGAGTTAGCTAATTTGTTAAATGAGACAGTGAATGCCCTTAAGGCTATGAAAATAAAACAATTAGATGAATTCATTTTATTTTATTTAGGCTCACGTGTTTTAGACAATGACACGCGTCGACGCTTTGAGACGCAAAATGAATCCGAAATACCTACTTTTTCCGAGTTTTTACACTTCTTACAAAACTATGTCAAAGTCTTAGAGGCTAGTCAATCTGGTAGTCAGGCTGGGTCTAGTCTCGCACTTAAAAACTCTAATAAAAATAATTCACGTCCGACCGAGACGCGAGGTAAAAATAATAATTATAAAAGTTCCTCATTACCGTCCAGCACGTCTACAAATTCAAACCCTGCAAATAAATCAGGTGATTGTTTGTGCTGCGGTCAGGCACACGCCCTTTTCAAATGTTCTAAGTTTGCTGAGCTTAACATTCCTGAGAAATATAGGCTTGTGACTGACAAAAATCTTTGTGTCAACTGTTTACGTCCAAATCACAACGTAAATAAATGTTTCTCTAAAAGTACTTGTTCTTCCTGCCATCAGCGGCATCACTCCTTGCTCCACGAGCAGAGTTTGGACGAAACTAAGGTTGCGGTGCCGTGTAGCTCTCGTTCAGGGCCGAGCGCTGAGAATCCCAAGGAGTCCGCGACTACAAGTGCTCACGTTGGCCATGTTCGTACTATGGTACTACTGGGTACTTGCATTGTTAAAGTATGCGAAAGCCGGTCCGGCCGAGCTATACGCGCCCGCGCGCTAATTGACAGCGCCGCCCAGGACTGTTTCGTGACGTCATCGCTTGTACAACGGTTGGGTTTACCTATACGACGCTGTAATATAGCCGTAGGAGGTCTAGGCCAAAACATAGTTCAAGTAAAGGGCGAAACTTCGTGCACCGTGCTGCCCTTGGATTCTGAAAGTCCTAACTTTTCAATTAACGCGATTGTTATGAATCAGATAACAAGTAAGATGCCCGTTGTACCCATACCCTCGGAAGTCGGTACTCATTTCAAACATTTAGTTCTGGCAGATAAACAGTTTGACAAACCGACTGATATCGACTTGCTACTAGGCGCGGAGCTGTTTCACAAAATATATGATGGCCAGTGCCTGGAAGTTGGCCCAGGCCTACCGGTAGCCTTGCATAGCGTATTCGGCTGGGTTCTCACGGGCAAGATCGAGGATCCTGGCGGTCAGTCCCCACAAATGGTTTCTTCCCTTGTGGCTTCCACTCGTTCACTCGAGGATGTGGTCAAGCGTTTCTGGGAGGTCGAAGAGCCCCCTAAAGCGGTGTTATCAAAACCCGATGATGTGAAATGCGAGGAGTTATACACTAAACTCGTGTCACGTGAACCAAACGGGCGTTATGTCGTTCCGTTATTATTAAAGGAGCCGTGCGGCGTTCTTGGAGATTCGTTCGACACTGCAAAATCACGCTTCCATAGACTTGAGAAGCGTCTTAATTGTGATTCAAAGTTGAGGCTTGACTATTGTGCTTTTATGCAAGAGTATTCGGACTTAGGTCACATGCAGCCTGCCAGACTTGGCTCAGGCCATTACACCATATCACTGCGTTATCCGTCCTGGGGGGGTATTACAACTTTTTTTAATTCCGGGCAGTTTTCGAGCAGTTGAATTTACGGCCATAAGCAGGCTTGTTCTATTTCGTATTATGGCGCACGTAATTCTGCAAGGAATCATCCAGGATTATTTGTCTCTGGATGATTAAGACGGGCTAGCGAATTCGTTCAAAAATCGAATCGACAAGTTACCGATGATTACCGGTTTTATAAGTGGGTGAAAAACTTCACCCACAATTATAAAACCTTGTAAATTTAGGAGATATTTGAGTTAAACTGTATTTTAATAACAATTTAAATATTTATAATCAACTTGAGCAATATTTACTGTTATTTTATGCAATAACTTAATACTAAATATTCAACTCTCGCAAAGGGGTTTGTTTCTGAACGATCGTGTTGCAATATTTTTTTAGTCTGTGACGGTTTTGATTGCCAAAACCAACAAGAATAATAATATCGTATTCTATTTATTTATCATGCCACCATTTAGTGCAATAATAAAGGAGTACAGTCTTTTCCTGCCGCAGAGAAAATAAGAAAACAATGGACTAAGTCACGAGCGGAAAAATTTGAAAAACGGAGCTGTACCAACGTTGTTATTATTTTTAAAGCAAGAGGCTCCAAAATCAAAGAGGCGCCTAAGATATGAAGCTAGAAAATGTTTCAGCAAGAGAAGGAATGATAAAACCTAGGACGTTTATTCAAACCGAAAGAGTGTACCTAGTTCTTACCATGTTAGTGCTCCTGAAATTGGCTGTGAAATTGTGGTACCAGAAACAATCGGGAAATTAAACTTAAAATGTCTGTTGTTACATCAAAGACTGCCCAATGTACCCAAATAAAAATTGAACACAAGTTTTGGCTTCATTGGACTGTACCGTTTCAGGAATGATGCTGAGGCTATTAATTTTAACACAGGGTTTGAGTCCTATCATACATTTTGTTTGGTTTATTCAACCCTAACTCCATTGGTACGAAAGATTACTCATTTCAGTCACCATGTCTCAAATCTAAGCTCTTGATAATTTTTTGTTACATTGATGGAACTTTTTTTTTTTTTTTTTTATTTATTAGCTTTATTTAATCCCTTACATGTATGTATTTCTTATCTACTATTATGTATGCTTATTTATTTATTTGTTAGTAATGTTAGTTTTGTTTTTAAATAAGGTTAGTATTGTTAGGTGTAAGGGCCGCCTTTTGCGGTGAAAGCCTCCTCCAAACCCTTCCAGGTGGCTCTATCATTTGCCCGTCTGGACCATAAGTTTCCGGCTATTTCTACGATGTCGTCACTCCATCTTTTAAATGGTCTACCCTTCCTTCGTTTTTTATATATTGGGTACCAATTTGTGATTATTTGTGACCATCTTTGATCCGTAGCTCTCTGAATATGACCAGACCATTTCCATTTTAGTGTCAGGACCTGTTTTACTGCATCTTTCGCCTTTGTTCTATTCCTTATCAGTGAACTTTTGACTCTATCTTTCAATTTGATGTTCATGTAACTCCGTTCTAGTCCTCTTTGACAGGTTCTTATTTTATTTAAGAGTGATTTTTTGAGGGACCATGTCTGGCATGCGTAGGTAAGAACCGGCGTTAGGCAGATGTTCATCGCTTTCGTTTTCAGTTTTGTGGGTATGGGGCCTTTGAAAATTTCCTTCATAGCCCAGTATTTACTCCACGTTTTCTTTACTCTTCGATCGAATTCTTTTTCTGTACAGGATTTTATTGAGATTAGATGTCCGAGGTAAGTATAATCTGCGACATATTCTATAGTTTGAGACTGTATGGATATAGGTATTTCTTCACGATTAGTCATTATTTTCGTTTTGTCCCAGTTGATCTGTAACCCAACGGTCTCACTGTGATGGCTTTTTTTTTTTTTTTTTTTTTTTTTTTTAGCGTGGTAAAATCATCAAATGAGTCCTCCCACCCCGGGCAGGGCGGGAGGGACTGTCAGACTTGTACTGACTAAAATCCACGGTGTCCTTCAATAGCCCGTTATGTCCCGGGGTCACGGTAATGAGATAAGTCCCGCAGGCTTTGGCCCTCTTGGGCGGGGCCCCGTCATCGTGCTGACGCTCTTTGAGGCGCGCGTGGAACACAACGCGCCGTCGACCCGGGCATGGTCCATGGTCGGGCGGCGAGTTGCCCTTTACTCGCCGCCCGCATGCCCGCGCCTACGGTGGCCGGAGATCGTCTTGCGACGTCCGACGCCGTGGGCGTCTACCATTGCGGGTGGGGCGGAGGGAGGACGCTGTCCTCTCTCTCTCACGGCCCGCCTCCTCCTTAACGAGCATTACTGCTTCGCAGAAGGAGGCGACCGCTTCCCACTCCGTCTCGCCCCGCAGCATGGCCTCGACCAATGCCGGGCGCGAGAGGTCTCCGCCTATCGCTGCCGTGAGGACACGGCGGTGCTCTGCCCAAGCGGGGCAGTCTTGCACCGTATGCTCTACTGTGTCCTCCGGGCGATCTTCGCAATGGTGACACCCCGGCGTTTCTTCCTTCCCCATCCGACACAGGTACCTCCCAAAACTTCCGTGTCCGGTGAGGACCTGCGTCATGCGATAGGTCAGGACGCCGTGACGCCTTTCCAGCCACTCCTCAAAGAGGGGTCTTACCGCCGCGATTGCGGCGTGCTCTCACTGTGATGGCTAAGGGACTCTATCATGTCGTTAAGTTTGCGCGGGTCTTCCGACAGCAGTACTATGTCGTCCGCAAACCTGAGGTGTGAGAGGTACTTGCCATTGATTTTTATTCCCACATCACTCCAATCGAGGTTTCGGAATATGGATTCTAAGACTGCGATGAAAAGCTTTGGGGAGAGCGGATCGCCTTGCTTTACCCCCCTCTCGACTTGAAATGATGGTCCTCTTGAGTCTAGACGTACTCTTGTTGTGCTTCTCAAGTAAATAGCTTTAATAACTTCTATATAGTCGTGGTCTAGTCCTTGCTGGTTTAAAGCTTGCCATATAGAGTCATGTGAAATTGAATCGAAGGCTTTCGAGTAATCTATAAAAGCAACGTATAAGGGGAGGTCATATTCCATAAACCGTTCGATTATTACTTTCATTGTGTGTATGTGGTCATTGGTAGAGAGATTTTTCATGAATCCCGCTTGCTCTACAGGCTGGTTCTCGTCAATCTTCGTTGTTACACGTCTTAGTAGGGTCGATGCAAATACTTTATACAGACAGGATATAAGACTGATGGGTCTGTAATTAGATATCAGTTTGGGGTCTCCCTTTTTATACAGTAGAACTATCTCCGAGCATGTCCATGTTTCCGGTAGTTCTTTTGTTTTTAAAATACAGTTGAAGAGCTTAGTGAGTGGTTTTATTAGTTTCTCTTTCGCGGCTTTTATCATTTCGTTTGTCACTCCGTCAGGTCCTGGGCTCTTTCCTGCTTTTAGTTTTATTATAGATAGCTCTATCTCTCTTTCTAAGAAAGGTGGTACTGATTCTTGAACTGGTTTATTATTTTTAGGCATTGGTGTCTCATGATTTTTATTTACACGCGTGTAGAGATTCTTATAAAACTGTGTAGCTATCGTCATTAGGTCTTTCCTATGAGTGACGATGATTCCCGAGGCATTCTGGAGTTGTGTCATAAGATGCTTGGTACTTTCTAACTTTTTATAAGCCTTTTTTATTACACCTGTCTCTTCTATGTACTTGCTGATTGTATCGAGTCTCCTCTTTTTAATGTTTTGTTTTATTTTTTTATGTATTTTTCTATATAGTTTACTCAGACTTTTCTTTTCTTGCCTAGTTTTGTTTTTCTTGTTTTTTAACATGTGTTTTTTGTTTTTCAGAGTTTTTATTTCTTCTGTTATAATTTCTTTATTTCTTTTCTCAGTTGTATCTTCAGTTCGTCTTTTGTAGCCTTTTAGTAAAAATGTCTCAATTTTCTTGTTAAATTGGTGCACGCTGTCGTTTTCGCAGTCGGACAAGGATGGCAGGTCTTCATTCGTAGTTTCATTGTCTGTATATGCTTTGCCTCGGTAGTGAGCTCGGGATTTTTTGTTTTTTTCTATATTTAAAGTAATTCTAATCATTCTGTGGTCACTAGGGTGGTGCAATTTGCTCATAACATTTACATTTTGTATACTTTTTGTGACGTTTGTAGCTATGAAGTCAATTTCATTTTTCGATTTTCCATCAGGTGTTTTCCAGGTCCACCAAAGCTTATTAGATTTTTTGAAAATGTGTTAGAGATTTTTAAGTTGTATTGAAGACAGAATTGTATGAACGTTTCTCCTCTATCGTTCCTTTTTCCGTAGCCATACCTTCCCATTACTAATTCTTCATTTTCTTTGGGGTATCCTATTTTTGCGTTCATGTCTCCCAGAAATATTATATTTTTTGTGCATTTATTCATAGCTTTGTCAAGATTGGCGTAGAAGTTTTCTATTTCAACTGTAGTGGCTCTTTTCGTAGGTGCATATGCTTGGATTATAGAGAATTTCTTTCCGTATATACCTACTTGTAATACAGCAACTCTCTCGGATATCGCTATAAAATCATGTACTTCTGTATTGTTTTGTTTCTTTACCAGGAATCCAACACCTTTCTCTCCCTTTGTTTCCCCATAGTAATAAAGAAGATATCTTCCCCTGTCTTCTATTTTATAACCCAGTCTTCTCGCTTCAGCTATACCGATAATGTCCCAATTAATTTGCGATATCGCGTATTCCAATTCAGCTATTCTTGCTTCATTTGCTAATGATCTGAGATTGAATGTAGATATATAATATTTTTTTAGGTTTGGAGGGTGGTCGTCTACAACCCCCGCAGTGACGAGCCGTTCTGGGGGAGGATTTATAGGTTTTGTGTTTGTCTTTGAGATATAACGTTTGTTTTTTGTTTTAGAGGGTGCAGTGTTTTCATTTTTCTGGAGTTTTCTTAATTGCTATTCATCAGAATCATTTGAAGAGTAAAGAGTTTCCCCTTCCTCGGGTTTTTTAGTTGAAATAACATTTTGTTTAGTGAAGAAGTTTTCCATAGAGCTCTGATTTTTTCCCATTTTATATGTTTGAGTTTTATTCTTTTTTATTGCTTGTTGTTGTGCGGTGTTCTTGTTTAAATCTATTAACTGGTGGGGAGGGGTTATTTCTAACTCTCTCTTTTTCCTAATTTTTTCTGTTTCGGTTTTGTTTGTCTTTTCTTCTTCTGTTTTGCTGCTGTCTTTCATGGATGGTTCTCGAACTATAAGTTTGTCGTATCGCAGGAAGGCTATTTTTCCGGCTTCTTTCTCTTTTTTTAACTGTTCTTGTAACTCTTTTCGCGTTTCTAGGATTTGAGGTGGAAAATCTTCTTTCATATAAATAGTTTTCGTTTGTATATATTTCTTGTTTTTCAAAACTGTAATCTTCCTGCCGTGCGTTGTAAATGTTACGACGATAGGTCTCACTTTGTCTTTTAAGTATTTTCCCATTCTCCGGACCATCTCTAATTCTTTTCTGTCACATTCCAGCTTAAGCTCTTCTTTAATAGTTTGTAACACGGTTTCTTCCAACTCCTGATATGATTTTTCACCTTCTTGTACCCCAAAGAATATGACATTCCTTTGCCTAATGTGTTTTTCTATGGCACTAATTCTTTTGTCATGTTCGGAGTTAGTTTCCTTAATTTGTTCGAGTTCCCTTTGTAAGAAGTTAAAATTTTGGTCTATTTTATCATTTATTTTGCTCGTGATACTGGTCTCTAAATTCAGCAGTGATTCTTCAGTGTCTCTTTTAATATCTAATCTCAGTTCTTTTAAAAGTTTTTCAATTTCCGACATGGTGGCGCCCTCTGTTAACTTTAAGCCGTATTGTATACTTAAGCTCTGTAATGCCCTCTGTGAGTAAGGTGCTGTACTATGTGGACTTTTGAACATTCTTGTGTAAGTATGCTTTGGAAGTAGTTTCCCTGAGCGGAGACAGATGTCGCTCTTCTTTGCTACTTCTTGTTGTTTAGGTCATCCGTTAGATGTCGTTGTGCGCCGAGTTTCTAATCGATTTTCGTGCTATGGTCTATGGGTGACTTTGACAGTTTGATTTTGTAGGTTATGTTTGCAATTTTTCGGTGTAATTTTAAACGGAAAACTATTTCTTTATTTTTAATGCACAAAATGTTCAAATTTTTAATGTTCACACGATTTCTAAAGCACATCGGCTAGTTTTTCTTTAAAATGTCATTGTCATTCACATCACTTCACCTCACTTTGTTTTGCAATTTTGTACTTTATTTTTGGAATTATTCACTTGATAACACTTGTAGTCAGGGTCTCCACTATTCTGCACTGTTTTAACATAAGTTTGTCTAATCTTTGTCGTGATTACACTTTTAAAACTTTAAAATCGGCGAGCGTTTAAACAGACAAATTGATGGAACTACGACAGAATAAAACATTTTTTTCTGGAGAAACATGTTTTTTATTTAAAACAGTATATTATTATATGAGTAAATGTTTACGAATATGAATCTATTTATTGCTTATCGTTCAGCAAATGAGTGTAGGAATATGTGTCGTAAAATTTAATAGCTTTGTCGTCTTTATAAAGTTCGTCAGCTGATTATATCGTGTATTCACTCTCCAGATATATTTTCGGTAGTGCCTCCATTATTAATTCTAAAGCTTAATTTAGGTAGTTTAAACTGTTTAAAGACAAATTAAAAGAAACAAGTCAGTAAAAGTTACTAAAAAGTGGCGTAAACTGAATGATTTTGGAGATACCAATTTTGACAGTTAATCCGGCCTTGAAATGTCATTATGTAGCTTGTAATACGAAATTTCAAGGCACAAGCACAGGCAGAAGTCGGTAAGAGGTCACGTGACTGTTTACTGACCGTCAATGTGTGTTCGTAATACGACTAAGCATGGCAGTTCACTTTAAGGCGTAAACTGACAGGAATTAAGAGGTTGTAATACGCCCCCTGAAAGTTCAACGACCCGCCTACGCGTGGTTTTTGATTGTGGCATGACAACGACCAATGGTCGATCGTTAAATGATATGGTATACACGGGACCTAAACTGCAAAACGATATTGTAGACATACTCACTAAGTTTCGTTTACATGCTGTAGTTTTCACCTCAGATATTTCGAAAATGTATAGAAACATATCGTTACGCCCCGAAGATCGAAAGTGGCAACACATTCTGTGGAGACAGACAACGTCTGATTCTCTGTGCGAGTATGAACTCAATACGGTGACGTATGGCGTCACTAGTTCTCCGTATTTAGCAATCCGTACTCTGCACCAGCTTGCACGCGATCATGGCTCAGATTATCCGCATGCCGCTGTAATTATACAGCATGATACATTCATGGATGACATTACGGCAGGTTGCTCCTCTGTTGAACAGGCACTCCACTTAAAAGAGTTGCTTGTTCAGCTGTTAAAGCATGCGCAATTCGAACTACGCAAGTGGACTAGCAATTCACGCGAGTTCATTGCTACTTTGCCTTCAGAACACTGTCAACTACCAAAACCTTTTTGTGATGAAAACCATCAACATATATTGAAAATTCTTGGTGTTCAGTGGAACCCAACTGATGATATGTTTACTTATTCTACTTCTGAGTTGAATTCAAAAATGACTAAACGGGCTATTTTGTCAAATGTGGCACGGATTTACGATCCAATCGGATGGCTTTCTCCGTGTGTCCTTATAGCAAAACTGCTGCTTCAAGAAATGTGGCGTTTTCAACTTGGTTGGGATGAGCCTATCCCTTCTGAGCTAGCTCAAAAGTGGCTCCACTTCGCTAGTGAATTGCAACATATAAAATTCATTCAGTTGCCGCGCCGCATCGCTTTCGACGATTCCATCGCTTACCAGTTAATCGGATTCAGTGATGGGTCTTCAAAGGCGTATGGGTGCTGCGTTTATTTAAGGAGCACTATGAAAAATCATTCCTCTCGTGCTACCTTGTTAATTGCGAAATCAAAGGTTGCTCCTCTGAAACCGTTGACGATAAATCGTCTCGAGCTTTGTGGCGCAGTTATGCTAGCAGGAGTTCTTAAACATATTATGTACAATTTGCTTCGAGAAAAAATCCCTCTCAGCAAAACTATTGCGTTTACAGATAGTAGTACAGTGTTATCATGGTTAAATACCGAACCTCATAAACTAAAAACATTCGTTTCACATCGAGTAGTGAAAATTCTTGACGATTTGAACATCGAACATTGGCAACATGTATCGACGTATGATAATCCTGCAGATCACTGCAGTCGGGGATTGAATGGTTCACAGCTGGCGAACTGTTCATCGTGGTGGTGAGGTCCAAGCTGGCTCTCGAAAAGCACTTCTGACTGGCCCATAAGTCAAAGTCGGGTGCTAGTCGAGGACTTACCTGAGCTGCGAACTACTCGCGTGTCACAAGTCGATAACGAGCCTTCTTTTATCAGTCACCTATTAGACCGTTACTCGAACTTTTCTCGTGTTCAGCGTATCTTTGCTTGGTGCTTACGTGCAAAGGCCGCGTTCAAGCACGAACCTTTCAATAAGGGTCCGCTTAACACTCTCGAACTTAAAGAGTCTCTGGTTTATATAGTTCGACACGAACAAAAACTATATCTTTCAAAAGATATTCAAGCTTCCAAACAAATAAAAATGTTGAATCCTTATAAAGATGAGACGGATCTTTTGCGAGTGGGAGGACGTCTCTCGCTGTCTAGCATTGCAGAGCGGATGAAACATCCTTTATTGTTGCCTAAATGTTCTCGTTTATCGATTCTGATCATTGATATGATCGCAGCTTTTGGATACTTGGTATACGTAACCTTATTCGATCTAGATTGGCGAAATGTGTGACATGTTTTAAGGTAAAACCTGTTGCTTACCAACCCATGATGGGTGATCTTCCGTCACCACGAGTGACTCCTACTCGTTGTTTCCAAAGAGTAGGAATTGACTTTGCCGGTCCTTTTCTCGTGAAGGAAAGTCGGAGACGAAATGCTCGTACTTATAAAACTTACGTTTGCGTATTCGTCTGTCTCTCCGTGAAGGCGATTCATCTTGAAATTGTAACAGAGTTATCCACTCCTGCCTTTCTTGCGGCGTTGGATCGCTTTGTCTCACGTCGTGGTCTCTGTACTTTCATTGTATCCGATTGCGGTACAAATTTCATCGGAGCTAAACGCTACCTTAACGAACTTCAACAATTTGTTCGTAACAATCATGATTCGGTTGAATCTCACCTCGCTAAACGCGAAATTGTATGGCAACTAAATCCAGCCACCGGTAGCCATTTTGGTGGAATATTCGAGAGTGGTGTCAAATCGATGAAGTACCACCTCAAGCGCGTGATAGGATCTCAAGTCTTAACCCTTGAGGAACTCATGACAGTTCTTACAAAGGTCGAAGCGGTTCTTAACTCGAGACCTTTGTGTCTACTCTCTTCCGATCCTAGCGAAGTAGATGTACTTACGCCAGGTCACTTTCTAACCAATGGTCCTCTTGTCTCCTTACCAGAACCTAATTTATGTGATGAATACGTAGCTCCTTGCGCTCGTTGGCAGATGCTACAAAAATTAACCCAATGTTTTTGGCGTATTTGGCTGCGTGACTACCTTCACACTTTGCAACAACGCACTAAATGGTATCGCGAACAAGCTAATATTCAGGTTGGCCAAGTAGTCTTAATCGTTGATAATAATTGTCCACCTTTAGCGTGGCGTTCTGGTAGAGTTCTAAACCTTTATCCCGGTAATGATGGCGTGGTGCGTGTAGTCAGCCTCCGGACCTCAAGCGGGGTCCTTCGGAGACCGGTTAATAAGTTGTGTCCGTTACCTATTAACTAATATTTTATTAACCGACTTCAAAAAAAAAGTAGGTTCTCAGTTCGACCTGTATGTATGTATGTATGTATGTTTGTCCGCGATTATCTCGCGTTTGGCTGAACCGATTTTGATGCGGTTTTTAGGAAAGTGTTCATTACATTCTGGAGAAGGTTTTAGTATATAACACTAATGGATATCCCGTGACGGTGCCCGCGTGGATCCGTTTTGCTTACTTGAATTTTAGATTTTCAGTGACCATTGCATGTTTGTCCACGATTATCTCGCGTTAGGCTGAACCGATTTTGATGCGGTTTTCAGAAAAGTATTTGTAACATTCTGGGGAAGGTTTAAGTATATAACAATAATAGATATCTTGTGAAGTTGCCCGCATAGATCCGTTTTTGTTGCTTACTAGGATTGTAGATTTTCAAAGACGCCGATTATTATGAAGGTTTTTGTTGAATATCTAAACTAAAAAGGGTAAAATAAAAAACTTTTTGAAAAAAAGGGAACCGACTTCAAAACCAAACACAAAAAAGTGTAAAATAACTTTTCTTTCGGAAGTCGGTGGCCTGCATAGTCAGTGAAATAAAAAACAAAGCCACCGACTTCCGAAAGAAAAGTTATTTTACACTTTTTTGTGTTTGGTTTTGAAGTCGGTTCCCTTTTTTTCAAAAAGTTTTTTATGTCATGTAACCTCCTTTTTTATATACATAATTATTATACTTGTAGTTTTAGTTGTTAATGTAGTAGCTCAATCGTCTGTCATTTCAGTACTCACTGAACAATTGCGATAGGCGATTCTGCGATTATGTAAGTTAGGTTAGTAATGCTATTTAGTTTAATAACCTTTGTTCGTCACGTAGCTGGATAGTTAGTGATTTGGTCGCTCCGCGACATGTACCTTTCTTCAGTGAAATCTTAGTCGATTTCAAGTGGGAGGATATGTTCTGGCTTCCAAATCCTTTTATTTGTGTCCATTCTTCCACTCCTACGACCCCTCCCCGAGACTACCATGAACCTAGCTTCGGACGACGAGAAGAGGTCACCGTGTGTGAATGTGTGTGAAGTTAGCGCGCACGCGACAGCATTGAGACCGTTTGCTTTGAAGAGAGAACAAGCCAATTTTAAGTGCGTGCGTGGTGTGTAGTGATTTTGGACAGAGTTTCTACAATTGAACGAGCAGTGAGTGACTGCGGGTTCCTGATCTCCCGAGGCTGCTGGGATCGATCCAAGACAACTTCAAGCTTCATCCAATTCTACGCACAAATCCGGAACGACACGTGGTGAGTCTCCATCCGATTCTCTTCATTAATCCTTTCTTTCTTCCTGTGGTCCAGACGTTAGAACCTCCCACTCTTCCTGAAGAAGTCAAAGGTACGAAAATAAAAGGCGTGGAAGTTGATCTCAACAATTTAAAAGAATCTGAGACTCCAATATCCACCATTGCCTTTTAATAAACAGTGACTAAACTGGTGTAAAGTAAGTTTGAAAATACTACATTTGGACTGCACGACGACATAATCGTGCAAATAGCGGGTTTTATAGTGATAATGCACCATTCTGGTGCCTACTGAACAGTGTTTTTTTTAATTACCAAAACGTTATTATGTACTTTTAATAAAAGTGACAAGACACGTGGTTGAATAGCAATTCGAACAAAGAACTGACCTTTGAACCCTCTGTGATCACAGTTCTTGCTTTGAGCTGTAACAGTACCGCTAATTACATTCAAATACACAATTACCGGTTGGCTCGGTGGCAACGTGCCTTGACCGCGACGCTGAGTGGCGACGGTTCGCACCCCGACACCTGCATCACTTTTTGTGAATATTTAAATTGTATTTTCTACATACAACAAATAATATGGAACAGCAGCGCACTCCTCCGAATTTCTGTGAATCAAAGTTGACACAGTCGTGTTCGGACTCCGCTTTAAATTCTCCTGACACTGTTGAAGGACGGGGTAATATAAATATCACTAGAGGATACAAACGTAGACTTGACACCGAACATTCGGAATGTATTGAGACTATTATGTCACAAATGAAGTCAATGTTTACATCATTCCAAGATCAGCAAAATCAGAAATTTGACGCTTTGAACCATTCACTTAACATAATCAAAGAAATGCACTCTGAATTAAAGAAATCGGTTGACTTTGTCACAAAAAGTATGATGAATCACTATCAAAAATTACGCTACTCCAACAAGAGAACAAAAATGCCAGAAATCAAATTTCTTTTCTTGAACAGAAATTGGAACATTTTGAAAAAACATCAAAAGCCTCGACCTTGGAAATTCGTAATATACCTAAATCCGAAACAGAAACAAGGGATCAACTTATAGGCATAGTTGTGGAATTGGGTTCTGCGATTCAACTTTCCCAAAATATAAACAAAAATGAAATTCGTGATATTTACAGAAGGAAATCGAAAAATGAGGCCGTTGTTGTAGTTGACTTTACAACAGTCTCCAGAAAAACTGAAGTGATTAGCTCTGTGATCAGGCATAGTAAGTCACAGAAAGTGAAGAAAGGACCTCAATTAAATACCAACGACATCAAGATTTTAGGTGCCCCCCGGAATATTTACGTATCCGATTCTCTGACTGTTAAAACACAACACTTGTTTTACTTGGCCAGACAACTCACGAAATCACAAGGACTTCATGGCTGCTGGATATCTTTTGGAAAAGTTTACATAAGAAAGAATGAGGGTGGCTCACCCATTCTTATTAAAACTACAGAAGATTTGGATCATATTCTATGACTAATCATGTTTTTAGTTAAAACTTTTGCTATTACTTTAAAAATATATTTTTATAATTATGTTGTTACACTATACAGTACACTTATCACCACTCTATTCCTATACTCACCAAATAAACTCAAAAGTACAAAAAAACACAAACACGATACATACTCTCACATACATAAAAGCATGTTTTATCTTCAGAGAGATTAACAGAAGTTCCTATGGGTTACCTGCCATCTCTGTGCATTATTTTTGTTTTATCTTGTCCATAGTCTGCCTAATATTTGCGGTAGCTTTGTGTACGTTGCAACTGTTATCCTGTCCTTATTATTAAACAAAATTGAAAATAATCTTTTATCTTGGTCCAAGTTAAATTGTCATTCTAAATTATTATATAACATTCGCCATGGTTAATGAATTGTTAAATAATATAGATCAATTCAGTGTGTCTACCTCAATAAGCTGTTACCCAGAAAACTGTATTAATTATATATATACCAACCTTTAATGCCTATTTAAAAGTTGTGCAACAGAACATACGTAGCATCAGTCGCAATTTCAATGAACTTTCTGTGCTTCTTAAGAGATTAAGCTTCAAATGCGACGTCATTGTGTTGACTGAGTGCTGGCTTCGTCAGGTATCAAATCTTCCTACATTAAATGGCTATAACTCTTATAAAACCAACCGTAACAATAATCAAAATGATGGAGTGGTTGTCATGGTTAGTAATGAGCATAGTTTTACAGTGGAAGAACCAATGATACTTGATTGTAATTGTTTGATCATTAAATTTGGCACCAACACAGTTATTTTGGCAATATACAGGTCCCCGTCTTTTAAAAATATAGATACTTTTCTGCGGTCACTTAATGAAGTCCTAGAATCTTTACAATCTTTCCAAAATATAATTATAGTGGGTGACATTCATATTAATATATTGAGTGCTGATTCTAATGTGTCGTTATACCTTGACATTACTTCATTTCATGGTCTACTTCCGGCACATAATCTTCCTACTAGAGGGAAAAGTTGCCTGGATCATGTCTTTACTAAGACTAAATTACAAGCTTATACATTTAACCTTGAAACTTCAATAACTGATCATAATGCTATCTTATTTTGCCTTGAGTATGGTGGCTCAAAGAAACCCTTAACCAACAAAGTAATTAGGAAGCTGAATTGGGCCGAGATTATTTCCGACGCTGAAAAACTGGATTTTCGTGAAGTTTATAATGAAGACGACCTAAATCAGGCATTGAATAAATTTGTCAAACTTTTGTCTAACTTAACAGTTAAACATTTGACTGTAATTAGGGTGCCACGAAATAAAACCGCCTTAAAACCCTGGATAACACCAGGACTTTTAAGGTGCATTAGGAACAGGGACAGGATGCATATAAAAACCAAGAAGGAACCACTTAATGAAATCTTAACCATAACATACAAACGATATAGAAACCATTGCAACAATCTTATTAAAAAATTAAAACGACAGTACGAACAAGAACAACTAAAAATGGCTAAAGGTAACCCAAAATTGTTATGGGATTCTATTAAAACTATAACAAATCATAGCAAAAATCGAGATCCTCCTGAAGAACTTTTATACACAGATCCAACCACTCAATTGTCTATTGATAAAGTCAACACCTTCTTTTCTACAATTGGAGAAGTGCTAGCTCAGCGAATTCCCTCAAATGTTCCACCTTTCAATAATATATTTCTAAAAAAAGAAACCCCTAGTAACTCATTTTTACTACTTAAAGTTGACTTTATGGAAGTTAAAACTGCTATCTTAAATCTGAAAACTGATTGCTCATCTGGATGGGATACCATCTCGTCTAAGCTATTGCAAAGTGTTGTTGATTTCGTAGCTCCGGTCATCACCGATCTCATTAATCGATCTTTTGACACTGGCGTCTTTCCGAAAGCACTAAAAAAATCAATTGTATACCCCATTTATAAGGCTGGGGATACAGGCTGTGTCAACAACTACAGGCCTATTTCTATTCTTACTTCACTCTCTAAAGTTTTCGAACGTACCATTAATCATATTTTAATTAAATTCCTAGAAACACAGAAAATACTTGCTGACACACAATATGGATTTCGGGCACATAAGTCCACTAATGAGGCTGTTCACGTTTTTACTGATTTCCTGGTTAAAAGTATGCATGAAAACAAAAAATGCCTAACTATCTTCCTCGACTTGGCCAAGGCTTTTGACACAGTCTCTATCCCCACCCTAACTTGCAAATTAAATGAGATGGGAATACGGGGAAATGAACTGAAATTGTTAAAGGACTACTTATCGGATCGTACTCAGAGTGTAAGGATCGGTGACCATTTGAGTAACGAACGTCCTGTCACGCACGGTGTTCCTCAAGGCAGTATTCTTGGCCCTACATTGTTTTTATGCTATATTAATGAACTATGCCAACTTAAGTTACAAAACTGCAGGATAATATCATACGCTGATGATACAACTCTTACTTTTACAGCCGACTCTTGGCAGGAAGTTTATGCCCTAGCTCAAACTGGCCTAAACACGGTCTGTCACTGGCTCGCTGCAAACTCACTTACACTAAACGCAGATAAAACTAAATACATTCCTTTTGCAATCAGAAGCACCGAAACATTCTTACAAGATAAGCCTTCCATTTATGTTCACAAGTGTTCATTTCCCCCAACAACTCCCTGTAGCTGCTCAACCATACAACCTACAGAAACTATTCGCTATTTGGGTGTAACGATCGATAAAAAATTGTCTTTTGATGAACACATCCACATTCTATCCAAAAGAGTACGTAAACTTATTTACAGCTTAGACACGTAGCTGATGGTAAAACTGGTTCAATCAATCCTGTCATATTGTGTAACTACTTGGGGAGGTGCCGCTAAAACTAAAATGCTTGAAATAGAAAGAGCCCAAACTGACTGATACTAAAAGTCGCCCTCTCTAAAGCACGCCTCTTTCCAACTGCAGCACTATATAAGGAGGCTGAGGTTTTGACTGTCAGACAAATTTATATTGTCTCTACTGTACTTCGCCAACATTTAGATTCAACTTCTTTTGATCTTTCCAAATTAACGAGTAGAAGGCATCATGCAATATGTAACACAAATAAATCTAAAACAGGCTTTGCCCAAAATTTTTATTCATTTCGTGGACCTCGGCTGTACAATAAATTAAATAAAGAATTAGGAATTTTTAATTTAAACAAAAACAAGTGTAAACTATTAACTACCTGCTTAAATTAGACTACATGAAAACGGAAGAACTCTTCGTCGTAAAAATGTAAAAACCGGAATGGAACAAGGTTACCCACTAACCTTCAAACAACACAACACAACACCACACAACACAACATCAGAACACCACACAACACAACACCACACAACACAACACAACACTGCACCACATAACACAACGGAACACCACACAACACAACACAACCCCGCACACACGTAACACATATACACACCACGCTCAACGCACCTAAAATCTCACTACACTGTACAGAAAAATGTTGTAATTTTATTTTATTTGTTCTTTTTGTTCTCTTTACTATTTATTATTTTTGTTTTTTTTTTCTTCCAACTATTTATATGAATATGTGTTAACTGGAACTTAAAATTTAATCTTGTAATTACGCAATCTTTACCGTTAATGATATTTGATGCCATTGTCCCTATAGGGGGGAGTCCCTGGTGTCCTAAAATACAGGTCATGGCCTAGTTTAGGTACCAGTCTCCCACAAATAAACATAATTATATTTACCTTAATTTTAATTACATTTTAAGTTTTTAGCTCCAAGTGTTGTTTGTGGAAGAAAATAAATACTTTTATTATTATTATTATATTATAACAAAAATGAACCTTTGCGTAAATTGCCTGTTCAGCCACAACGGAAAAACATGTACGTCAACTCACCGATGTCGCAAGTGCGCTGGTCAACATAATACATTGCTACATGATGCATGTATTAAAACAAAACAGAAAAACAAACAAGTTCTTCTCATGTATCAAAGGATGATGATACTTCGGAGATTTTACTAGCGACCGCCGTAGTAAACATAGAAACAGCTGATGGGACCCAAATCAAGTTGCGAGCTCTCATCGATCAAGGGTCTCAAATTTCTTTGGTCACGGAACATGCCGCTCAACTTCTCGGAGTCAAGCGCGAGAGATGCAAAGGAGTCATCTTTGGAGTTGGACAGAAGGAAAACCAAAGGAATGACAACAATTACTTGCAGTTCTGTCTACAACGACTTCAAGTTCCAAACATCTGTCTACATTATGAACAACTTGATCAAGAACTTGCCAAATAAGACCTTCGCAAAACCATCCTGGTCCCACATACAAAACATCCATTTAGCCGACCCAGAGTTCTACAAGAGCCGTCAGGTGGATTTACTATTTGGAGCAGACATTTATTCGCAAATTATGCTAGGTGGAATAATAAAAGGCGATGACGTCACTCAACCCATTGAACAACAAACTCACCTAGGTTGGCTTTTATGCGGTACTGTCAATACCTTTCACTGCAATGTGGTCATAAATAACCTGGAAGATATCAAACAGTTCTGGGAAACCGAAGACATCACGGATCAATCCAACCTATCGATGGAAAATGAATCTTGCATTGAGTTCTACAACAAAACTACGCAACGCTTGGAAAATGGGAAATATGAAGTCAGACTGCCCATGAAGAATGAATTTGAGAGCAAACTGGGATCATCAAAGCCAATGGCAATCGCTCAATTCAAAACATTAGAAATAAAGTTGGAAAAACAAAAACATTTAGCCAAGGCGTATAAAGACTTCATGGCTGAATATATTGATCTAGGTCATATGAAGCAATCAACAGTCAGCAACAATACAAACGAGTGTTAGGTACCTACCTCACCACGGCGTGGAACGCGCTGAATCAACAACAACAAAGTACAGAGTGGTGTTCAATGCGTCAGCAAAAACATCAACAGGATGCAGTCTGAACGACCTCATGTACAAAGGTCCCAATCTTCAACAGGATCTACAAACATTAGTGGCGTCAACATTCTTGACCCACAAACTTACATTAGATTTCATAGTTACAGCGCAAGTTCTGCTTACCCCTTTTCTTCATGTCGGCGCGAAGGCGCGCGCCTCGTCGGCGTGCGCGAGCGCCGCCCGGCCGTGGAAACCTGTTGGCTTACCTCACCCCGGACTCCGCGCGCCGCACCGCCTCCCGCAGCCCGCTGCAGCTGCAGACGACGCCGACCACCGGCCAGTCAATTAGACGCCTCCATCGCGAATCCACGCCGCTTTGGCTCACTACCGCGTTATTGCTATAGTCTTTCGTAAACCTATATTTCATTCTCGCTATCACCTAGATCTTTGATTTATATTCTTCCTTACTCTAAATCTTCTCAACTCTCGCTATACTTCATCTCTTCTTCATCTTCGCCTCTGTAAACCTTTGCTTGCGCTTATATCAATATAAACTTTATTATAAACATTGCCGAGTATTATTCCGCACGCCCGCAATCGTCCAAAAGTGGTAACGCCGACGTGATCCGCCGCGTAGTTAACGTATAGCGCGACCGCGTGACCGCACGACGTCATAGAAGCTTCCGGAACGTTCGCGAAGGACATGTTGACGTCGGAAAAAAATATTCTGCAAGTAATTGCGAGATGGCGGATGAATTGACTGAAGCGCTGGTTGCTGCACTGGGATCAGCAGAGATAGCAAAGGTTAGAGTACGCGTTCCTCCTTTTTGGCAAGAGAAACCAAATGTATGGTTCACTCAAATTGAAGCCCAGTTTGCCCTGTCCAATAAATATAACGTCTGATGCGACTAAGTATTATACCGTAGTGAGTAACTTGGAGCCTGCCATCGCGGCCCAGCTAGAAGATGTTTTAGAGAATCCCCCGGCATCCAATAGGTATGAGAAGCTTAAATCCGAGCTAATTAGGCGTTTGTCAGTTTCCCAGGAAAAGAAGGTGCGACAACTCCTTATCCACGAGGAGCTTGGGGACCGTAAGCCGTCCGCATTTCTTCGCCACCTGCAGAGCCTGGCAGGCCCTGGGGTGCCAGAGGATTTCGTGCGCACCATCTGGACCAGCCGGCTGCCCACCAGTCTGCAGGCAATCATAGCGTCTCAGGTTGCCACGTCACTGGAAGCTGTTGCGGAGCTGGCTGATTGGGTAAGAAAGAAAGAGAGAAAGAAAGAAAATAAGTTTATTTGACACGCCTTAGGCACACAATTACAATGAAAAAATACAGAGACAATGGAAAAGGAAGAACACAAAAGTACCGTGTGCCTCACGGCTGTGCCAAATAGGCTCAGTTCAGCAAAATGCCAGGCACAGGGTGCCTGACGCTGGTTTTCAACTGAGCCTTGCGAGACGTCACAGGTGTAAATCAGTTTTATAGTGTGTGAGTTAAAATAAGAAATATGTGTAACAGAGTAAAATAAAATAAAAAAAGTTAAGGTATAAATAAGTAGGATATAAATATAGTTATATATATATAGGTGTGATAAAAGTGTATAAAATTTGTACCGTTTAGAAAATTATGTAACTGTCAGAAAGACGAATCAGAGATTATATAATGCACTATACCCTCTTCCAATGCGTTGCAGGCAGCCAAGCGCTCCTGACCGTTACATAACTGTCCTAGAAGTACAGTGCCATAATGCGAATTTACGAATAAAACTTTTATTAAGTTTACCTATCCGTGTACCACATTAAATTTACAAGTGACTATAAAATAATTCATTAAAATCATTGGTGAAAGTGAAATCATAATGCATAAATTAAAATAGAATAATAATAATAATAAAAGGCTGAAACAAAGAAGATCGAGGAAAGAAATGGTAAATATGACCTTAATTTATGAGCTAACCACAATAATCCTACATAGTTTGTATCATAAACATGTCGAATGATACCCATGTAACTTCTGTATCCTGCTATTCCAGAATACGAACGTTTTTGCACGACACAAACATGGATGCATCACAAAAACGCTAATGGGGGTAGGGCAGCATAATATTATGTTCCCGACACCGCGCCCCAATCGCGCGCAAGTAAGCCAGGCACATTGGGTGAGGTTTTATGTATAGGTACTCTACTAATAAACCACAAAGACATTCACTAAAAACATTAAGTTACGTTTTTTTTTATTATTTAAATATTATTACAGGTCTCATATCTGGCGATAAAGCGTAGGTGACGCGGACGAGCGCAGCAGCACCCTAGAAGATAAACAATGTACCCGCGCGTGAGCAATATTAATTATTGTTATCATCAGATTATTTCGATCCCGATTTTGTTTCGTTTATGTTCAAAAAGGGTAGCTTAAATAATTGATATATTTTGTGTGATCATATCCAGTTTCCGTTGCTCGTCTATTAGATACTGCCGTAAGCGTCTTCTGAATGCGTCAATCGTGTTGATCATTCTTATGGGTGGCGGCAGGTTGTTCCACACTTTGGATGCTGCATAACGGAAACTGCCCCTAAATGCTGCTGTGTTGTGAAACTGTGTTGACAGCTGTTGTGAGCATTGCCGTCTCCCGCATTCTCGTCTACCAGTTATCCAATTCAGCTTGTTGTATAGGTAGTCGGGTTTCTGATATTTGACCACGCCGAACAGAAGACAGGCCAAGGGTAGCTTGCGTCTTGACTTCATTTTAAGCGTGTGGTGTTTATTCATTAGTTCATAGTCATTTAACAATATCCGCGCAGTACAAAATAAAAAGTATTGGACCTAATATTGAGCCCTGCGGGACCCCCCTGTCTACAGGTGAAAGAGATGAAGTAAGTGTAGTGCCGTCGTCAAAACGCAAGTCCACAAGTTGTTTCCTATTATTGAGATAACTGCTGAACCATTGAATAGCGCTGGAGTCGAAACCGTAGTAGGTTAGCTTTGACAATAAAAGCGGAATATTTATTGCATCAAAGGCGCGGGAGAAATCGAGCAAAACAAGTAAGGTACACATTCCCTGATCCTGGGCACATAATATATTGTCAGTGACATCCAGCAGGGCAGTTGCGGTACTGCGCTGCTTTCTAAAACCAGATTGCAAGTCTGGTAATATGTCATTTTCCTCTAAAAAATTTGTTAATTGGTTGCTGACGACCTTCTCAAGGACTTTAGACAGGCATGGCAAAATGCTAATGGGGCGTAAATCCTTGATTTCGATAGGATTTGTGTTTTTTGGCAATGGTCTAACTGAGGCAATTTTCCATTGATCGGGAAACGTTGACGTTGAAATTGAACAGTTTATTATATCCGTTATTGTGTTTAGCGTGTAAGGCAGAGTCATGGTAAGCATTTCCAAACTAATGTTGTCGCAGCCTTCCGCGTTACTTTTCAGGCTAGACAAAATACGTGAGATGTCATTTTGGACCACTGGAGTAATAGCGAAACTTGCATCGCCATGTCTATGATTCTCATAGTACGATCTCAGTGAGTCACTTGCTATGGGGTTCCCGGGAACTATCAAAAAAGTATTATTTATCAAGTCAGGATCTGTAAAATGCGACGGAAGGTCTTGTCTGGGTCTAATAGGTGATAGGGTCGATTTGAGATTTTTCCATAATTTTTTTGGATTTTTGATTTTATTATTTATATTATGTTTGAAGTACGCAATTTTTTCGCTATACAAAGAACTAATTACTAATGATTTTAACTCTTTGTAGTATTGTTTTTTTGAATCTAATTTCGTTTTCCTATAACTAGCAAGTGCTTCATCTCGTAAACGCATCATAACCTTGATGGTATCCGTAATCCAAGGGTACGACTTTTCCTTTATGAAATAAGTCTTAAGAGGTGCGTGGACGTCAAATAGAGAAATTATATAGCTGTTAAATGCATTCACCATGTCGGTAACGTTGTCGAGTATAGAAATATATTCAAAGTTTAGAAGTAACAAGTCTGCAACAAAGTTATCCATACATACGTTTTTAAGTGGCCTAGATTTTACTACGAACGGTTTAAATTTGTCACGTTTTATGTAAAATTCGCTAATAATAATAGAATGACCGTCAATTGAAGCCAGAGGTTTTACCTCGGTATATTTTGCTCTTAGGTCGGTGCACAAGAGGTCAATGAGAGTTTCACTAGATCCTGTGAAGTGCGTAGGAGACGTGACTAACTGAGTAAGATTGAGACAATTCAGAAACTCATTTATTCTTTTAGTTTTAATTCCATTTTGGTCCAATAAATTAACATTAAAATCGCCAAGTAATATATAATGATCACAGTTTGCCAGTGAGCTAATAGAATTGGTCACAGCATCTAGAAAAAGGACGAGGTCAAGCCATGGCGGGCGATATGCTGTACCTATGGCAATTTTTTTACCATTCAATGAAAGCGTAAGCCACATTTGTTCAATTGATTCGAATTCGGTTCAATGGGGGGGGTCTGTATTTATACTTTCGCGGTTGCACAACGACATGCTTTGCTTTTGCTTTGCTTGGTAGTATAGATGCAGGCCTACCTTACTGCCTCCCTCAGAGGCGGTAGGGTGGCGGGGTCTTGAGGGGGAGCGCTACAGTCGTGCAGATCCTCAAGGCAAGTCTGGGGGATTCACCTTCACGAGGTTGCCACCCTGTTCTTGGTCTAATTCCTTAAGAAATAGACGCAACTAAAACCCCCAGGCGCTTTTTCGCATTTATCCCGAAAGCCAATTCCCAGGCCTAGGGCAATCCTACACCCCACTCCCATGATCCTACACCCAGCCCCTCCCTCCTTTTTCCCTTTTCTCCTTTCGGTCCATGAGGACGGGCAACCTCAACTCCAAAAAAGCCCGCAAACCCCAACAATGCAGCAGAGTGGAAAAAATAATATTCCCCAGGTGGGTCCCGGCAATGCCGGGGAATCCCACACCGCTCCGGCGGTCTGCCCCCACCGTAATATGGGGGGGGCACCAATCTGCTTAATAGTGCCGCGCCCTCTGCGCGACTGGCTGCTTTAGCGCCAACAGTACCGGCTGCGACTCACGCGCCACTCGACACGACTAAGGCTGAGACTTCTGCGCCTATTGACCCTAAGAAGGCTGCGACCCCTGCGCCTGAAACGGCTGCGACTTCTGCGCCAACGACCCTGACAAATATTACACCTTCCACGAAGGCCTGGCAACAGAGCATCGTTCGGAACAGTGTAACAAACAATCCTGACAACGACAATGACAAAGCACGACTCTCCAGCCTTAGCAGCGAACTCCGCGCGCTGGCACTACAGCGCGAGAAGATTGAGGCAAGGCTGAAAGACATAAACTCTCTCGGAACGGGAAAGGAAGCGGAATCTGGTGGTTCTGGTTTCATCTCTGTGGACGAAGTACGCATGCTCAAGGCTAAGCGCGGAAAGATCCGAAACAGAGAGAGAGATCTCAACAACCGTTTGCGCAAAATCCGCGAAGGCGATAGTCAGCGCGAAGCGCAAACGGTTAGTTGTAAGGGAGTACACGACCAGCCGCAAGTACGCGAAGGGGAAACCCAGCGCGAAAAGCAGCCGGACGTGGAGCCGTGCGGGCAGGGACCAGTACGCGAAGGGGAAAACCAGCGCGAAAAGTCCCTGCCTGCACCAGGACCACCGGGAGGAAACGACCGGAACCGCACCGAGATGACCCAAGACCAGCACCGAACCAGACGGAAGCGAGGCAAGCGGTCTGGGTTCGCGCGCAGGGTGTCCCTGGCACAGAACGTGCCAGGCCCCTCAGAACCGCAACCCGGTCCAAGTGACCGGGGAGCGGCGAAGAGGGAGCGCCCGGACGACTCGGTTTCACCGAGTATGCTCCGGGGGGACGCCAAGCGTGTTAGAACCCGGACTGCTCAAGGGGAGCAGAGAACCTATGCGCGGGCCACAAAGGATATCCCTGCGCGACTCGCCGTAGCGATCTGCCTCTCGCCTCCATCCCGAGACATGACAGTTGACGAGGCTGAGCACATCAAGCTTAGCCTTGAAAACGCCATCATTGACACGTGCACCGACCCCTCCAAAACCATCCCGGCCTTCCGCGGTTACCCAAGGATAGCGGACGGCACGGTACAGATGTGGTGCGAGGACGACAGCGCCCTGACCTGGCTGACTCAGAACGTACCTAAGATACGAATGCCGAACACCGACGCGACACTGACTGTAATGAAACAGTCCGACGTACCGACCCGGGTCCGAGCAGCGCTCTTTGTACCCAGGTACAATGGGGACATAGCGCGGCTCCAGACTATCCTGACCCGACAGAACCCTTGGTACGACATCGGTAGATGGTCACTGTACAGGGCGACATCGGTCGGTGGTGATAACTACGGGTCTTATTTGACCCTGGGTATCCCACCGGAAGAAGTCGAAAAGGTCTTGGAGAGGGAGCGGCGGATATCGTACCTGCTTGGGTCGATATACGTGCGCTTTTTCCCCAACACCCGTCCCTCTGACACCCAGACTGACACGGAAAAGACGAAACCGGCACCGACTGAGCTTGACCTGACCATGACACAACTGGAGGAGGAGATGGCCAGAACGGCGATGGCTGATGCTGACGCCGTGAGGATGCCAACCTCACCAACAAGGTGGACGGAGCAGCTGCTCTCATCATCACCGACACTGAGTGAGGACCAGCACGGACTGGAGGACGGGGGGGAAACATCCGATGGATCAATCTCCTCCTAACTCCACCCCACTACCGCCCACATCCCGTCCCATAAATATCATCCAGACCAACCTCCAGCATAGCCAGACTGCTACGGCTTGCCTACGCAGCGCACTGGAGATGGAACCCCGAACCATTGCACTCATCCAAGAGCCGTGGATCCGTAACAACAGAATATGCGGCCTTGGTAATGTTGGAGGTAAGCTAATCCTCGACACACAAGGCACAGACAAACCACGAACCTGTGCCTACATACCCAAAGATATACCCATTACCACACTCACGCAATTATGTTCCAGAGACCTAACAGCCGTCAGGCTCAAAACTGACAGCGATGCACCTGATATCGTCCTGGCCTCGGTATACATGCCAGGCGAGGATGACGACTGCCCACCAAAAGAGATGGCCGATCTGGTAAGGTACTGTGAAGACGACAACCTGGACCTGGTCATCTGCACGGATTCGAACGCCCATCACCCGCTTTGGGGTTGCAACAAAGCCAACACCAGAGGTGAGGTACTTTGCACATATCTGTTTTCCACTAACCTTAACATCTTAAACCGCGGCTCGGAACCCACTTGGGTCACATCTCGCGGACAAACGATCATTGACCTAACGCTGGCTTCGGAAAGCGCGACAAAACTTATTTCTAACTGGCACGTATCCGACGAGCCTTCCTGCTCTGACCATAGAAGGATTCGCTTCTCATTAGTAGCTAGCATAAAAAAACCCGAACCTAAGCGCAACCCACGCCGTACCAATGTACCCGGCTACAAACGGCTTTTGGCCACCCTACTAACACAGAACCAAACGCCCCAAATTCTAACGGAACCCAAACAACTTGAGAACACCGTAACAAAACTCTCGGAATTTATAATTGAAGCCTACCACGCCTGCTGCAAACTAAAGGATCCAAACACCAAGAGCAAGGGTAACTCCTGGTGGAATGCGGAACTCAGTAAGCTCAGGCAAACTATGCGTAAGCAATTCAACAGAGCCAAAAACTCCAGACTTACAGAAGACTGGGACTCATACAAGAAAACACAATACAACTTCAAAAAACAAGTCAGGAATGCCAGCAGGGCAGCCTGGCGGAAATTCTGCGAAGAAATTGAATCAAACAGCGAAGCCGCGCGTGTGAGAAAGATCCTATCTACCGATCAGGATCGCACCCTCGGGTCGCTGAAAACCCCAGACAACACATACACCAAGTCGGACCACGAAACAAGTAAAATCCTTTTGGAAACCCACTTCCCAGACTGCAAACTCTCCGATGACAGAATCTGGGCAAGTGAGCCAACGCAAACACCAAATGACCAAGACTGGGCCAGAGCCCGCACCATAGTAACCGCAGAGAGAATAAAATGGGCCATAAAGACCTTCAAACCATATAAATCCGCAGGCTTAGACGAGATTTTCCCCGCCCTGCTACAATGGGGAGAAGACGTCCTAACGCCGTGGCTGACCGCCATCTACCAAGCCTGCATAGCACAGAAATACATACCACTTGCATGGCGGGAGGTGAAAGTCATTTTCATTCCTAAACCAGGCAAACCAGACTACACACAACCAAAGGCGTACAGACCAATAAGTCTGACATCTTTTCTACTGAAAACTCTCGAGAGGCTCTGTGATCGACACATTCGGGATGGGCCTCTTCGGGAGCGACCACTCCATAAACAACAACACGCGTATTCCATAGGAAAATCAACAGAATCTGCGCTGCATAGTGTGATCTCCAAGATCGAATGTGCAGTGGACCACAAATGCTCCTCACTAGCTGTCTTCATTGACATAGAAGGCGCTTTTGACAAAACCAACTTCCATAGCATCAACGCAGCCCTCGAGGAACGCGGTGTGGACTCGACCCTGCGAGGATGGATCACAAATATGCTCCGACTAAGAGCCGTACAAGTTACGGTAAACAACACCACTAGAGCCATAGTGGCGAAGGGCTGCCCCAAAGGTGGTGTCCTTTCGCCACTACTATGGAACCTTGTAGTAGACAGCCTCATCAAACGTCTCAATAGCAGAGGCTACTATACGGTGGGCTATGCTGATGATCTGACCATAATAATAAATGGCACACACGAAAACACACTATGCAACCTTATGCGCCAAGCCCTGAGGATAGTAGAAGACTGGTGCAAGGAATACAGACTAGCAGTGAACCCTACCAAAACCGAACTCGTCCTCTTCACAAAGAAAAGGAAGCTGGCAACGCTACAATTACCAAGCTTCTTTGGGACCACCCTCAGCCTATCGACTGAAACCAAATACCTGGGTATATTTTTGGACAAACAGCTGAACTGGGCACAACACACGAATTACATCACCACAAAAGCCAGTATAGCCCTATGGCAATGTAAGAGACTGCTCGGGAGAAATTGGGGCATAAGCCCCAAGATCACCTACTGGCTATACACCACAGTTATCCGACCAATCATTACATACGGCTCCTTAGTTTGGTGGCCCAGGACCAACCTAAGTACGACCCAAAAGGATCTCGAGAAACTACAAAGATTTGCTTGCGTAGCAATCACCGGCAGCATGAGAACTTCCCCCACTGCTGCCTTACAGGTGATGCTGGGGTTACCACCTCTGCACCTCGTTGTAAGAGAGGAGGCAGCCATAGCAACTTTCAGACTCGAGGTATCCGGCACCCTAAATAACGATTCCAGAATCAAACACACACGCATCAGAGAAGATGCAATCAAAGAACAGCCGATGATGGCATCACCCATCGACAGAACCCTGAAGACCCACTGCTTCCAAAAACACTACAACATAGAGCTCACAGAGGAGTTGTGTGACTACTCAGGTACAAAAGAGCTAAGGATCTACACTGATGGGTCAAAAACCGATAATGGGACAGGCGTCGGGGTGTTCTCCGACGACCTAAACATTAAGATATCCAAACCACTTGGAATGCTCAACTCTGTATACCAAGCAGAGTGTGTAGGTATTATCCAAGCGGCACACGCTATAGAGGCCAGAGAGGTTACGGATGCCAATATACGAATACTCTCCGACAGTGCCTCAGTTCTACAATCCCTGAGGAGCAATCAGATCACGTCGAGACTAATACTAGAATGTCATAAGGCCCTAGAACGAATCACGGTACTAAACCACAACACGGTACCACTACAATGGATTAGAGGCCACAGTGGATCACTTGGAAACGATGCGGCTGACGAACTTGCCAGAAGAGGATCCAGCACAAAACCCTACGGACCCGAACCCATTGTGCCCATTCCTTTCAAGCAGTTAAGAAGCTGGCTAAAGGATCACACTCGAATACAAGCGGAGAGGTGGTGGACCTCGACACCAGGGTGCGGGCAATCCAAGGAAGCTATGCCATCCTTGGATACAAGGCTGACCAGGCGCCTCCTGCGCCTGGACAGAGATAGCCTGCGCCTGGTGGCGGGGACCATCACTGGACACTGTTCACTGAACAAACACTTCCACACCCTAGGAATCACTGACAGTCCCCTGTGCAGAGCATGCATGGAGGCGGAGGAAACGGTGGCGCATGTACTCTTTGAGTGCACTGGCGTTACCAAAATTCGCGAGGAGACCCTGGGAACACCAAGATCCCTTGCGGATGCCCTGAGGCGACCGGGAAGTTTGATCTGCTTTTGGAGGGAGGTGGGCTGGTTGGAGTAATTGGCCACAATGGCTCACGCACAATGGTCCAGTTTGAGGACTAAGTGCGGAAACCTAAACCCCCCCATGGTTCCAATGGGGGGCCTCCTAAAATAGAATAGAATTGATTCGAACCTGGGATCAATGGCGCCAGACCAAGTACGCGCGCTCAGTCCCTTTCGCAGGTAAAAGCCAACACCCCCACCACGACCCGAGCGCACACTCGCCGGCCGCGGCGTGTGGCGCAGACGATAGCCCGGTACCACCGGAGCGCGCCCCTCCTCCCCTGGCCGTAACCAAGTCTCGTTAATAGCTAACACGTCAAAACCATATCTGTCGATTGCACCGATCAAATTGTCGTGGCCTGTACCTAATGAGCCGGCATTAAGGAAACCTACTTTAAATGATTTATCACGTATTGGCATCATGATAATAATAGAAAAGATCCTTTTCGTAATTTAGCGATAATAACATCATACTAGGTGCACATTTGTTCATAGTGGTGTCACAAAGTTTTGGATTTGCTCTAATAATTGTAAATATGTAAGTAGTATAGAAAATAAAAAGTATACAAATAATACAGTTCAAGGTTACAGGTATTTGAAAACGGTTCGTAGTAATTATTTTTGTAAATAATAAAGTGAATAGTATTTTTATAAATAATAGTGTTGCAAATAAGTGTTTTGTTATAACGAGGTGTAGATGAGTTTGTGTGTTGTTATAAAACTGGTTTACGTACTGTTTGCCGAGATAATGCGCCGTGAGACACACGTTAGCTAGTAAACAAAAAAGAGTATAATAGTTAAAGAAACATAACAAAAGTTTTAAAACGGTTATTGTTAAACATAAAATAAACAAAGGCTTGGTTCTAACGAACATAGTTAATTGACATTCAAACAGAACCGGAAAAAATATACTATTTAGTGCCAACTTCGCTGCCTCGCGGTGACGCACCAAAAACGCGCTGTATGTCAGCCATACAGCGAATATGACAAACGGAGTCCCCAGGCTTGTATCGAGCAAGAATAAGGCCTCTTTTTGCCCAAATGTATTGCCAACCAAGGCGACCGCCAACGTCACGGGCGGCCCGAAACAACTCCCGGTTCAGCTTAGTCAGGCGCTCGTTCATATAGAAGCGTGTCGCTGGGCCTGGCAGGTCAAGGTCAGCAGTAGTCATACCGCGTCGGACTCGTGCTCCTTCCAGCAGCTCATCTCGCAGATCACGGCGCGCGAGCCGCACGACGAGGAAGCGCGGGCGGGTCTCCACCGGCGCCGTCGCCTGCGTAGCGTTAATGCGCCTGCCTCCTACACGCTCAGCGCTCACTATATCGCGCGCCTCGATTTTTATGCCCATCTTGGACGCAACCAACATTACCGTGTGGGTAGGGTTTTCTCCACTGGTCTCCGGAATGTTTGTTATCTGTATGTCGTTTGCGAGCAGCTCCTGATCTCGCTCATTCAGGTCACTCCGCAGTTGCGCAAGCACCTCATTCACATCTGGCGAGGCTTGGGCCTGAACTGGTTTTGTGTTTTCTAGGACTGTAACTCTCTCTTCCAAATTACTCAACCGGTCGTTTGTTGCCTTTACTGAGGACCTAAGCTGAGACAAATCATCCCGTAGCAACTGGAATTCACTCCACACTGTGCTCAATAATTCTTCCTTGAACATGCGTAGCTCTTCCCTAAGAAGATCAAAATTAAGCTCCTGAGTGACGTCCAAGGCTGTATTATTTATGGGGCTGGTGGTATCCATTAAATTGACCAGGCTTTCCTCATGCGGGGCTGGTGTTCGTCCCCTAACTGGTGTCTCAGCCCTGTTGTCCCTTACCACATTCTTGTTGCATTCAGGGCAATGCCAGGCGGTCGAAATTGGGCCAGTATGTGGTATTTCGACGCACAACCGATGATAGTAGGCCCTGCATTTAATGCACCTAGCGGCCTCTGTCGGTGACAGGAACTTGCCGCATCCACCGCACTTAGCCATAGTATCAGTGAACTACGTATACGTTCGGCGTAAACGATCAATTTAAGTAGTGCGTTGAAGCGACAACAGATGGCGCTATTTTCAGTAATACGCTTATGGCAGTTTTACGGCGACTACGGTGTGAGTAGACACCATAAGATGTTGGCAACTAACGGTGTAAGGTAACGCACACACTGGAGATAGATCACTGGGCTTTATTCGGCTATCAAAATAAAGTCAGTTTATTTTCCACACGGTATCGGGTATACAAACACTTGTTTACAACTGGTATATTGTTTTTAGTTTTTTTTTTGATTAACACAGCACAAAAAACCCGGATAACAATGTTAGATGTAAATTGCACTATTAACTGTCTTTTTATAGTAAAGTTTCACGGGTTACACTGTTGTTTTTATTTTATCAACGAAAAGTGTACAGAGCACGTATGGTTGATTTGACATCCGTGACGTCACCCCGGTACTGGAGATAGCACCGGTGAACCCGGTGGCCCAGATCGTGAGTACTTCGTCCTCTGATGGGAGCTTACTTGAGGTAATGCGTACTGAAATATCCAGTCTCACGCGGAAATTTGATGAGTTGACCACTACGGTAGAACGACGAACTCGGGCAGGTAGGCCAGATAGGAGTCATAACCGACGATTTTCCCGTTCAAGGAGTAATTCACGAGGCCGCACTTACAAAATGGCGGACAACCGCGGTATATGTCGGTACCATGACACATTTGGGAATAGAGCGCATCACTGCAACAAGCCTTGCAATTTCGTTTCGGAAAACGCCAACGCCAGTCGCTAATGACGGCGAGCGATTGCTGCAGTATTTCCAGCCGTTTATTCATATGCAATATGCAATCTAGAAAACATTTTCTTGTTGATACGGGTTCCGATCTGTGCATCTACCCTCGCCATTATTTAAATGAAAAGCGGATACGTGTAAATTATGACCTTAGCGCAGCTAATAATTCTGTTATATCTACATACGGATATATTAATTTGCAGCTGAATTTAGGACTACGGAGGGAGTTTAGTTGGAAGTTTGTCGTCGCAGATGTCTCAAAACCAATAATTGGGTATGATTTTCTCTCCCATTATAATCTTTTGGTGGATTGCTACAATAATCGGTTGATTGATGGTTTGACCCACCTCTTTGTTAGCGGAGCTGTCGCGAAGACCGAGTTACCCAGCATCAAAGCTGTTACCGGTACTTTTCGGTACCACGAGCTGCTGCGAGAGTTTCCAGACATCTCACGTCCATCTGGTGCACCAAGGGAGGTACGTCATTCTACCGTCCATTTTATTAATTCCACCCCCGGCCCACCCGTGTTCTGCAGGCCACGACGTTTAGCACCAGATCGTTTGAAGATAGCCAAGGCTGAATTTCAAACTATGGTAAAGGAGGGCACAGCTTGTTGCTCCAGCGGACCTTGGGCATCACATTCACATCTGGTGCCGAAGCATGACGCCACGTGGAGACCCTGTGGCGATTGCCGAGCGCTGAATGCAAGGACAGTGCCTGACAGGTACCCGGTTCGTCATATTGAAGATTTTTCACAGCACTTACATGGAAACACCATTTTCTCTGTCATAGACTTGGTCAAAGCCTACTAACAAATACCAGTACATCTGGCGGATATTGAGAAGACAGCCATCACAACGTCTACCGTAGTGGTCAACTCATCAAATTTCCGCGTGAGACTGGATATTTCAGTACGCATTACCTCAAGTAAGCTCCCATCAGAGGACGAAGTACTCACGATCTGGGCCACCGGGTTCACCGGTGCTATCTCCAGTACCGGGGTGACGTCACGGATGTCAAATCAACCATACGTGCTCTGTACACTTTTCGTTGATAAAATAAAAACAACAGTGTAACCCGTGAAACTTTACTATAAAAAGACAGTTAATAGTGCAATTTACATCTAACATTGTTATCCGGGTTTTTTGTGCTGTGTTAATCAAAAAAAAAACTAAAAACAATATACCAGTTGTAAACAAGTGTTTGTATACCCGATACCGTGTGGAAAATAAACTGACTTTATTTTGATAGCCGAATAAAGCCCAGTGATCTATCTCCAGTGTGTGCGTTACCTTACACCGTTAGTTGCCAACATCTTATGGTGTCTACTCACGACCGTAGTCGCCGTAAAACTGCCATAAGCGTATTACTGAAAATAGCGCCATCTGTTGTCGCTTCAACGCACTACTTAAATTGATCGTTTACGCCGAACGTATACGTAGTTCACTGATACTATGGCTAAGTGCGGTGGATGCGGCAAGTTCCTGTCACCGACAGAGGCCGCTAGGTGCATTAAATGCAGGGGGCCTACT